>CM062819.1:449906700-450408990 GCA_031772625.1 Pinus tabuliformis
CAACTGATTCTGAAAGATTCTGTGGACAATTTTTGGCACCGTCTGGACCAGGTAGGAGCTAAACTTGAGCTCTTTCATTTCATCCTTTCCATTTTTCATTCTGAGCTTGATTTCTGGTTTTTCTAAGCCCCTGGGGTTTGAAAAACTCACCCTGGCTCCATCGCACCCTTTCTATATCGAAAGGTGCGTTGTATGTTGGTCTACCCACTGGAAAGTTAGCATGCAATGCACCCAGAACACTGCTAGAGGTGCGATGGGCGCAAGGAGGGAAATTTGTGCACAGTTTTCAATGGAAATTTTTTCCTGTTTCTCACCAAATCAGGATCTAACTCCTCTCTTGTTTGCTTTTAGAGATTTATTGGAGCAAAATGACTATTACATGGCGAGAACGTGAGCATGAAGAAGAGTACATGCTTGCTTTACATGATCCGGTTACAGCAAACGCACTGCGGAACTGTGGCCTGCTGAAGTTTTTCCGCATCTCTAGCATGAGACAAAAAATCAACTTGCTGCAGTATTTGCTCGATGCTTGGGACCCTACCAGCCAGGTGTTCCAGATTAGGGGAAAATCCATCCCCTTGACTATCGTGGACATCTATTTTTTGATCGGCTTATCGAGGTGGGGTGCCCCTATCTCTTTATTAGGTTCAGCCCGTGGAGACGAATCTGTGAGAGATTATGTTCGCAGGTATTGCAGAGGGGATCTCAGCCGAGTAAAGACGACAAGATCATCATTCAAGATGTCACTGACAGGTCTTTGAGGACCACTCTATTCACTTTTGGTAGGATGGCTGGTGGTGCGGTCTCCATGTGGCCAACTCATCTTATATGCAGTACGCCTTAGAATGTCTCGAACCGAAGGTGTTCAACTGGTGTGATGCAAT
This sequence comes from Pinus tabuliformis, assembly GCA_031772625.1. NCBI lineage: Eukaryota > Viridiplantae > Streptophyta > Pinopsida > Pinales > Pinaceae > Pinus > Pinus tabuliformis. Next base: position 449,907,585 of record CM062819.1, read on the forward strand.
ACTCCTTGTGATGAAAAGAACAGTTGACCAAGGTGAAAAATAGAAGATTGAAGAACTTTGGATATGGTTCTATTTTGACCTCCTTCACCTTGGAAAAGATCCCACTGATGCAGCCGCAATATATTTCACTTGGTTTACCTCTGTCGACTGTACCACGGATGCAAAGATGGGTTGACCATATGTCCAGACACGTTGGTCAGTCTCAGATTTCCTTTTCTGATACCTTATTTGGGTGGTATGATCGTCAGGAGATGGTTTTTTCTGAGTATCCATATGCTGGTATGGACTTCTGGGATGACCCGGATTTGGTACTGCCGGTTGGCGAGCAGTGGGTGCCATTGGTAAATTCTTTGACCATTTTTCTGTTTATCGTTTCTCTTTAAAATATCCTTGTGCTTTATTCTATCAAGATTAATCAGAACTAATGTGCTGATGCAGATATTGGTCACGTTCAACCAGTAGTATGCCTGAGAGTGCTGACTGTCGCTCCAGTAGGAGAGGCTGTGGAACGGGCTATCCTTCACGACCATGATGTGGCCGAGACTCTTTCAGCATTATAAGATCAGGTCGAGGGCCTCACTCTCGGTATTCCAGATGTGAGGACTGATGAGCTACCTCTGAGGTTGCAGTGACATACCACTGGCATGCCAAGTCGATAGACTAGGCTTTTACGCATGATTGCATAGGCGGTGACTTGTTATCACCAGCATCATTAGACTAGGGTGCCCCCTAGCGTTTTTGAGTTTTGGGTCATTTGACCAATTTTGTCTTGGTTACAGAACATTATGTATAAATCATAAATAGTTATATATATATTTTTGATTTTCGGAGATTTATTTTGGTTAAGTTATATGATCCACATACAAATATTGATGAAATGCTTCTTTTTATAAATGTTGCAAATGTCTATCTAACACATAATTTGCTAATGAGTCAGTTAATGTGTTTAAGCTTCTAGAAATATGCTAATATTGAATAAAATCAAATTGCCTTTCCAAAATCTTGACCCTTAGGAACATGTGATAGATAGCTAGATTTCAGACGGAGTAGATACCAGTGAGTTGTAGTATGACGAGCTGTGAGTCTAGCCTGATGACAAGTCGGCATATGCCATGTGTGATGGCGTCAGAGAGAAGTTCTATCAACGCGCTATATTCAGCGATGTTATTCGTTGATCGACCAATACATACCCCTCTGAAACTTACTAGCTTGGCGCTTGGATCAAAAATGGCCCAGGTTGCAGAAGATAGGTTCTGCGAACTACGACTTGCTCTGTCGGCATATCCAACAAAAGATTCCAATAGGTTCGACATCTATGAGAAATGTAAAAAGTGGATTTACTTGACCAAAATGATTACCCTTAGCGAAAACAAAAATGTAACAAAAGCATATAGGTTACCATACTGATTATGCATAGTAACGCTTAAGGTACAACCCGTTACGGGGTTGCGCTAGTGGAATTCCGTCATAATCCATTAACTTGTAGGATCCTTTTGCTAATACACATTTAACAATATAGGGGCCCATCCATAAAGACTTGAATTACCTGCTCCCAATTTATCGGATTCTTGGTCATAAAGTAAGACCCAAATCACCTTCTGAGAAGAAACGAGGTTTGACATTCTTGTCGAACTGCGCCTTGACTCGTTTCTTATGGGCTTCATTAGCCAAAGTGGCATCACAACGGGTTTCATCCAATTGGATTAGTTCCAAGAAACGAGCCTCTTCTTCTGAAGTTCCGGGGAGAAGGTCGATTGCGAGTTTGAGGAACGAGATTTCACACTGAACTGGTAAGATTGCTTCTAGGCCATACACCAGTTGGAAGGGTGTAAACCCGGTTGCATTCCTTACCGATGTTCGATATGCCCACAAGGCTGAGTATAGGATCAGGTGCCAACTCCTCTTATGGACTCCAATCATCCTTTGCAGCATGCACTTCAGGACTTTGTTGATTGCTTCAACTTGTCCGTTGGCCTGCGGGTAGTATGGAGTAGAGCTGTCATGAGACAAACCTAATTTGGTACCTAATTCGGCCATCATGTGATTGCGAAAATGTGATCCATGATCTATGACTATAGCCTGTGGAATGCCGAATTTGGTGACTACATGATTGAAAAATAAAAGGGCAGCTGTTTCACCAGTGTTATCTAATGTAGGCATCGCCTCAGCCCATTTGGTAAAATAGTCCACTGCGACTAGATATACCCATTCCCCCGATCGAGGTGGATTACATGTCATGAAAGTGATGCCCCATTTAGCGAATGGCCCAACAACAACTATTGGTTGCTGAGGTGCGGATGGTCTTCTGGTTCTGATATCGAATATTTGACAGGCATGGCAACTTCTGACTGCGGTTATGCAATCTCTGAACATTGTGGCCAGAAGTATCTTGCTTGTAAAATTTTTTGCGTCGTAGCGTAACTGGTTTAATGCCCCCCACACACGCCTGAATGGCAATCATTCAGGACTTTTTCGACTTCCTCATGGGTGAGGCACCTCCTTAGAACTGTATCGACACCACGACGGTAAAGCTTGTCACCGACGATCATGTAGTCTTTTGATTGGTATCGAATACATTTTTGTTCAGAGCAGGAGGTATTAGGCCTATATTTTTGGGTTTGGAGATAGATGATTATATCTCCATACCATGGATTGCTTGAATATATCAGAAACAAAGATTCATCCACGATTGTTTCTTTGGATGTTTCATCGTTGGATGACGATGGGAGATTGCATAATAATTCTGCGAAAACCAGGGCTTTATTTGACTTGGATTTTACAAATTCCAGATCAAACTCTTGTAGATTTGCTATCCATTTTGAATATTTTCCCCCACAACTGTTGTGACAATTATATAAGTCATGGGGTTGCAATCTGACAGAATGGTAGTTTTTCAAAGAGGACATAGTGTCAAAATCTCTGTATCTCTTGAACAGTTGCGAGCGCTAGCTTTTCAACATAAGAATATTTGCTTTATATATCATTTAAGTTCCTACTTAAATAATATATAGGATGTTCAATTCCGTTGTCTTCTTGAACTAAAACCATTGCGATGGTTGTATCCGCTGCAGCCAGATACGGGTTTAAGTCTTTCTGATAATCAGGAGCGTACATTAATGATGCTTTCATTAGGGATTCTTTAAAGCATCAAAGGAAGCTTGTGCGACCTGATCCCAGATCAAGGGCACTTCCTTTTTCAATAGACGTGTATAACCTTTAGCAAGTTCAGTGTAATTTGGAATGAACCTCCTCAGAAAGTTTGCTTTCCCTTGGAGTTTCTGAATCTGAAGGAAATTCGAAGGTGGAGGCAAATTTATGATTGCCTGAACCTTACATGGTGTAGAACTATAACTAGGGTCTCTCACACCACCAATTATACCACATTATTAAGTCAATCCGGGATCGTTTTGTTCTTTCAAGGAGTAACTCAATCCGAGGCTATTCTGTCCAAGTAGTGCTCGGTAGTATAGCGTTCTAATGGCTTGAAAGGAAACAAACACTAAGCTGTAACTAAACCAATTCAGAAAATGAAATCACACAAGGCAAATGATCAATCAAGGGTACGGAACCAATAACCCTTCCCTTTAGAAACTGATAAAGAAAGCAAACCAAAGCATGGGCTTATAGGTCAGGGAGCTAGGCAACGTCTTGCTGGGCTCACGACAGCCTTAGGCCTGCTATCACGCGAAAGCAATAAAGGCAGATTAATGAAAGTAAAATGGAACAGCAATTCTTAAAATGGAACAACAGTAATGAAATGGAACAGCAGTAATGAAATGGAACAGCAAACTTCATAAAGGAAACGTCATTCATATAAAATGGAACAGCAACCCAATGGAACAGCAAACTCAAAGTATGTACACGGTCTATACTACTGTAGCGATCCGAGAGCAATGTATGATGCGACTATGTTTCTGAACAAAGTGATATTATCTTCAAGTCTCACAAGTACTTATTTCATATGAATCCAATAATGATAACATTCATACCAATAACTTACTATAGAAATGGATGCAATTCGAATAGATTCAGTTTGTGTCATACAGAGACGTGAATTACAGAACTTATTCAGATTCAGATATTAATTAAGAAGCATAGTCTATCATATAAGAAATGTATCGGATTACTGTAATGAAAGAAATAAGCAAACCACACAAATCACCGTATGATACAACAGCAAGTGACCGTCGGAGCTGGGCCCTTGGCTACGATGGTACACTGCTTAGAGTTACTTCAGATACAGAAACGAAGTGAACACCAAATCCTTTATATTGATTGCATAACAAAAGTGTGCAAAATCAGATATTACAAAAGCTCAGTGATCAAAATCGTTCTGAGTTTTTAATTATAATAACAGTCATTCCCCCCACGCTCGATGGCGTGGTACCTTTATATAACATAACTGACGGAGATGTCTAGATACAAAAGATAAGCTTTAAAGCAGCGATCCCTCAGGATCGAAGATCCTGAGGGATTCGCTAATCGTTCAGGTCTCTTGCTTTCTCCGACGGTATCCTGCGCTCTTTTCCTGGATTATTCGACTCCAATTTTACTTGATCTTGTCCGCATCCGGTTCCCTGTCGACGGGCAGCAGTTACTTTCTTGCGCTTCTCTTTTTTACTCGATAATCCCATATTTCTGCGTCCTTCTGCATAGAAAACATCGATTATTAGTGATTGAGCTTCGTTTGTCCATTTTCACATAATTTACCAAACCCTTATGTTTTTAGGCTCAATATGCAGAAAAGATTAGAAATAGTATTTGAAAAACCACTAGATTACTTATCAAAAAGCATACCTTCCAGGTGCTCCACACATGGGTCGAGACGAATCCCATCCTTTGAGACTACAAAGCCAAGTAAGCGACCAGAACTGACACAGAACACACATTTGTGTGGATTGAGTCGTATCTTGTAGTGTCGGAAACGTAGAAATATCGCTCTTAAATGCTGCGGATGATCAGTCCGCTTTCGTGAATGAGCGGGAAGGTCATCGAGATATGGTTGAACGATGTTTTTGATGTCATGGAAGGCATAATTCATTGCCCTCTGAAATGTTGCCCCTACGTTCTTTAAACCAAAGGGTAATTTGCGATATGCGAATATGCCCCACGGAAAAATAAATGCAGTCTTTGACTGGTCCTGTGGGCGGATATTTATTTGATTATATCCAGAGAATCCATCCATGAATGAAAAGATTTCGCATCCGGCGCATTCATCAATTATCTGGTCAATAAAGGGTGTAGGGTAGTTGTCTTTTGGACAAGCTTGATTTACATCCCTATAATCAACGCACACTCTAATCGTTCCTTGTTTTTTCATAATAGGAACAATGTTCGATACCCAATCGATTAGAGGAACCGGGTAAATGAAACTAGCATGGAGAAGCTTTTCAACTTCTGCCTTGATGGCAGCGACTTTCTTGGGGTGCACCTACCGTAGCCGTTGTCGTACCGATTTGACATCTGGATACATCTTAATTTCATGTTCAACTATACTCGAGTCAATTCCTGGCATTTCATCATATGACCAAGCAAAGACATCTTTGAATTTGCGAAAAAGAGCATTATATATTTCCAGTTCTAAAGGGGAACAACATTTGCCAACATAAATATTCTGTACAACATCTGTTTTGGTCGAGATATTTATGGTGATAGTCTCTTCAATATTGGACAAGTTTTGCTCGGAATCCACCGTGTTTACAGTATTTGATAGGAAATCAAAAACTGAAGGATGATGAAGGTCATCAGGAGTATCTTCTTTATAATCTGGAAGATGGGAACGATGGTGGTAATCTTCCCATGGCACCCCTTCAATTACCATTGATTGAACAATTCCTTCATCGGTGTAATGCACTTGCGACCAAGGATTTGAAGGGGTGCCATATTCCTTAGACCTATCTATCCAAATGCTTGATGAGCATTGATTTGGGTTTGCCTCCCATTCCAGAAAAATTGATTGCTACAATATTTCTATTGGGATTGGAGGCAATACCTGCGTATGATCCATGTTTATATCGTTTTCTGAGATCTTTTCAATCAAAGATATCATATTGCAGGTTCCTACCGATGCTACTTCCGCCAGATTGATTGGAGGTGGAAGGGAAAAAGTTCACATTAATATAGGGTCTTCTAGTAGGCCTACTCCGATATTTTGAAGCGAATGGGGGCTTCCATGGATCATTGGATTGCTTCCCGTAACTTGGGAACCATTGGGGAGGAAAGTTTGTTGATCGACGATTGTAATCCCTCCTTGGAAGGGGAATGCAATCTTCCTAAATAGGTCGACACAACAGCAGCCATAGCATATATCCATGGTCTTTCCAATAGGATGTTGTAATCGAGGTTTCCGTCGATTACTTCGACATCTATTTCTATTGTTTTTCCTCCTAGTTCCACTTGCAAGTTACTTAGAATACCATACGGGGTATACATTCGTCCGTCGAATTCTTTTAATGTTGTCGAAGATCGCGACAAGGTTGGAGATCCTAAAGTTTTCCAGCAACTCATCGACATTATACATGTAGATGCCCCCTGATCAATAGTTGTTCGATGAACAGTTTTGTTGAGGGCTTTCACTTGAATGAGGAAAGCTAGTTGAGCTGGTAACTGAGGATCGTATCCTTTATGATTAAAGGACACAAGATTAGAATCCTTTGGGTCTATCCCACTGATAGCTGATAATAAAGCCTGCTTTTGGGATGGGCAATTTTGCAGTACCTCAAGTGTCGACATAGCGGATGGTGATTGGGCAAGATCTTCCACTATATTATAATGCTGCACCACTCTGGCGCAAGGATTAAATGTCGACTTGTGTACTACTCCCTTTGGCGGTTTTATTGTCAGTTCAGGAATGATGGGTGGCGCAACTTCTGTCGAAGTTGTTGTCGAACTACTAGGTTGATCTTTATTCTTGTTGTTCGACAGTTGTGGATTCCCGTAATCTTTGTTCCTTTTCGATATCAAAGCATCATTTTGCTGTTTGGAAACCGACAACATCAGCACTTGAGACAGGGAAGCATTTCCACTGTCAACCAGATTTGTCCTGGATTTGGAAACAGATCAGTTAATACTGCTGAGGTTTTTGAATTCTTGCAGAATTTTTTAAGCTCATCTTTAAATGGATAGTTTTTCGTCCAATGATCCTCATCACATATTATGCATGGATTTCTTGGTTTCCTATCTCCAAGAGGGTTTGCAGAAGATTTTTGAGGTGATGATTCCTCCTGTTTCTTCTTCTTCCCTTTTTTTTCTTCTTGCCTCTTGTTTGCTTGGTTTCTTTGCCTTTATCTGTCGAGATGGCATTTACTTTCGAGGAAAGAAATTCTTCTTTTGCATTTTTACTGGAAATCTACGGGCCTTTTTAGATGTAGCCTTTGTCGATTTCGTGTCTGTCGCGCCAATCACGCCATAGCCAGCATGAGAGTCATTGTTTGATTTAGGAGGAGGGGGGATCGAAAATTTTGGTCTGGGAGCGTCGGGTATTTTATCATAGAGCGTGCCAGACTGAGTGTAAATCAAGTCTAAATATTGCGCACGAGCAATAACTTGTTCTTCGATGACGACTCCTCCTTTTTCCACATCTTCCGTGATGGAAGGTAATAATGACTTAATAAACCATTCAGCTAAAAGCTAATCGGGAACATACGTTTTTACCATTCTACGACGACGTCACCACTCATGAATATGATCGGATATGTGAATGGCCGTTGTTTGCTTGAAATTGGTAAGAAGTTCCGTTCCCATTTCGTACCTTATCGGTAACTAAAAATGGGTTAAAAAGGTTGTGGCTAGGGCACTGAAGTTGTCAAACAAAGCTCTTAGTAATTCGATATACCATTTTACTGTCGGACCAGTTAACGTCCTCTGAAAAAGGCGAAGCCTAATTGAATCATCGTTTAGGGTGTTTGATGAACACCACAGATGAAAGGTCATCACATGATTCGACGGATCTTCACCGGGATTTCCATTAAATTCAGGAATATCTTACGGAAGTTTATGCGGAATCGCTAGCCACCAAGGGGCGTAGGCGATTGGATCATTTGTTAGCCGATTTAGATCCGGTAACTCTAAAGCTACCGTGAAGGGTAACTATTGATTCAGGTTAGGCAAAGCATACCCAGGATAAGATGGAATCGCCTGAGCAGTTGGTCTCTTCATACCAGCATAATGCATTTGATGCTAGTAACTTTGGTAAGGTTGATGCGCATAACCATTGTAGAATGATTGATTTTGACCATTTTGAATATACAGTTGCCCACTATTTGCAAAGATTTGTTGCTCAGATAATTGGTATACCTGTTGGAATTGTGGTTGTTGGTATTGCACCAGCCATGGTTGCAAAGCCATGTTTTGTTGTCCAATACTGACCGTTTGACCAAGATGTGGGGTAATTGTACCCGTTTGGGCCTATGTCATTCCACTAGTTGGCAATTGTGGTTGAGTCGCAGGGACAAGTGGCTGTTGCATTACAACTTGAGAAACCTGAGGTTGACATACAACAGGCAACGCTTGTACTTGCGACACCGTCATAGTAGCTGGCGTAGTTGGTATATTTGACATAGGTAAACATTTTTGCATCTAATATACAACTCTTAGTTGTTGAGGTACTATTAGCACCCAACCGCTAGATGTAATTCCAGCATAACCTAAATTTTGTTGTGAACTCCCGTATGGTTGTCCTCCCGGAGGAGACAATGAAAGGGTATATTTCCCCCCATATGGCGGTAATCTGGTACTTAAAGGAATTTTTTGCCCTTGAGGACCGGACTGCCCAAATTGACACCCTGAGGGATCAATTTGGTGAGACTCAAAATAAGAGTTTCTGGATACTATTATGGATGAACAAATAGGAATGGACCATACTGTCGAAATAGCCCCTAAGTGGGCCCCTTCTAGCGATTGAGAGCTAGTTGGGACAGATCGTATACTGCCGAACATTATTGGAGTGACAGCAGGAAGTTCTACCATCGCTGTGTTGGATGACACAGTCCTAGATGTTGACGGTTGTTCAGACATTTCTAGTCTATCCAAAAGATTGCCTAGCAATTCTATAGGAGCTTCTGATGGCGGTAGACTAATTTCTGATGAAGAAGGATATAGAGTGATCCCGACTCCAAATTGCGATGGAGGATCCTCCACAATATCTTCTATAGCAATCAGACCAGGTGGAAGAGGTAGACCATCTCATCCATAAAATATTTCTGGTGCCAAAGAAGGTATGGAATCTGCAGCGACAGATGCTTATGGAATAACACCCTCCAAATCAGTTGTAGATGGAACTGGTTCAGTAACACAAGTGTTTACCCTCACACTAGGATCAGTGCTACTGTCCTTCGGTGGCTGCTGAACTTTTTCTATAAAGGCAGGGATACCATAAATGTTTGGAGTAGTAACGGAGTATCTGATGATGTTGGAACACTTGTTCTAACTTTACCAGGGGATTTGGAACCGGTTAAACGAGTTCACTTTGTCCTGTAACAATTTCAATTCCGGAGACAAAGACGGTTGACTCATAAGCCTCTGTGAACAACGGGGTTTCAATTGACTTTCTTCCACGATTGCGGATTACTCGATCAACTAAAAATCAAGGGGAAGTATGTTTCTAAATTAGATGAATTTTAGACGCTTTGACACAACTTGTTTTTTCAATTTTTAAGAGTCGAGAAAAAACAAAAGATGACTGTAGTCGCCTTCGATTTTTAATGAGCCTGAAGTGACAAGTGCTTAGATGGACCTTTTCCGTTAAGGAGTCTGAAAAGGAGCGAAAGGGACTACTATAGAAATCTAGACAGAGGGATTACCAAACCAATCGCACAACTGCAGAATACTTTTTATGGTACGGTAGTCAATCTTCCCAAATGCTATGTTCAATGCATTGCGATCGATAGGGCGGCAGACACGGCTTCCTATGGATAAAGGATAAAGCCTATTGTTGTCTCCCAAAATATACTCGACGGTACGTGGGAGCACAAGTCCGTACTGGCACTTATCATCTCAAAGTGGAGGAATCACCCAACCAATAGTGAAAACAACAGTTACCAGGCTTTACGATGCTGGAATACGTCTCTAGCCTAGACTTCTAGACATTGTGCATTAGGTTCCAAAGAGTTTTTAGATTCATTAAATTTATTTTATAGCTGATCTTGCTTAAGAAATTTGCCTTTCAGGGTTCACCGCGTAATGTAGATGTACAATTCCTAAAATGAAATCTAAGATGATAAACAGTCGTTTAATCTTCTTTTTGCAAATGAAAATCCTAGCTACTAAGGAAAGAGAGATGGCGTTCTTTCAACAAAGAGCAAAGAGCACACACTATATGCACTGTCCTAAATCAAACCAACAAATATTCTAAATGCAAATGCACATGCATGTATTTGTTTTCAACCTTCTTAATGTGTGAATGATAAAGAGAAAGCTAATGCACAAATCTGAATTATTTTTCAAAGCGACAATTACTAACAAGCTTCTTTTCAAAACAAAATGAGGATACTAACAACACTTTGTGATTTGGAATTGAAAACTTGCTTTCGACACTAGAAAAACTACTAATTTAGATCAAATACAATAGTAACAGGGTAATCGACTATCAAGAACAATCAGATTCTCTTCTATGACTGAAAACGACACTTGCGACACTTTCAAATCAAGAAACGACAGTACAATTACACTAATTATTTGTAAAGGAGAACTGAAAATGACTCAAAAAATACATAAAAACATTCACAGTTCTTTGCACAATGGAGGCGGAATAACAGCAAGGAAAGGGGTTTCAAATAGAGGTGTACTGACTACAGGCATCAAAACTCCTGAATAGATCTGAAAAGAGTGAACACAGAAACCAAAATTCAGGAACAAGGCCTTGTCTGATCAGCACACCTGTAACACAATGAAATTGAAATGCAACGCACCTACTACACTCGGGAAGTGCACTGCATTTGAAGTTCACAGAACAGATAGTGCACTGGACCAGGGACGAGACTTTGATAGGATTCTGGGTCACAGTTTGCAGTTCAGTTCAGGGATTTAGGCCAAGCAAGTGGTAATCAGTAAATCAATCACAGGGGTGGATCTAAGGAGGTTACTAGAGCCACCACAAGGGAAATTAGAGAGCTTTTAAATCAATTGTTTAATTTATAAACAAAACCCAGAGATTGACTGATGCAGCGTTGATCTACTTTGCACTTGCATATCAAATGTAGTTTGAAGGCTAGCTGGCTTGACTTCAAGCTCCGTCTGTAAGTTTATAAAGTAAACAAATGTAGATGAACAAACAATCTAGTCACTCCCCAGTGGAGTCGCCATTTTGTTACCGGGAATAGTGTCTATGCAGAAATGCTAATCCTACTAAGGCTGGTAGCTACCTTAGAAACAAACAAACTAAAACTACTTTCGTTTTCCTTTATGAAAGATAGATGAGAGAAGGATAAAGGAGACCAACCTCTGTCTTGCGCTTGGTTCCTTGCTCGATTTCTCTCTCTTCTGATAGTCCTTTGCTACTTTTTTTCGTACCCAACTTCACAGAATACCTGTAGAATCAAAGCAGCATAACACTATACGATAACATGGATCTATTATCATAAGAAATATATGATCAGATGTATATTAACCACACAAATGTATAAAACATCAATCACACAAGTGTATGGAGGAAAACTTGAATAGTTTTATTGATAATCAAGAAAGAGCCAAGAGAATTACAACCAATTGTTCTGACCCAGCATCATCCTCTCAGCAAGTAAGCCCTTCTTCACCTCATGAAAAGCTTAGATCACCCAACACTATGATGTTGTCTCAAGAAACCAACAACAATTCCTTACAAGATGCAAAATTCCAGCCCCCTGGATCTCTGGGATGAGGGATCCATATATAGATGTCTGCAAGGGAGGTGAGTCAGCTTGAGATTTGATTAGTGTCTTCCCTCTGATAGTTCTTGATTCCACTTGGAGATTGATGATCTCTTACTCATCCCTGGTCGAATTCAGAGAGGCAAGTGTCACAGGAGAAGTTTCTGGAAGATTCCATGCTTCTCCACCTTGCGGATTGACCCTGCCATTTGTCCCTTCTCGCCCATCGCACCCCATAGAAGGGCTTTTTGAAATGAAATGCACCTACTATGTGTATTTAGGTGGGATGCAAAGCACTGTGCCTATGGAGCAGGTGAAATGGTCCAGTTTTGACCAGTTCCGAGTAGTTTTTCATGGAGAACTTCTGGGAGATGTTGTAATCAGTTGACCTTGTTCTTTTAGGGGTTGGAACAACACCTTTAGGGACTTACGAGCCCTTGGTTTATGGACATTTATGCTTGGGGTTACAGTGCCCAAAAATGTCTATAACAAGGGAAGGCTAGTTCCGCTCTAGAATTATGCAATTTTCTAAGTGAACATGTCAGCGAGAAAATTACCTATGTCTAGAATGGTAGACTGTGATGGGAGATAAACAAGTTGACATGCTTAGGCTGACAAGCCAATGAAACTTAGGTGAAGCCTATGTACTTGATAGTGCAAGACATGTTGCTAAGGATGGTTGGTAGGGAGTCTCCAAAATGAATCTAAGGCAAACTTTTGGAGGGTGGTTGTAGCCACTACAACAACATCCTAAAAATGAACTCTTATTCTCCTAAGATCATGCTACTATAGAATAGGGTCTAGTATTTAAACGACAGCATTTGTATCAAGAGATTGATACAAATTGGATAGTGCACTAGGAAAACTCTTATAACTTCTTCTCAAAACGAGATGTCAATTTATAAAAAAGGTTAGTCCACCTGAACCAATCACTACGAACTAACATAAAAATACCAATTAACAGTTAAGTAACCTATAAAGCTTCTACCAATTCTGTTTATTAGGGTCCTAGAATTCATAGGATAAAATGATGATTGCCTATTATCTTTCAATTGATAGAAATTGTAAATAATATCGTATTCTGCAAATGATTTACAAAAAAAATGATGATGAAAAAGGGGATAAAAAATGTATATGAGAAAAGAAAAATAGAATAAAAAAAGAAAAAGAAAAGAATGAAAAAACCCCCAAAAAAGAAAAATATGTGTTCAAGTGAGAAAGTCTAAATGCTACTAAAAACAAAAAAACAATAAATCATCAAAGATACTTTAGGAATTTTTCAAATAAAGTGTGCAACTTGTTTAAATGCCACATAGAAATAGATTTCCTAAGTTTGATCATACTCTTTAATCATGGTTAAACTGAGTTAAATAAGGTTGGATAGGTTAGTGAATAAATCAACCATCCAGTTTAATCTTGGTTGAAATTAATTATGTAGATTAGAGAAAGGTTAACCAAATTGTTTAAGCTTGGTTAAATTTCATAAATAAGCATTAGAATAGAAGTTGCACAACCTTAGGAAAAAAAATAAAAATGGGCTTCGTAGATTAAATGCACCCTTAGGGTAAATTAAGTGTGTTTTAGATGCTTGTAATAAATTAACTATGTCATTTAAACACGATTAGCAATTTTTAAATAAGATACTGGCACTAAAATTTTGATTTATGATAAATTTGAAAGGGACAAACACAATTTCTCAGCTTGTGGTATAGCAGGCACATAATCCAACCACCCCTATCTACCCTACTCGGATCAATGACGGGGGATCGATTTCAGACCCCCCAGTCGATTTTATCGTTATCGATAGGGGGGTTTGAAAAGAAGATTCACTTTCCCTGGACCCACGCTACATAGCATGCGCTCAGTATTTCGTTACTCCCCCCACAAAACCTCTTACCATCTATGCCCGCTCTGAAAACCTTTCCATCTGCCACCAATGTCTACAAGCACCCGTCACCTCAGTGCTACCTACCACGTCTCTACTCCCCCTCCATTCCTATCATGCCAAACGTCCTCCACTCTTGCATATTGTTGCCTTTCGCTTATGCCAAATGTATTTTCCTATTTAACACCCTATCCATTATATAATAACTTTTTTCTCCAAAATGTGCACTAGATCACAACAGACCCGATCCATAATAGTCAGACACAACGGGGATTTCCATTTTCCTACAAAAACCTCCCAGTTTCTCAATGTGGTCCCCCTTCCACTTCCCATTTACTTTAGAGAACATGTACAATGGCTTAAAACCCCCATCTCCTCCACCAAATTGCTTTGTCACCCACTGCATATTCCAGATAATTGTTTCATGGCCAGGTACCTATTACAACAAGTAAATTATTTAGCAAGCAACCAAATTTTCCTGGGTAAATACCATTGGATCTTCCCCTTTTTCCTAATAATTTTAACAAAATGGCACCTAAGGGAAAGTCGAAACCAACCAGTGAGAACCCAATGATCCCTCCTGCCATTGACCTAGACCATATACCCCTGGCTAACCAGCAATATAAAATCACAAAGACCAATTGTGAGTTATACTTGTTCAAACTACACAATTTCCTCAAGCAAACCTTTCTGGACCAAACTAATGAAATCAACCTTCAGGAATCCCTCTTGCCACAATTCATGTTTCTCTAGACTCACCCTTTCCCAGATTTTGTTTTATGGTGTCAAGCCAGGTATATCCCTAGCCAAAGATCCATTATGGCCCAAAATGGAGACATTTTGTTTACTATAACCTCAGAGTCAATTAAAAAGATGCTTCAAATCCCCCAGAATGATTATTTGAGCCCTTTCTCTATAGATTCCCTCATAGAACTCTACCGAAATCTAACCTTCCATTGAAGAGCCAAAATATTTGAATTTTTTTGCCAGAAGATGTTCAACTTCCAAAGAAGAATCCACCATATCTAGCCACCATGTTTCTAGAAAAGACCAAGCAAATTGTCTCATTAGTATCTTGTCTCCTAGGGTATCAATCATATCAATGGGTGGATGAACCTATCCTAGTTTTTTTGTCCACCTTTTTGATAGAAGAAAAACCTTCTGTGATGTTTAATTTTAGTCAATTTCTTACAGAAAACATCTATGAGAAATTTCTCAAGATTAACACAGAAGGAATGTTTAAACATGCATTAGTGCTAGTTTATATGTTTTTATTTTACCAGACATAAAGGTTCCCACTTGCTTTTCAGAAACTAGATGAACAAGGCAATGCACAATAAATCATTTAGTGGACCTCTTTGGTGCAGAAGAATTCAGATGATTTCAATTTCATTGAATTCATAGACCAGTTCATTTATACAATTTCTTGCCTTCTTAACAGTAATGTGGAACCTAGAATAGGGTATGAGATACAAAGAACCTTACACCTCAGTGAACAAGTTAAAATAGGAGACTGGTACTTGTACCAGATCTACACATAAATTAGAGTGTATGGCTATGAGCTGCTACCATATAAATTGCCAAAATATATTCCTATGAGAATTTTCTCATTGGAATATATAAGGAAAATGATCAATATGGATGAATTACACTTTGTTTCATCTGAAAAGACGACACAGTTCAAGATCAAGACACAGGTGGGGCCATTCATATGCAACAACAGAGCAATAGGTAATGAGGCAAATGCACTTCTCAAACAAATGAACTTCCAATTAAGATTTACTTGGTCATATGACCCCTTTGGCATCATTTCCAGTTTAAGAGTGGAACAGAAGACCACTCCTTACATTCACACTCCCATGCTAGAAATTGAAAAATTCATGAACCAGGATTAGTGGGAGGAGAACACTCTACAAGAAGTTGAAGAATAGGTTTTGTCCACAACCACTTCACAGACTCCAGTACCTTAGGAGAAGCATGAAAAAAGGCCAAGAGAAAAAGAGTCTCCTGCAATAACAAAAATTAGAGCCAAGGAATTCCTAATATATAAAAAGAAGCAGAAAACTAATTCAAAACTAGTTTTCATGCAAGATGATGAAGAACAGGCTATTATAGTTTTGATAGGTCCACATGTTTCTACGAGACTAGAAAACATTTTTGCACATACAAGACAAATTGATATTTTTGTAGGCTCTCCATCTTCCTCAGTTTTACAAGATCCTCCAGATTTAGCACAGACAATAGACTTCGCTCAAGGCCAAATAAAGCCAAATATTTTTTCTAAGTACAAATAAATCAAGCATAAAAATGAGATGCTAAAGGTCAGCACATATACTCAATTTTGGAAACAAACTGCTTCTTCCCAACATAGGCTTCTGTCAGCCTTTGATACTAAAAAGGGAATAATGCAAATGGATTTTCTACAAGCACAGGTTCCATTCCCAAAATCACCAACAAACTACAAGAAGACAATTTTCTCCTTTGACACTAATCAAATCCATCTGATTGATCAGATGGATATGCAAAAATAGACTGGAGAGATTTTATACTCCACTTTGACTAATACTACCATGACAACTTCAAAACTGCAGGCCTCCATCAACAACATATAGTCACAGTTGAAGTTGGAGAAGATCTCATCTTTGGCAAAGGATACTAGAATTAAATCACTAGAGGACTTAGTCATTAAGCTAGGTTATGACCCCAGTGATGTAAAGGCAGTAGAGGAGATTGTGAGAAAGAAAAATGCAGATATAGCAACTTTGAAGAAACAACTCAAGCTGCCATCTATAGAGGATCCACATACCAAGGAAATGGGAGAACTGGAAAAGAAAAAGGAAGACATGTTCAAGATAATAATTGAACAGAATGTCCAGATCAGAGAAATGGAGGTGGAACTAGAAAAATTTCTCAAGGAGAAAGAGAAATCCTCAAATTTAGCTATAGTTCCACTGACTACAATGCCTATTTTAGTCACAGGAACAACAGAGGATTCTACATCGACAAAAACAACAGCACAAACCACAGATTCTTCCAATGAATTGATTAAAGCCATGCAGGAGATGATCCTTTAGGGGAAAGAAATTGAGAAGTTAAGAGTTTAACTAAAGAATTTATATGAACAAAAATTGAAGATAGACAACTTCTATGTAGCATAATTAAAAAATTCGCATAGGCATACTCATAGAATAGAGTTTTTAGAGAATGAGTCAATAATGGCTCAAACTTTAGCACAAGCCAAAGAAAACATATGGATGAATATCAATCAGGCCATAATAGAAATTTGGCCATCAATTCAGATCATCTTTGAACAGGAAGAATTGACGCAGAGATCAAAAATAGTGATAGAGGAGGTAAGATAAATTTTGGGAGAGAAACTGAGTGAAGCAACAACCTTAATCAAAGTTTTGAATTCTAAAACTAAGGAAGAACTAGAGGAGCTTCAGATTCTAGATAGAACATAAACCAAGGTTGGTAGCAATAGATGATAGATTGGTTAGTTTGAGTGACTATAGCCATAAAATATTTATTATTACCCAAGATAAGTCTATGTTTCTAGGTGTAAAAGGAAATCTTACAAAAAGTCTTTCCTTGAGGCTTTAGATTTTGATTTGAGCATTAAACATGAGATGAAACACATTTTCATCAACAAGCCTACATTTCAGAAATATACTGAAGTTGTTGAAACATATAGAAAGCTAATAAAACTTTCTATCCCTAGTGAAGATCGATGGGATCATTTGTGTGAATTACTTGAGGGAAACATGTTTCATCTTAGAGAGCAAGGCAACACCTTTTTGGGACCAGTCATCAACAACCATCCTTGACAATAGTGCCAGCAGCGCCAGCAGTTCAAAATTTCTAAATTTTTGTATTATTTGTGTAATCAATTTGAGATATTTTAGGATTTTGTCTTGACCTTTTGAAATCAAGATATTTTGTAATTATTTCTATAAGTACTTCATAATTTGAAGTAGTGGAGGTTGATGTTTATATAAAATAAAAGGACCATTGATGTAAAGTTGTTCCAAAAATTTCCAGTGGACAGATTTCAGTAATACAGAAGCTCTTACAGGATTCCTATGTTAGATTTTTTGGTGAAGTCATTTTCTCCTTTGTTGTTGTGTTTACTTTATCTGTAATTTCATATGTGTTTTCTAATCTATTTTTTTCAAAAGATAATTATGAATCTAAATTTGTTTAAGTACACTCAGTTTTGTCTTTTTAACAATTCCAATGTTTTTTTTACTGAAGTTAAGCAATAGAATTCTTAATTTCTCTCTGCTTAATGGACACTTAGTCATTTCTTCTTTTTCCATCTCATCAAGCATATAAGATCCATTAAATCTTCCTACCTTTCCCTATTAGATATGTCTCTCAATGCTAAAATAAATCCATTCGAAGTAAATTGACTCCATTACCCAATGGTATCTTGTTACATTATCAACCAAACAACCAAAACCAAATCAAAAACCAAACTATCGAACTTTCATAACTAGCCTAATAGCTCAATATAGACAAATCTAAATCTAAAAGGGACATCCTTCTTTGAATCTAGCAGGGCTAGATCCCAGCTTCCAAAGTGGTTTGGGGTTACCTTTGTGTTCCTTTCGTAGTCTTAGGAAATATATAGTGCTAATAGTGTTCATGAACCTAAAGTTAATACGAATAATCAAATTCTCAACTTAAATGAAATAAGGGTATTTCAGCCAAGATGCAAACCTTTCATTTCCTGAGAAACCACTCTTTCTGAGACCAAAGGATGATTCTTGCTTCTTTTAATAAAGCATCTCCCTTGAGACAATGATCTCTTCTTTTATCTGATGTCATTGCATCTTCCTAGGGACTGATCCTGTCGACCTGATTTATACTATGTGCGTCTTCACATTCTAAAATTACAATGCAACTCATCTCTAAAAGATATTTTATCCTTCATCTAACTTTCTATGTTGCGATATGATCTCCCTAAGGCTATGTTGGGTGCCTCTTCTACTCCTATATCATTCAGATGCACTTATATGTGTAAAAATTTATGATGCCTACATCTAACTTCTTTAGCTTCACTTGAATCCATTCTCTTCCCTTTTAATGAAGAGAAGCTAAGGATCTAATATCCTTGAGTATATTATCCTCCTTTATCTTCCACAAATCATTAGATCAGTCCTAAATAGAGCATTACCTTTTAGCTTTTATTTTACTGTTGTTTTGGTTTTATCTTGATTGTTGTTGTAGTAGCTACAACCACCCTCCGAAATTTTTCCTTAGCTTCATTTTGGAGCCTCCCAACCAACCTTTCACAATAGAATATCTTGTCTTGTCAAGTACACAAGCTTCAGGGATTTTCTTGCAGAGTGAAAATCTATCCATCAAAGCTTGTTGTATCCCCCTCACAGTTTATTTCACCAGACTTGGTCCAGCTGCAGGCTGAGTAGCTCCCTCAAGAAATTGCGCAATTCTAGAGGGCAACCAGTGTTCCCTCAAGAAATTGCGCAATTTTGTCTGGTAGCCTATTGGGCTCCAAAATTGTGCAAATTTTCTTATCACTGTTCACTGGAAAAATTTCACAATTCCTCCCAGCAAGACTGCTCCGCCTAGAAATTGTGCAATTCTGGGCAGCGGTCGACTGCGTTGCCTAGAAATTGCACAATCCCTCTGGGAAGCCAACCCAACTCCCTCCTAGTTGAGCAGACTATAGCATGTGCAGTTGAGTTAACTGGTTCCTTTTGGGACCAAGCAAAACTAATTTGCATGCATGGGCTGCTTCTCCCAAGGAAACATGTAAAGGCATCCCCTCAATCAGGGATCTAATTTTAGTAGCTGGAGGTTGCATGCAAGGATCATTTTAGAAACCTCCCACCAAGTGTCGCTCTTCCTAGATTTGTGGCATGCACGTCACATCGTTGATTTTATCAAAACATATGAACCGGATGTTGCATAGCTCTTTCCTCACATTGACCTTGCAGCACTGAAATCCCATGTTGCATCTAGGAATCGTCGGAACATTCAACTCATTTTTTTGGGGTAAGCTCGCTTTTCATGTCTCACGCTACATTTCTGGAGCTTTTTGTGTTTTTCTTCATATGAATGTTGTTTGCTTCATTTTAGTGAGCACATGTTATCATTTGCATGCATACTAGCTTGTACTAGCACCGTTTCAGTTTTCGTTTGCATCTCATTGTTGTCACATGCATGACACTATTTTGTAAAGATGACCGTCATTGCAATGAATCACTTCACACACATGCATGCTTTCCCATTTTCTGAATCCTGCACTTTCTGTTTGCATGAATGATCATTCACTCTCATTTGCACTCATCTCATCATGCTTTCACACTTCTCATGTTTTTAGTCACCCGCTGGCTGAACTGGGCTACCTTAGCCTAGACTGTGCCTTGCCTGGCTAGCACTACGCATTTCCAGAAGAAAATGCTCTGACTTCCCTCCAAAAACTAGGCACTAACCTCCAGAATTTCATTGTGCAATTCTTGGAGGTAGTGTCCTACTGGCCCCAGAAACTATGCAATGCAGTTTGCTGGTTGCATGTCATTGCTGACTGAAATTGTGCATTACACAGTTTCAGTCCTCTGTAGGCTAGGTGGACTATGCATTGCACAGTTTCAGTCCTCAGCAAGCCAGGCTGGACTGTGCATTGCGCAGTTCCAGTAGCCAGTCAGCCTCATAACATCCTGGATTGTGCCTTGCGTAGTTTTGGCAATCAGTCTCCTGACCTCTCGGTGGAAATTGTGCAACCTTCATGATCAGTAACACATGTATGTTACAAGTCATTTCTCAAGTTATTTTTGGTTTTCGACTGACAGATTTATTGCCATCAGTGTTGTCATGTCCACAGGTATCACAGGTGTTCATCTGCCTCTTAGCAGCACAATTACAATGGCCTTCAGGAGAGCGGAGTCAAAGGACACTGTTGAGAGCACAACGTGGGTTGTAGCTAAGCAAGTGTCTATTGAGCTTGCCTACTATGAAGATATCAAGTTGTTCGTAGACAAGGACATCAAGATAAGATGGCAGCAGCATCACAACGATCAACATCACAGCGAGAAGCACCTTCAACAGCAGCAGAAGGCAGCACACCCGCATGCGGCAAATGTAAGAGGAAGGTTGTTGACAACACAAGGTGGAACAAAGTTGCAAGCTCAAGCAGATCCACTTGTGATGAAATCAACTTTGGATATTGAGGCTATGAGGTGACGACGTGACAAGACGATCACTTGAGAGCAAAGAATGGAACAAAGAAGGAGTTGCATGTGCTGAAGTAGAAACTCAAGGAACAATAGGAGCTTCATAAATAGGAGAATGAAGTGTAGCAAGGATAGGCACAAAAAGTTGCGCAACATGGATAGACGGATGAAACTGTACCCATACAAGTTATAGATCCATCCCAACAGCTGGCACGGAGCAGACATGGTGAGCAATGTTGTTGATCGCATGTAAGGGAATTCAACAGCATGCATGTCATTGTGCACACACATGTGATCTAACCCATTTGGCACACTCATCGAGGCAAAGACAAGAAGCAAGTCTGACTAGAACTCAACATGCAGTTGACAGTTGATGCACATGACCACCAACACACATTGGAAGATCAACACGGACATTATGCATCAGTGTGTTGCCTATTTTGCCACACCAACAAGACCATATGCATGTTAGAAGATGAGTTGGATGGAGGAGCCACACAAATGTATCAGGATGCAATGGAAGAAAGAGTTCGTTTCAGCAAGATGTCACCATGGAGTGCATGCACACCATCATAGATGACCAAGATTGGCATCAGCTCACCACCTTCACAATCACAAGCATGTCAAAGAGTTGGTCTCATCACAATAGACCGAGTGTCAATAATTTCTTGCATAGCTTGCTCAATCCATTTTGTCTCACATGGGCACATGTACATTATCATGTAACATCTTGTCAATTGGAAGTCCAAGTGTCGATAGTTGGATGTAACAATCATAGAGTAGATGAAGAGTCATGAGGATAGATGAACTGTCACAAAGGGGAATGTCAAGGGTTACCTGACCCTTTGTTGTAAGTAGGACCTCATAACTCATTATAAATGCTTTTGGTTAGCCAAGCTTCTTATAAGACTATCTTGGAGAGAGCTTGGACACTATTGTAACGAGCCTTGGCTTCTCCACTACACAGAGCTAGTATATCTCTTTGGAGGAGCAGGCAGTTGTGGCTGTAATGTTCTGTTGTCAGAACTAGTGGTCAAAGATGGATGTATTGTATGACTGGAACTTACACTTATCAATATAATAGAGCCAGCACATTTCATGCATATGTTGTATTGTATTCTATGCTATCTGGTTTACTCTAAATGATATATTTATTTGTTTTCTTACACATGCATGTATGGAATTTTCTATGTATGAATGTATGAATGTTTCTAAAACATGTTGTTGGTTTAACCATCACTTTGGATTGCTAGCTAACTTTCCTTCCATGTTGTGATGCATATTTTCTCGTCTGTTCCCTTATTAACCCCTTGCTATCATAGGTTTCCAAGGGGTGCACTCATCTCAACCCCCATGTGTTTGAACCTATAATGCACCTTCCTTGTCTTGTTGCAGCTGTCACACCCTTACTACAAAAAGAGACGTCTTACTTTCTTCTATGTGAAATCGCGGTCAAGGAATTACCGTATGACCCACTGCTGGGACTCCTACACCAAACGGTCTATGGTCTAATTGGGAATTCTTACTGGGGAGATCC
Source organism: Pinus tabuliformis (assembly GCA_031772625.1). NCBI lineage: Eukaryota > Viridiplantae > Streptophyta > Pinopsida > Pinales > Pinaceae > Pinus > Pinus tabuliformis. The sequence goes on from CM062819.1 coordinate 449,930,049, forward strand.
CCTTACATGTTGGCTATCCAGAACCATCAACATTTTGGCACTAGAAGGAGGGCCAGATGACAAGTTGAGTCCTCACATCTGTTTTTAATCTCTACATGTCTTTCATGACTAGCTACCAAGTTGCTCTTTCGAAGTGTATGTCTTATGGAAATGATTTCATAATCTAGGAAGAGCTCTCGAATAACTTGCCACATAAAAAATACAATGGTGGAGGCCACATAGCCTTGGTTAGGCATGTGGTCAACGTTGTAGGCTCATGCAAAAGACATGGAATCTTTGAAGAATACATGACCTGTGTGTTGTTCATCTACACGCTTTGAGGGAATCCAATGCACTGGTGTGCCACACTTCCTGAAAAATCTATTCATTCTCTTGCTCATATGGTCGCAGAGATAGATTGTGCTTTCAATCACTTTAACCATAAAGCGCTCGATCAAGAAATTCTGAAATTATAAAAATCACCCGATGAATCCATTGATCAGTTTTACACATTCTTTTGTAATCTTGCATACTGATTTCCCGAAGATGAAATTGATTGGGAATTTCTTTATGGGATATTTGAGTATCGTCTTCGCATATCCAAACCCCGCTCGGCATACTTTGGTGATGGAGTTGTGGATTCATAGGTAGGCAAAGTTGCTGTCACAAGTGACTGTCCGCCTTCACCTCATCAAACAACTGCACCACCGTGGAGTGAGGTGGGAGATCATGCACACACATCTATTGAACTATCACATCCTCCCACCCCACCTGCTCTTGAGATCTACACATATTTGGCTCGCAAGTCTGTTGGTTGTCACGTGGATTCATTCTCTCAACCTACGTCCCTGCACTCTGTTGATCCTCCAGATTGTACTGTCTTGTGTTCTTCCATTGCGGAATCCTCAGCTATTGTGAATGAGCATCAAGTTGTCGATGGAGTTGGTGTTATGCAACCAACCTGCACCATCATTCATGATGAGTGTGTGCAAGAATCTAAAGAAGAACCCATGTGAAGGACGACTCTCTTCTAGCCACACCTCACTCGCTTTATCCTGACATCCTTTGTGATTCTGCCACTACTAATTTCCCTTGTGAAAACCCATTTCTGGATGTTTCTACTTTCGATCATTCACAGGACACATCAGATCTCAACCTATCATTACAGTGCAGAGTGGACATATCTTCCTCCGAAAATCCGTCCAATCTATCATCTGCCATTTTAGAACAAACAAAGGGTGAACATCTTTGCTTCTCATCTACCCCTCTGCACGATTCATCAAATCATGAGGATGCCAAAAAGCATCATGAATTTTCTGATCTTGGTTGTTGTGATCTCTCCACTTCCTCATCCAATCACGATATTGATTCAATCATTGTTAATCTATCTAAGACACTCATCTATGGTGATCTATCTGTCAACGAAGTCGAAACCCCGTTGACTATCGAGGCACTTCAACCCAAGCTAATGGTTATGTCTGGCCCTCGCTATCTTGAGGTTGGTTTCACATCTAGTCAGGAAATTGTTGAAAAACTCAAGGCTCCTCATCACTCTCTTCTTTGCAATGAAGATCAACCGAACACCTATATTTCTCTTCCTGCACTCAAACTACACGATCCCATCACTCATGCATTGGAGGAATATTACATAGCAAGCACACATGCACAACATAAGTTTTCTACCTTTTCATGTTTGCTTACATGTCACAATCAAGAGAATGCACACACTCCACATCTGCATGCATGTAGCACAACACCATGGCAGCTCCATGGAGTGCATGTCATGCACTTTCACTGAAGTTTGTTCTGTGGTCGCTTGTAAATTCGGAGTGTGTTTTTATTCACTGTTATATCTTTCATGCTTGCTAGTTTGCATAGCTACTATGTTCGTAAACCATGCCTACATGAACATGGGCCAACTAGTGTGTCAATGGCTGCATTGGAAGTACCACTTCACGTGAGATGAACCATGCACTGTTAGTTTAGGAGTAGGAGTAGTGTTTACTTTTGAGCTATTTGCTTCTTTCTTTGTGTGTTTGTTTACTTTATTGTTTGTTTGCTTACTCACTTTTCTTTTGCATTTGGTTTTTCTTCTTGCTTTTCCTTTTGGTTTGTTTGCTTGTTATTGTCCGTAGGCTAGTTTTGCATGGATCGCATGCGACTGTTGAAACAAGCTGAGTAAATTATAAGAGGACTTGTATAACTATCAATATTTGGTTATCTTTTGTCTGCTCTCTTATGTAAGAACTTGTTGTCTTCAATCCATGATACATCAATGGAAAATACATCCTATTCAAAGTGAACCTTGGTGAAAACACAACGCTTGCTCGCTAACTAGTATCACCTACTCTAGTCAGTTGTTTTTGGGTTAATCCTTATCAACTCAGTCAAGTAGAGTAAGGTGAGGGCATGGAAACTTAACAAGCACATTAGAGGTATACATAAACTACTTCTTTGAAGGAAAAACCTCTTCTACTCTCAATAGGTCATTATCCCTCTTCCACCTCTAAAATGAATAAGTGTTATGCACAATTATGAAGATGAAAACTGAAAAAATGAAAAATGAATAAGGTGAAAGAAGAGAAAGGAATCCTATGTAGCAAGGTGATGCAAGTAAGTCCGTCAGGGTACTTACGAGGCTCATTGGAAATGGAGCGATGCTTGTGTTCCTGTGTGACTCCGCCAGGGTACTGTCTAGGCTCGCTGGCAGCAGAGCAACACCAGAGATGAAACTAAGACTTTGATGGCTATATTGCTTGTGCATCATATACTTGAGGCTATGTTGGCTTGGTTTGGAATGTGTGTCAACGGACTGAGGGCCTGGTAGATGCTACATCTTACAATTTAGCAGTGTGGAAACCAAGATGAACTAAGAACCGAACAATACTTTAGGAGGTGTTAGACTAGCTTTTCACGAACGAGGTCCATTTAGAGAGTTAAAGTTCTACCAGTGTTTCACCAAGTGTTGTAGTGGCTACAACCACCCTCCAAAATTTTTCCTTAGCCTTGTTTTGGAGCCTCCCTACCAACCTTTCACAGTAGCATGTCTCGTCTTGTCAAGTACACAAGCTTTAGGGAATTTATTGTAGAATGAAAACATATCCATCAAAGCTTTTTGTATCCCCCTCACAAGTTGCTTCATTGGACTTCATCTAGCTGTAGGCTGAGCATCCCCCTCAAGAACTTGTGCAATTATGGAGGGAAACTATCCTTCCCTCCAAAAATTGTGCAATTATGGAGGGAAACTATCCTTCCCTCCAGAAATTGTGCAATTCTGTCTAGCAACCTACTAGGCTCCAGAATTGCGCAAATCTTCTTGTCACTATTCACTGGACAAATTACGGAATTCCTCCCAATAGGGCTACTCAGCCTAGAAATTGTGGAATTTTTGGCATTAGTCAGCTACAATACTCAGAAATTGCATAATCCCTCTAGGCAGCTAGCCTAAATCCCTCCCAAAAATCTGTATTTTTTTCCTCCAAGCTGAGTAGACTATTTCATGTGTAGTTGAGTTGACCAGTTCCCTCCGAGACTGAGCAAAACTGATTTGCATGCATGGCCTACTTCTCCCAAGGCAGCATGCAAAGGCATCCCTTGATTTAGGGATCTACTTTTATTCGTTGGAAGTTGCATGCAAGGATCATTTCAAAAACCTCCCACCAAGTGTTGCTCTTCCTAGATTTGTGGCATGTGTTTCACATATTCAATTTTATCAAAACTCATGAACCAGACGTTGTAGAGCTCTTTCCTCACATTGAACTTGTAGCACTGACATCCCACATTGCATCTAGGAGTCGTCAGCACATTTATCTCAGTTATTTTTGGGTAAGCTCACTTTTCATGTCTCGTGCTGCATTTCTGGCACTTTTTATGTTTTTCTTCGTATGATGTTGTTTGATTTCATTGAGCATGTGTTGTCATTTTCATGCATACTAGCTTTTACTAGCACCATTTCAGTTTTCGTTTGCATCTCACTGCTATCGCATGCATGATGTTGTTTTGCATAGATGATCGTTGTTGTGGTGACTCACTTCACACACATTCATGCTTTCATGTTTGCCAAATCCTACACTTGTTGTTTGCATGAATGATCATTCACTCTCGTTTTTAGTCACCCGTTGGTCAGACTGGGATTCCTTGGATCAAACCATGCCCTTCCCAGCTAGCACTGCACATTTTCGGAAGCAAAGGCTCTGCCTTCCCTCCAGAAATTGCACAAGTCTAGCGAGGCACTAACCTCCAAGCTTGCATTGAGCAATTCTTGGAGGCAGTGTCTCATTATCCCTAGAAACCACGCAATGTAGTTTGTATGTTGCATGTCACTGCTGACTAAAATTGCAGATTACATAGTTTTAGTACTCAGCAGGCTAGGATGGATTGTGCATTGCACAGTTCCAGCAGTCAGTCAACCTCCTGATAGCCCAGACTATGCCTTGCGCAGTTTTGGCAGCCATTTTCCCAATCTCCTGGCCAAAATTGCACAACCTTCACGATCAGTCACACAAGTATGTTGCAAGTTAGTTCTCAAGTTCATTTTGGTTTTTGACTGACTAATTGCTTGCCATGAGTGTTTCCATGTCCACAAGTATCGCAGTTGTTCATCTACCTCTTAGTTGCAGAAGTACAATGGCCTTCAAGAGAGCAAATCAAAGGACACCATTGAGAGCGCAACGTGGGTTGCAGCCAAGAAAGTGTCTATGAGATTGCCTACCTATGAAGACATCAAGTTTTTCATAGACAAGGACATCAAGATAATATGGCAACAACATCATAGTGATCAGCGTCACAACGAGCAGCACCATGAGTAGCAGCAGAAGGCAGCGCACCGTATCCGGCGAATGCAAGAGGAAGGTTGTTGATAACATAGAGGCAGAACAAAGTTGCAAGCTCGAGCATATCCACTTGTGATTAAAGCAACTTTGGATATTGAGGCTATGAGGTTACGGCACGACAAGACAATTGTGCGAGAGTAGAGAATGGAATAGAGAAGGAGTTGCATGTGTTGAAGAAGAAACAACTCAAGGAAGAATAGGAGCTACATAGACAAGAGAACGAAGTGCATTAGGGACATGTACAACATGGGGTGCAACATGCACAGAAAGATGAAACTATGCCCATACAAGCTATAGATCCATCCCAGTAGCTGACATGGAGTAGACATGGTGAGTAGTGTTGTTGATCACATGCAAGGGAATTCAACATCATGCAAGTCATGTGTGCATGGATGCGATCTAACCCATTTGGCACACTCACCGAGGCAAAGACAATAATCAAGTCCAACTAGAGTTGAACATGCAGTTGAGAGTTGATGTGCATGACCACTAACACACACTAGAAGATCAACACAGACACTATGCATCAATGTGTTGCCAGTTTGGCCGCACCAAGAAGACCATGCGAATGTTAGCATATGAGTTGGTTAGAGGGGCCACACCAATGCACCAGGATGCAATAGAGGCAAGAGTTCGCTTAAGCAAGATGTCACCATGGAGCACATGCACACCATCACAAATGACGAAGCTTGACATCAGCTCACCACCTTCACCATCACAAGCATATCAAAGAGTTGGCCTCATCACAACAAACTAAGTGTCAGTGATGTCTTACATGGCTTGCTCAAGCATTTTGTCTCACATGGGCACATGTGCATTGTAATGTAACAACTTGTCAAGTGGGAGTTCAAGTGTCAATAGTTGGATGTAACAGTCATAGAGCAAATGAAGATTCATGAAGGTAGATGAACTATCACAAAGGGGAATGTAAAGGGTTACCCCACCCTTTGCTATAAATAGAACCTCATAACTCATTGTAAAGGATTTTGATCAACCAAGCTTCTGATAACACTATCTTGGAGAGAGCTTGGACAATATTGTAATGAGCCTTGGCTTCTCCACTATGCAGAGCTAGTATATCTCTTTGGAGGAGCAGGCGGGTGTGGTTGTAATGTTCCGTTGTTAGAACTAGTGGTCAGACATGGATGCATTTTATGACTGGAACTTACACTTATTAATATAACAGATCCAGCACGTTTCATGCATATGTTGTATTGTATTCTATGCTATCTTGTTTACTCTAAATGATATATGTATTTGTTTTCTTACACATGCATATATGGAATTTTATGTGTATGAATGTATGAATCTTTCTGAAATGTGTTGTTGGTTTAACCATCACTTTGGATTGCTAGCTAACTTTCCTTTCATGTTGTGATGCATTTTTGCTCGTGTGTTCACTTCTTAACCCTGTGCTATCACAGGTTTCCAAGGGGCGCACTCATCTCAACCTCGTGTGTTTGAACCTCTCATGCACCTTCCTTGGCTTGCTGTAGCTGTGACACCCTTGCTACCAACAAAGACATCTTACTTGATTCTATGCGAAATCACGGCCGAGGCATTACCGTACGACCCATGCTAGGACTCCTACACCAAATGGTCTTATGTCTAATTGGGACTTCTTACTGGGGAGATCCCATTACATATTGGCGGGTCCTGCACAATCAATAGTTGTGCATGGCCAAAAAACACTTTTCCTTGCTTTCTCCTTTATTTATCCATATCTTCTTGTTACATTTTTGTTTTACTTACAATGGAGAAATAACAGGGCCACTACTTCCTTTTCTTTCCTGATGCTTAAGTTTACTGCAACCAAGGATTTTAGAGGGGTCTATCATGAAGGCAAGAAGATTATTCATATTTTTTTTCTTCTAATTTAGTTTTCCTATTTTCAACATGTTGTCTTCACATAGAGTGTTGAGGAAAAACACATATTCATCTACTCCTATATTTACTCCCATATTCAATGGTCATCTTTCTACGTTTTCATTTATATTTAGGTACACATTGCTTGTCTTCGCATAACTACAACTTGTTTTCTTATGCCCAAAATTGGCACATTTGTAGCATCCATTATGTCTTAATAATTGGGAGAAAGGATTTCTATTCTTGAAAACATTATTGTTAAAACTTCTATTGCTACCAATAAGTTCATTTCTATGTGCCTTATGCATTCTTGGATCATTTATACCCATCACGCTTGTTTTTTCTTGCATTTCATTTAAATTCTAAGGCCTTGTGACTAAAATTGTTACAAGAAAAATGGTAACCATGGAAGATCCTTTATTACTTGGTAATACCTTGTCATTATCGATTCTATCCTTGAAGAGAAAAGGACCTCTTTTGGTTCTCCACTTTTTTTCCTAGGCTATTTGAATTGGCACAATAAGAAATTATTTACTATTGTTGTCTCCACTACTTATTTATCCATTTTCCTCTCCTTTCCAGTTGTTTCTTCTTAGGGTCGTTACTTTATTTTCCCTTCATTTGTTGTTGATTTGCACATCCATTTCAATGAATATTTGTTGCTTTGGTTGTCCAATGATTTCCTTCCCTTTAATATTGTTGGTACCTTTAGTTTTATTAGGGTGGAAAGTTGGCCTTTTGACCTCTGCTTTCTTGGGACTCAAAACTTCTTTGAATCCAAAATTGTCCTTAAAAAAAGAAGACCTTGGACTGATGAGAATATCATCCAAGGCCATTGTGCTCATTTTGAGTTTTTGATATTGATACAACTCTTGATTGGACTTTTATGTCTTTTCTCAATGAGACTACTTCAAATTTTAGTCTCTCACAAAAGGCGTCTCTCTCATGAAGTTGATTTGTCAACATCTCATTCAATAAGTACAAGTCACAGCTTCAAGTTCCAGTGTAAGTCACATTTTCAAGTTATAGTTTCACTGAGGATTAGAAGTGAAATTTCATATTTAAGGCATAGAGGCCTCTCACTCTACTCATAGAACCACATCCTAGTTTGAGTAATGCTTGCATATGTGATTTGTGACTTTAGAAGGGAGGATGCACAATATAGTCTGAGATTTCAATCTTTGTGTATTTGAGGCTTCTAAATATGATTTGTGAATTAAGGAAGGGAGAATTCCCATTCTAGTCATTAGTCGCAATTCTATACCATAGAGGGTTTGAATATGGACAAGAATTATGGTTTTTTATTTAGGGTAAAACAATCTACTTAGTAAATCACAAATTCAAGGATCAAATGGAAGATATGGGCACTCTATTTGCATGTGAAAATTGTGCTATGTAAAGACCGATATGATTCAATTAATATTTCAACCCATGAACCAAAGAAATTCGACCAATAAGCATATGTGATTTTACCCAAATAGATATATATGATTACAATCAACGATACTGATATGGTTTCACCAATAAACTCATACGATTTCATCAATAAAATCATATGTTTTCATGCTTCTTAATTATGAAATTTAAATGGTGAAATGTGGGTTAAATTCGGGGAAGGAACCCTTGCAAAAGAGATGAAGGTGAGTGTTTGAGAGAATTGAGGTTAAGTTTGAGAATCGAATAAAGATTTGGGCATTCATGCAAAAGCACAATCAAGGGAAACAACGAATAGATGTATCTCATGGTGATGTGCAGAGAAGAGTAAGAGGAAATTTGTCTTTAGAGTACAAATATTCGTGAGGATGGTAATCAAATCGATTATATGCCCAATGAATATGAAAAAAATTAATGATGGAAGGGGATGAGTTACTAAGAAAAATCACAGTCACAACTTCTATTTGGATAAATGGTTTTCTCGTCCAATGCTAGAGTGCATAATAAACTGTGAGGAGAGAAATTTCATTATACAATAAATTGAAATGTGTTAAGAAATTGTAGTTGAAAATTGTGACTTGATTAAGTCACATGTGACATATGCAAGTCAAGAAATGGGGAGAATCATAGTAGTAGGTCACATTTATAGAAGGTAGTCAATAAGACACTAGGTTCTAAATGTGTGACTTGCACCTTAGGAGGACGTTGACTTATTATTTGTCACAAATAAGATAAAATGTATAGAGGCTAGAGGATTAGTTATTAAGAACTATACCTTTGACTTGTAGCTTCAGAGATCAGCCATATGGTCTAAGTCACAAAATAAATTTCCAGAGTACAGGCAAAGTAGCACTGCAAGTTATGATTGCAACTTGTGACAAAGAAGAAAAGCACAAGTATTTCAAGGCTCAAGTATAAACTTGTAAGGATGAAATGCAACCAAATTTAGGTCAAAGGAGAGGTAAATTGTAGGAATTCATAGGAAATGTCTAAGAAAGTATTGAGTAGGGGGGACTCCAAATTTTGAAATGATCAAAAGCTAACTTTGTTCTTACCATAATTACCTTTAGGTGACCTTTAAACCTACCAGAGTAGAAGGGCCTAGTGCCTGTACTCTATGTTGAAAGTAATGAATGTTGCAATCAAAATCATGGGATCCTATAGTTCGACTAATCAGTTTCGCATGTCAACCAAATACTAGAATTTAAAGATGCTACAACGAATTACTATGTTATAACCATTATTGGAATTTGAAGATTCTTGCAATTGGATTAATACATAAAAAATATATATGGCTATGAGAATATTTAGAAATATCAATACTCTTCTCGATGTATGACTTAACTATTCCCCTACCCTCTGTTCTAATGTGCTTTGGAATTCTGCTAATTATTCCACATTCAATTGTTGATCTTGACCATTGAATATTATTTCCAAATTAGAATATGAGGAAATAGGACTAATGCGATTGGAATAGGGGTTGGTTTAAAGCTCTGTAATAAATTTTCAAATCTACTACATCTCAGTGATATTCAGACTCTTTTCATTACCAACCTTGCAATATACATTTGATGTGTAATATGAAGTCACAAGTCTTCACATATCCATTGTGATCAAGGTGCAATCCTTCAACATGCGAAAAAAGGTACTGAAGTCAAGCATGAGAAGGAATCATTAGATTATCAGTCATTAATGTATGTCGTTGACCAATGCGAGGCCACTCAACCTTGATGATGATGAGTGCGAAGGTACCCCAGTACATATTGTGAGGTACAAATAAAGGAGATAATGTCGAGTCACTTGTAACATCTAGTGAACAAGATACATTAATGTACTCCCTCTGATCACTAACAAGACAACCTACCATTAATGTATGCAAGCCTCTGGATACTGAAAGAAAAGTCTCTAATCTTGTATCCCATGTAATGTGTTGGATTCTCTGGGGAAAATTTCATTAAAAGGAGGGCCTTAAGGGATCTCCGATCAACTAACACGAGAAAAAACAAAAGAATTGAACAACCATGATTAAAAAAATTAAAATAAATTAGAAACTTGCATAAATAGTGGATTCTATCTGCTAGAAACTAGTTTTCAAGAAGAAACCTAACCCAACCATGCCACAAAGTGGTTTTCACAAATAGGCCCCATTCTTATATATATATCTATATATATATATATATATATATATATATATATATATATATATATATATATATATATATATATATATATATATCTTAAGATAATGAATATGATCGTCTTCTCTTACTACTTCAATTAAATCATCCTGATAGATGTATGCAATAAATTATGCTTTGGACATCAATTTCAGATATAAATTCGACCTATTCCCATTCATAATAAAATAATTTTGGTCTTAATCAATATTTTTAATCCAACCTAATCCATTATGAAAAACAATATCTATTTCATAGTGCATGTCGTTGAGTTGTAAACTTTCCCTTAAAATCTTTAAACTATGAATCATAAAGGAGAACCCAATCTCCTAGCTATAATTTTTTCTTTTGGATAAATTTATCATGCCACTTCTTTCTTTTGGGTAAATAATGAATGATACATAACACACATCTAATAAACCATCTCCCATGTAGCTTCATTGGGCCCAAAGTGATTCCACTACACATTAACTTGCTCAATTGCTTAGTTCAGGAGCATGAGCATCTTTTGCTACAATATGCCCTGAGGTTCTAGATAGAATTATCCTTCTGGATGCATCAGTAATATAGACCAATCAATCACATGATCAAAATATTTTACACATCTCTTAAGTAAGTTAATAAGGAGAACATCATTGAATTTCACTGTCGGAGGAAGTGCAAGTCCTATCAAGGATCTCGAAAGACTCGCAATACCGAGGTGCCAACTTCGCACATAACCCAATCCCCAAGGACCTATTCTTGGGCTTGATGTGTAAGTACAACTACTCCCTAACCTAGAATTCCTTAATTTCCCTATGCTGATATTCATAACATTTCTGTCTATCGTGTGTTTCCTTTAGATTCTTCTTAATAACCCGCATTTCCTATTCCATCTCTGTCAACATGTCTAGTCCTATCAACACCATGTTCATTGGATCAATCTAAATAATGGGAGTATTACAAATACTCCCATATAGTGCATCAAATGAACTCATCCTCAGTGACTCCTAATACCCTTTTTTGTAAGAAGACTTTACTAGCGGAAGGTACTCTTCCCACTTTCAATGCTAATACATAACATACATTGTCAACATGTCATCCAAAATCCTATTTACCCTCTTTGCCTTTCCATCTGTCTGTGGATGATAAGATGTACTGAAGACCGACTTTGTACCCAAAACTGCAAATAACTCCTTCCAAAACCTGGAAATGAAATTAGAATATCTATCTGACACAATATTATTTAGAACACCATGCAACCTCATTATCTCCCTGATGAAGACTTGTGCTACATCACTAGCTAAATAAGTAGAATTCACTAGAATGAAGTGTGACACCTTATTCAACTTGTTAACCACAACCATGATAGAATCATGTTGTTTAGATTTCCTTGGAAAACCTGTAATGAAATCCATAAAAATGGCCTCCCATTTCCACACTGGAATCAGACTTGGTTGTAGTAGAGAACCTGGATGCTTGCACTCTTCTTTTACCTGTTGACAATCCAAGCATCTAGCCACAAACTCTACCACTTCCTTCTTCATATTCGGCCAGTAGTAGAACTTTTTCACAAATTTCAATGTCTTTTGATATCTCAGATGACCTGAATACAGATTAACATGAAATTCCCTCAAGATAAGCTTCTTGAGCTCACTCTTCTTTGGCACATAGATATTGTCCCTCAATATTACCAAACCATCCATTATGAGATGATAGTCCACATCATGATCACCAATAATTTGTTGTTGTAACATGTGCCTAAGCTCCCTATACCTGTCATCCTGTTGTCCTTCCTATAAGATCTGATTCTATAAATCCATCCCAAATGAACTCATAGTTGCTATGTGATTTACTTGTACTCTTATGAAAAGAGCATATGCAACCCTATTTTCTTTCCCTTTAAAGTACTTGATTGCAACCTCAAACTCATTGATCATGATTGTGGCCATCTACCTAGCTTTCTTGGAATTCATATTTGGTTGGTCAAATAAGTACCTTATCTCACTATGATCACTCATCAATACAAACCTTTTGCTAAGAAGATAATGCCTCCACATCTTCAATGCATGAATGATCATTGCCAACTCAAGATCATGTGTCACGATTCTACTCGTGTTCATTTAGTTTTCTTGATTCGTAGCATACAACCTGTCCCTCCTAAATCACGACTCCACCAAGTCCTATCTTGTAAGAATATGTATATACCATGAACTCTTTATCTAGATCTATAATCTTGATCATTGTTTCATTTGTAAGAAACTACTTCAACTGCTCAAAACTTGTTACACATTCCCCTGTCCATTCAAAGTTCTTTCCCTTTGTTTGCAATGATCTAATATGATAGGAAATCTGTGAGAAGTTACCAATGATCCTCCTGTAGTAACCTACTAACCCAATGAATGATCTGACTTCATCCATATTCCTAGGAGCTATCTCATTCCATGATAACTCTGATCGTTTTCTGATCGACTGCTATGCTTTCCTTAGAAACCACATTTCTCAAGTAATGTACCTTTGTCTGAAAGAAACTCCATTTGCTAAGTTTGGGATACAACTAATTCTCTCTTAGAAATCTCAATACTATTGCTAAGCATTCAGTGTACTCTTCCTCATTCTTAGAAAATATCAATATATCATTAATGAATATAATTACAAACCTTCCCAGATAAGGATGCAACACACTATTCATCAAACATGTTGGGTAATTTAATTGTTAGCTAAATTACTTATCATTAAATTGTCAAACTCAGGGTTCTTGCGAAGTACACTTTCACAATATATGCTAGGAATCAACTTTTAATTAACAGTAAATTAACCTATTGAAATTATGGAAAACCTATTAATGAACAATGTCTAAGATGCGTATGTACACACTTTATTTTCAAAAGTCTCAAATTCAGAACTTGGAAAGAAATAGTTTAATCTATGAAATTGAAATGGTAATTGACATGAAAGTAAACTTACTCCATTTATATGAAAATAAATCTATTCTAATGACATGAAGGTAGATCTATTTTACCAGTAGGAAAGTAAATCTATTCTAATGTCTTGAAAGTAAATTTAATCTAGAATGCTATAAATCTTATACTAAGAAAGCATTGAATTTTGAAACTATGAAATTTAAAGGAAACCTATTCTAAAAGAAATGAGAGATCAATTGAAATTACTAATGTGTTCATTGTCAAATTATAATCATTCATGAGTATCTATCATAAAAAAGTGAAAATAAATTAATCTATGATATGAGAGAAATCACACTTAACCTGCAAAAGAACATAAATGGAATGAACATGAAATAATGTAAACAATGAATCTAATCAAAAGACTTAAAATGAACATAAAGAAACTAGAAAGGATAAAACATTAGAATACATCCCATACTCATTAGGTGGCCATCCCAAAGTGCATGATAGGTGGAAAGTTGAGAAAACTCTTGATCAAACACGAAGGCACAACCATATCAAAGTGAACTACAATGGTATTCATTACATCAATCATAAGGCTGCATAGTGTTAATCCTGAACATCCAAAACTCTACATTGAATCATGATCATAGCTCCCAAACTTTTCACACCTTTTGAGAGGAGTAGGCACTCCTATTTATACAAAAAGTAAGATAACTAACTCATAAATGTAGATCCACAAATCTCTCCTAGATCCACAAATATCTCATGTGGTTACAACCATGTGTTGACATCTAGCAATTAGCATCTCTTCATATCCTCTCACAAATCTCTCCTAGCTTTGATAGGAGACACTTATGAAAACTTCCATGATCTTTCTCCAAGAAATGTGTTTGACCAGTGATCTCAAATCTTCCTTAAATATTTAAGAGTTTGAAGAGGAAATTCGAATTTGAGTCTTGGAGGCCAAATATGACTGTCTTGGAATATTCAAATATGCCTACACATGTCACAAAACTCATCCAAATTTTATATATAAGTGAGTACATTTTATTTTTCTAATATTTAACCATAAATTCATTCAAAATACGAAAATAAATGTATTGGAAATAATGTTTCTAAACCCATATTTAATTATGAATATGGTCTTAGTGCATGGTTAAGGAGCTATGAAATATGGAAAATTTTAAAGCAAAGTGAAAGAAAAGAGGGTGAAATGAATGACATTTTGGAGACCCAACATTCCCCCCAAATGAATATGTTTCATGTCCTCATGAAACTTTGCATTGATTATCATGGATTATAGCCTTTTATGAGGTAGAAGATTAAGTAATTTTCTAATTTTGAGATACTCTTGAAGACATATATCTTTTTGAAAGTCTTCTTTATATGAAAGTTATCTAAATGGAAACTCTTATGGTTTGTTCTTATGTGGCAACCATAACAATTTCAAGTGTTATTTCTTGTGTGACAACAATTTTCTTTTATTCTTCCTCTTGCTGCAACAAAGAATACTTAAGAATGTATTCAAAATGAAGACATATTCATACATATCAATGAATCATTGTTCATAATTTGAATCTTTTTCAAAACATATCCATCGTTACAGAACCAAAAATAGCAACAACATTCAGTTGGGAGAAGCGCTTTGGTCAAGAATGTATGAGGTTATGGAATATGGAAATGAAAAATGGTAATGAATATCTTCCCCTAAATAAAGGTGTTTTTGTTTTTTGAAAATGGGGAAAGCAACGTCACATGGGAAATTTTCCAAATACATGTCTTTTAGCATTCAAGGAATTAATGATTAAAGATTATAAAACAACATACCTTCAATTACCTAAAAAGTCAATAAGTTATGCATCTGTGAGATCTTGTTTATTGTTGGTGGATCATGGAATTTGGGGTGAAAGAATCTAATATGTTACTTCATCTATTGGTTGTATGAATGATGGATGAAATATGAAAGTGAAATCTTTGTGCCTTCTTATTGCTAGAATTAATGTTTAACTCTAAAAATGAATCTTGATTTATTGGAACATTGCTGCAAGCTGCTCAAATCATATAGTCTTCATTCCTATCCATATCATGGCATAATTCTTTTCTATGTGAATAAATTTTTCTGATGTCAAACATAGAAAGAAATTGTTGGATTATTTACCATTAATAAATGTCGTTAACCAACAGGAGATTTCTCATCATTAATGTCACTGAGTTTCAAGATTCCCAAGTACATCTTGCTAGGTGCAAATAAATGAGTTGAAGTCAATTCACCTTGAAGATCCAAAAAATAGGTCACATTGATGTATTGCCATTGTTTATTGGAAAGAGAACTTGTCATTAAGGCATGCAAGCCTCAAGGTACTAAAAAGAAACCTAGTCTCGAACCAAGATAATGTAGTGAATCCGATGGGTCAAGACTTGCTAGAAGGAGGGCCTTAATGAATCCCTCATCAGCTAACACGAGCATAAAGTAACGATTTAGATGACAATAGATGAAGGATTTGCATTTATGAAGCACACATTATTTAGAAAAAAGGAAAAGGACAACGAGGTTACCCAGTATTGTAAGTGATCTGAATGGATTTATTCATGAGCTAGAGATGAAATGTAAGTGATGCAGGAAATGAAACTTGCAAATGAAAATGATTTTGAAGTAATGCTCTAGGAAGATGGAAATTCATGGATGAAATATAAGCTTAGGGAAAGACGAAAATGAATGAGTAGCAATGGGACTATGGATGTGAGTTGATATGGTATTAAGTTTTTCATGTTCTTGAAAAAGAAATTGGTCTTTGAGAACCACTTGTGCATAAATTAATTTTCTTTGATCATTCTAGAACCTATAAAATCTTAGCACTAATCTGCAATAAAACGTAAGATTATTGAAGGAGGTAGGTGATCAATCTCTCTTCATATGATATAGATGCAAGAAATTCATAAATAGTGTCAATAATACAAATTCAAGGAAGATAAAATAAAAATGAAATGCACATTTATCTATCAGGAGTGATGCATCTTGGACTACCCATCATGAACCTTCTTGATAATTTATTTACTTGATATCAAATTTTGTGATTCAAAAACTAGGCTAAAGTAAATTCATATCAAAAACATGTTTTAATAATTTGTTTATGTTTTACAAGTCCAATTGTATTAAATTCTAATTAAAATTATGTCATCGTGTATTTCTCATCAATATGTTTCCAACGACACTTGAATCACCTCAAATGGATGTTGTATGAAAAAGTTACGATTGTTTGTAGTTTTAGCAAAATAGTAAAAATATGGTGCAAGGGTGCCATGGTGCAAGGCGTATTTCCAATGAAGTCATTTACGAATCAAGATCTCTAGTATGCTCAAATCCAAATTTGAAAAATATACCTCAATGTTCACTACGATATGAGAGATAAATTGTTCATTTGGATTTAGCGCAAGGATCTGTTGAAGAATAGGAGAATGTTGTGGCGTAGTCACTTTTTGTAACCAAACCTGAATGTAGTCCTTTCTCCCCAAGAAATATTTGGTTATCATTCTAGTTCTCCTCTCCATAAATCGATTAGCATTGAGACTATTATAGTACAAAAATTGATTGAAATAATGCATCTAAATTATTTTTCACATGAATTTTAACTATGCATCTAAAAATGAATGCAACTAAAAAATGATTGAAGCTAAAAAGGAATTCTAGATTGAAAGTTAACCCCTATTTATACTTCCCCAACAACGATGCCAAAATGTTGGGTAATTCAATTGTTAGTTAAATTACTTATCATTAAACTTTCAAACTCGAAGCTCGTGAACTTGCAAAGTAAACTTGCACAATATATGTTAGAAATCAACTTTCAATTAAGAGTGAATTAACCTATTGAAATGATGGAAAACCTATTCACAAAAAATTTCTAAGATGAGTATGCACACACACTATTTTTCAAAAGTCTCAAATTCGAAACTTGGAAAGAAATTTTTTAATATGTGAAATTGAAATGTTAATTGACATGAAAGTAAAATTACTCTATCGACATGAAAAAAAATCTATTCTAATTTCATGAAAGTAAATTTATTTTACCAACAGGAAAGTAAATCTATTTTAATGACTTGAAAGTAAATTTAATCTAGAAAACCACAAATCCTATACTAAGAAAGCATTGAATTCTTAAACTATGAAATTTAAAGGCAAGCTATTCTGAAAGCAGTGAGAGATCGCTAATGTGTGCATTGTCAAATTATAATCATTCATGTGTATCTATCAAAACAAATTTAAGAGAAATGACTCTATGAAGTGAGAGAAATAACGCTTAACCTACAAAGGAACATAAATGGAATGAGCATGAAAGAATGTAAACAATGCATCTAATCAAAAGACTTAAAAGGAACATAAAGAAACTAAAAAAATAAAACATTAGAATACATCCCATTCTTATTACGTGGCTATCCCAAAGTGCATGAGAGGTGTATTGTTGAGAAAACTCTTGATCAAACACCAAGTGAATGCACAACCATATCAAAGTGAACTGCAATGGTATTCATTACATCAATCATCAACATAGTGTCAATCCTTAACATCCAAAACTCTACATTGAAGCATGATGATAGGTCTGAAACTTTTCACACCTTTTGAAAGGAGTAGGAACTCTTATTTATACAAAAAGTAAGATAACTAACTCATAAATGTAGATCCATAAATCCCTCCTGGATCCACAAATATCTCATATGGTTATAACCATGAGTTGACATCGAGCAAATAACATCTCTTCATATCCTCTCACAAATATTTCCTAACCTTGCTAGCAGACACTTATGAAAGCTTCCATGACCTTTCTCCATGAAATATGTTTGACCAATGATCTCAAATATTCCTCAACTCTTCAAGAATTCGAAGAGGAAAGTCCAATTTGAGCCTTGGAGGCCAAATATGATTGTCTTGAAATATTCAAATATGCCTACACATGTCAGAAAACTCATCCAACTTTTATATATAAGTGATTACATGTTACTTTTCTAATATTTAACCATAAATTCACTCAAAATACCAAAATAAATGTATTGGAAAATAATGTGTCTAGACTCATATTTAATTATGAAGATGGTCATAGTGCATGGTTATGGAGCTGTGGAATATGGAAAATTCTAAAGCAAAGTGAAAGAAAAGAGGGTGAAATGAATGACATTTTGGAGACCCAACATTCCCCCCAACTGAAGATGTTGCATGTCCTCATGCAACTTTGCATTGATTATCATGGATTGTAGCCTTTTATGAGGTAGAATATTAAGTCATTTTGTGACTTTGAGATACTCTTCAAGACTTGCATCTTTTGAAAAGTCTTCTTTATCTAAAATATATCTAAGTGGCAACTCTTATGGTTGGTTCTTGTGTGGCAACCATAATTATTTCAAGTGTTGGTTCTTATGTGACAACACTTTTATTTTATTCTTCTTCTTGTTGCAACAAAGAATACTTAAGAATGTATTCAAAATGAAGACATATTCATACATATCAATCAATCATTGCACATAATTTGAATCTTTTTCAAAACACATCCATCTTTAGAGAACCAAAAATAACAGCAACATTTGGCTGGGAAAAACATTTTGGTCAAGAATGTATGAGGTTATGGAATATAGAAATGAAAAATGGTAATGAATATCTTCCCCCAAACTAAAAGTTTTTTTTTTTCTTTTGAAAATGGGAAAAGCAATGCCACATGGGAAATTTTCTAAATACATGCCTTTTATCGTTCAAGGAATTAATGATTAAAGATTAGAAAACAACATACCTACTTGGAACATCGATAAGTTATGCATCTGTGAGATGTTGGTTGTTGTTGTTGGATCATCGAATGTGAAGTGAAAGAATCTGATATGTTGCTTCATCTTTTGGCTGTATGAATAGTGGATGAAATCTAAAAGTGGAATGTTTGTGCCTTCTTATTGTTAGAACTAAGGTTGAACTCTAAAATTGAATCTTGATTTATTGGAACATTGTTGCAAGCTATTGGAATCATATAGTCTTCATTCATATCCACATCAAGGTTAATTCTTTTCTATGTGAATTATTTTTTTTGATGTAAAACATAGAAAAAAATTGTTGAATTACCGACCATTAATGAATGTCATTAACCAACACTAGACTTCTCATCATTAACGTCAATGAGAATCAAGATTCCCAAGTACATATGTCTAGGTACGTATACATGAGTTGAAGTCGACTCACCTAGAAGATCCAACAACCATGGGACATTGATGTATTCCCATTATTGATTGGCAAGAGAAATTGACATTAACGCATGCAAGCCTCAAGGTACTAAAAAGAACTCTAGTCTTGAACCTAGATAATGTGTTGAAGTCGATGGGTCAAGACTTGCTAGAAGGAGGACCTTAATGAATCCCTCATCATCTAACACGAGCATAAATTCATGATCTAGAGGACCATAGATGAAATATTTTCATTTATGAAGAAGGTTTTATTTAGAACAAAAGGAAAAGGACAATGAGGTAGATCAATATTATCAGTTAGTTGATTGAACTTATTCATGGGTTAGATATGAAATGTAAGTGAGGCAGGAAAGTGTGAAACTTGCAAAGGAAAATGAATTTGAAGTAATGCTCTAGGAAGCTGGAAAGTCATGGATGAACTGTAAGCTTAGGGAAAGAGGAAAATCAATGAGTAACAATGGGACTATTGTTTTGAATTGATATGGTCTTGACCTTTCCATGTTCCTCTTGAAAAATAGATTGGTCCTTGAGAACCACTTGTGCATAAATTGATTTTCTCTGATCATCCTGGAACCTGCAAAAACTTGGCACTAATATACAATAAAACGTAAGATTCTCGAAGGAGAGAGGTGATTAGTCTCTCTTCATACAATATTTATGCAACAAATTCATAAATAGTACCAATAATGCAAATTCAGGGAAGATAAAATAAAAATGAAATGTACTTTCACCTGTCAGGAAGAGATGCATCTTGGACTACTAGTCAGTATTTTGTTGATAAATTGTTCATTTGATATCGAATTTTAGTGATTCAAAAATTAGGCTAAAGAAAATTCACATCATAAACATGTTTTAATGTTCTGATGATGTTTTACAAATCTAATTGCTGCAAAATTCATAAAAATTTGACCATTTATTTATTGTTTCAAATTCTAATGAAATCTATTCCATCCTGTATTTCTTATTGAGATATTTTCAACAATGCTTGAATAACCTCCAACAAATGTCGTATGAGAAAATTATGGCAATTTGAAATTTTATCAAAATAGTAAAAATATGGTGCATGGGTGCCATGTGGCAACACCAAGGAGTGCCACGTGACAGCGCTAGAGAGTGCTACATGGACTATTCAAATATAGCGTTGCATCATGACATGGCAAATGGTGACATGGTAGATGATGATGTGGCGACAATGACATGGCAGTGATGTGGACAATTGACATGGTGATGATCTCGCATTGACTGATCAACTATTTATGTAGCACACAGATTTTGTGGTTGACTGTGCAATCACTGATGACTAATATTATGCTGCCATAGTGACCAATCAAATGTCACCATGTGGCAGTGAAATTTTTGCCTAGTTAAGTCAAAATTGTCAAATAATTAACAAATTTTGGCCTCCATTGGATTCAAACTCATAACCTCTCTTTTAAAAATTCAAACACTTACCAATAGACCACAAGTCACAATTTAGAAATGAGGCCATTAAAACTTTATTTAAAGTCGAAAATATTAGCTATTCGACAAAATGACTAACGAAGCTCCAGTTTTGCAAATTCCCAGCAAAATAAATTTAGGATTTTTGAGAAAAAAATTCAAGTATCTAACTACTCCTGGGCACTTGTCAAGCAATTTCATGCTACCAAAATGTTTGGTTTTCAGTTGAACCCATGTTCCTGCCAAAAAAAATGGATCTCACAACCAATTTATTCTATAAAAAATTGAGCCAATACTCAAAATTCACAAATTTCTTATTGTTGTAGGCTAAAAGCATGGAGAAAATCTAGGCCATCTCTCTGCAAATTTTATTTGCTGGGATTTCTTCATTTGCAAGGGTTTTATTTTTATTTTTATGTTTTTTTAATTATATAGATATATATATATAGGGTCCTAGCCTAGCTGCGCTACATTGGACTGGCTCTCGGTGGTGGCCTACGTGCATTGGTCGTGGGGGCCTTGGCTTGTAGCCCGGAGGCTAATGCATATGCGCGACAATGACCATTGGCCATGGCCTCATGCATATGTGTGGGCTTCCTTTGACCTCACGTGTATGCGTGGGCCATGGCCTAAGGCTGGCCTACACATATGCGTAGGGCCTTCAGCCCAAAACATAACAAAATGGTTTTTTTTTTAAATTGATTATATAATTTTATTAATTTATTATTATTATTTCATTAATTTTTTTTAATTATTATATATATTTTTTAAATATTTATTTTTTAATTGTTAATTAATTAATTATTTTTACTTCTTTTTTTTGTTTAAATTATTATTGAAAATAAAAACAAATTTGAATAGAAAAACATATTTTATTTGTTATTTTTATTTAATAATAAAAAATGAAACTATTCTAGAAAAATAAAAAAGTAGGGATTTTCTTTTTAAATAATGAAAAATAAGATATTGTAGCAAATTATGAGACAAATTTGTTTGACAATTAGACACCAAATTTTAAGCAATTTTTTTTTAGAATCAATTGTAAATTTAGATCTCCTAGTTGTTTTTTTGTTGTAAAATTTCAAAGCTAATCTATTCAAATTTCCTTTCTTGATCTTCTAGTCTGCAGAAGGCGCAAGAAGAGAGCATACTCAAGATTTTCATGTTTCTTTATTCATTTGAAACTTGAAAAATAAAATAGGAATAACTGATCTTTCAAACTTGCATTTTTTCTGCTCTCGAAACTCTACATGTTCTCCTTCAGAAACATCCATTTTCTTGTAAATTTTCCTCCCACTAGTTAGTGAATGAAGTGACTCTTACTACACCACTAAAAATAAAAAATTCAAGAAAATGAAATCAAACTTGAAACTTGAAGAGAAAAACTCAAAATCATCTCCAAGCTTGCTTTTATTTCCCTATTCTATCCTACTCTATTTTGAAAAAGTTTTCTTTTTTTTCCAAGTGTAGGAGTATTTCCAATGAAGCCATTTATGAATCAAGATATCTAGTATGCCCACATCTAAATTTGAAAAATATACTAGGATATGGGAAATAAATTGTTTATTTGGATTTAGCGCAAGGATTTGTTGAAGAATGGAAGAATGTTTTGGCATAGTCATTGTTTGAAACAACCTTCAATGTATTCCTTTCTCTCCAAGAAATATTTCGTTATCATTCTAGATATCTAGAAGTCTTCATGGAATGCATCATAGTTTTCAAAAATTCTAATACTTCAGTAATTTGAGCTATATTCTCCATTGTCAAAACTACACCTTTTAAAAACGATCACACTATGACCCAATGCGGAAAAGTAACACCCACTCGTAGTACAAAGACACAAAAATATCCTCTATAAGTGTGCACCAATTGACCAATGTGCAACCAACAAGCACCAATTATTGTAATGCATTCACAATCCATTACATAAGAATAAGAGTTCACTCATGACTAGCATATAGAATGCAATATGTTCTGACAATTCAAACGACTAAACTTTCCTCCACAAAAGCTTACTTTTAATTGCCAAAACAATCATTGCCTTCATACTGCCCACCAAACTCTTATGCAGTAATCAAAGTAACAAGGAATCAATGCATATATATGTAGATTGTGTTTGTATCCCTTCAACCTCCAAATCTACACATTGCTTGTATTTCACATGACACACAAGCACCAAAAATTATGTTAATTGAAAAATACTCCAAGTATACAAACTTTAAGCCTTCTACAATGACTCGCATAGGGATATAAAATCTGGAAATGCATTGGTAATGTCACCCTTGACTATCAAGATTTGTGACTTCAATCTTTCGTGCCGAGTCCAAGAGGTAAGCAGTGATGTGAACATTCAAAGATGTTATTCAATATCTGTTATGACACCTACTTATCATCCTCCAGAATTTATCATGTCACCTGGAAACTACGGCTCAATAGTAGACATATGGGAAGCAGGCTACATTTTTTTTGTTTTTGGAAATTGTTGAAGTTGTCTTCTCCTGTAAAGCTTCAAATAAAGCATATCTTCCATCAAAAGGACACCATCGATAAATATCTTCAAGCTCAGGAGAAATTACCTGATTCTGAATTGGAGCGACTTCAAACGATATGTGATATATTCAGTATAATTGGAACACCATGTTGGAATGATATCGATACTTTTGTACCAAATCCAAAATGGCGACACTACTTAAAGAACCTAACTGGAAAGGTGAAGTGGATTATGAGGCATTAGACCTGCTCTCTCGAATGCTTCAGTTCAACCCTGATCGTCGTTGCACTGCAGAGGAAGCTCTTTCACATCATTATGTAAATCCATTACCATTTTAAGCAGAGTGTGGAAGCTGCATCATTCGACACATCTTCTGAATCATCTTAACCAAGTAATTGCAAAACTGTTTGCACAAGTTTCCCAGCCAAAGAGGTTCCCTCTTTCTTGGCACTGGGGAAGCTTCCCAATCTAGTTAAAAGGTCTGAAAGTGAAGCACATGCAGCCACTCTAAGAAAAGTTGAATTAGTTGGTGGCTTGAGAAGTACAAGATGCTTTTGAAATAAAGTGGAGTAAGATTACAAAAATCGTTGGTGATTACACTCTTAGCAAGTCACTCCTAGCATTCATATTTCAGCCCAACACTTATCTGGCATTTTGCTGGAAACATAACTGAGAATGCGTTCGTTCCAAGCATCGACGGTAGCTTTCCAGCCATCAGTTTTCTTCACTCCCGACAACAGCTTATGCAAATTGTCTCACACTCGTAGCCAGTGTGACGATCTCCAAGGCATTCAAAGCTCCAACTCCAGCTACAAGTTGAAGTGCCTACCAAAATATTACATGCAGATGCAGTAGCGGAAATGGGACTCATCAGTCCCATCGTTTGACCGTTGATTTGAAATTGTCTAACTAACTGTCTAGCATGAATATTTGAATGTCGAAGCCTTTGAAACACGTCCTGATTTCTGACCATTCGGTGTTGGTGAAATCTTTGACATTTGACTACGTTTATTTTATAATTATAAGCTCTAAATTTTTTTCATACACCACTTGTTCTTTACTCTTCAATTCATTCCAAAACGCAGCATTCCACGCTCACCACACTAGGGGACACCATATGATAATGAATCGGAGCAAGACATATGCAAGCCATGTATCTGTTATGCAACTGTCGTTATCAAGTAGGGGAGCCTGCGGTCTCAAAAATTTATATAGGAGTGATGGCGGCCTTATCTGGAAGAATGGAAATGGGCTTTCGAAGGGAGTTCCTGGAACCATTCACATTGTTGATGGGTTCACTATCGATTTAACAGATAAGGTCCACCAACTTCCTTACTGCATCAAGTACAATGGCCAGTGTTGTGTTTCTAATTACTTCAAACTGGAATCATGACACCATCCCACGATACTGCCTGTTAATCATGCTCTTTGCATTCAAACAAACAATGGAACAAACAATACACGATATTGTGCATGGAGACTATGCACAGGGGCATTCCAAACATTCAAATTTTGACCAGTGTGTAATGGGTGTTTGTGCAGTTAATGGTAGATGATGGTTCAAATCCTTAGATAATGCAGGTGAACGTTTCTAGCAAAAAGTACACAGAGGAGAGGCAACATATTTCTGACAAACAGTAAATTAATGGAGCATTACAGACAGTGGGCAGAAATGGGATGTAACGCAAAGGCTGAGTGTTTTTGTATGTTAGTATGGAGCAGCAACAGGAGCAAGTATCCAGCACCGACAGGAGCAAGTATGTCAAACCAGTGGAAGCGTTAGCGTCAGGTATGTCAGTATTTTTCTATTTGGGGAATTGTGTGCAGAGAATGCAACTAAAATATGGCTGATAAAACATTCATGAAATGTAGAACTAACCTACACAGAAAGGCCATAAAACAAGTGGCTCAAATATGAGCAGGGTAGGATATCACTCGCTCTGATACCATGTTAAACACACACATGGTAGAAAGAGTATGAAAGATAAAACATGAGAGTGCATGTATTATTATCAAATGATATACATTTATAGTACATTATGTGACCATTGGGTTCTACATCCCAAGGTCTCTTGGACTTCCTTAGTCTACTCGGCTTCCACACTAACCCATAGACGATTAGGTGTCCAACAGAAATGTCACATGGGAAATTTTCCAAATGCATTTCTTTTAGCATTCAAGAAATTAATGATTAAAGATTAGGAAACAACATACCTTCACCTACGTAAAAAGTTGATAAGATATGCATATGTGAGATGTTGGTTGTTTTTGTTGGATCATGGAATCTGAAGTGAAAGAATCGGATATGTTGCTTCATCTCTTAGATGTATGAATGGTGGATGAAATTTGAAAGTGGAAGCTTTGTGCCTTCTTATTGTTGGAATTAATGTTGAACTCTAAAACTGAATCTTGATTTATTGGAACATTGTTGCAAGTTGTTGGAATCATATAGTCTTCATTCATAACTACATCATGGCATAATTCTTTTCTATGTGAATAAATTTTGTTGATGTCGAATATAGAAAGAAATTGTTGGATTAATAACCATTAATGAATGTCGCTAACCAACATGAGACTTCTCATCATTAATGTCAATGAGTGTCAATATTCCCAAGCACATCTTGCTAGGGACGAATAAATGAGTTTAAGTTGAGTCACCTAGAAGATCCAATAAATAGGGGACATTGATGTATTTCCACTGTTTATTGGTGAGATAACTTACCATTAAGGCATGCAAGCCTCAAGGTACTAAAAATAAATCTAGTCTTGAACCTAGATAATGTGTTGAAGTCGATGGGTCAAGAATTGCTAGAAGGAGGACCTTAATGAATCCCTCACCATCTAACACGAGCATAAAGTAATGATTTAGAGAATGATAGATGAAATATTTTCATTTATGAAGAAGGTTTTATTTATAAGAAAATAAAAGGAAAATGAGGTAACTCATTATTGTAAGTGACTTGAATGAGTTTATTCATGGGTTAGAGATGAAATGTAAGTGAGGCAGGAAAGTGCGAAACTTGCAAAAGAAAATGATTTTGAAGTAATGCTCTACGAATATGGAAATTCATGGATGAACTATAAGCTTATGTAAAGAGGAAATTGAGTGAGTAGCAATGGGACTATGGATGTGATTTGATATGGAGTTGACTTTTTCATGTTCTTCTTACAAAAGAATTTAGTAGTTGAGAACCACTTGTGCATAAATTGGTATTCTTTGATCATCTTGGAACTTGCAAAATCTTAGCACTAATTTTGAATAAAACCTAAGATTATCAAAGGAGAGAGATGATCAATCTCTCTTCATATCATATATATGCAGAAAATTCATAAATAGTTTCAATAATACAAATTCAAGGAAGATAAAATAAAAATGAAATGCACTTTTACCTGTTGAGGAGCGATGCATCTTGGACTATCCGTCAGCATTTTGTTGATAATTTCTTCATTTGATATCAAATTTTAGTGATTCAAAAACCAAGTTAAAGAATATTCATATCATAAACATGTTTTAATGATTTGATTATGTTTTACAAGTCCAATTGCTGCAAAATCCATAAAAAAACGACTTTTTTTGTTGTTTAAAATGCTAATTAAAACTAAGCCATTGTGTAGTACTCATCAATATCTTTCCAATGATGTTTTGATTGCCTCAAAAGAACATCGTATGAGAAAGTTATGGATGTTTGAATTTTTTGAAAAATAATAAAAATATGATGAATGTGTGCCACGTGGAGTCACCAAGAAGTGCCATGTGGAAGCACCAGATGGTGCTACATGGACTATGCAGATTTGAAGTGGCATGATGATATTGCAAATGGTGACATGGAAATTGATGATGTGATATTGATGATGTGGAAGTGATGTGGACTGTGTACATGTGTAAACTATTGATGTGGCACGTTGAGTTGGCAGTTCACTAGGCAATCACTGATGACCAATATTATGTTTCCATGTGGACCAATCAAATGTTTCCACGAGGTAGTGAAATTGTTTCCTAGTTAAGTTAAAATTGTTAAATAGTTAACAAATTTTGGAGTCCATTGGATTCGAACTCATAACCTCTATTTTACAAATTCAAAGACTCACCAATAGACTACAAGTCACATTTGAGAAATGGGGCCATAAAAAAATTATTTAAATCTGAAAATATTAACTATTCAACAACATGACTAACAAAGCAACAATTTGGAAAATGCCTAGAAAAATAAATTCAGCATTTTTGAGAAAAATTCCAATTGTCTAAATGCTCCTGGGAACTTGTCAAGAAATTTCATGCTACCAAAATGTTTGATTTTCAATTAAACTCATGCTCTTGCCAGAAAAAAAAGGATCTCACAACCAATCTATTTTATAAAAAATTGAGCCAAAACTCAAAATTCGCAATTTTTTTATTATTTTATGTTCTAAGCATGAATAAAACCTAGCCCCTCTCTTTGCAAATTTTATTGGATGGTTTTTTATTCATTTGCAGGGGTTTTTTTATTTTATTTAGATGTTCCTTGCCACATATCCAACAATGCAAATGCCCCTTACCATTACCTCTATTTTGTTTCCCTCCAGGTGTGACCCATTTCCCTTTCCAACTGCATTGAACTTCTTATAAGGAAAAAACTCTCTTTCTCACCTGCATCCTGAGGTGTTGTTTTCTTCATTGTCCATTTACCTTTAGTTATGTCTTTTCCTTTCCAACCCAATTGAGACTTTGTCTTACACTTCAATTGCTCATAACAATGCTTCAATTTCCCAATGACTTCTTCCAGTCACTGAGACTCATCAAACTCAATCTGATCCTTAAATGTTAATGGCAATCCACTAACAAATCTTTGAGCTTTGACTTTCTCATCTTGAAGATATGGTACATACCCTTATAACTCTAGGAAATTAGTCGTGTACTCCTCATCTATAATCGATTCCATCTTTAGCTCATATAACTCTTTGGCTTTACTTTCATAGTACCTCTCTGACAAGTACTTCTTCCTGAGAAGTCTCTTAAATTCATGCCAACTCAACTCCTCTATACTAATGTATCTGACCTACTTCACATCTTGCCACCAGATGTATGCTTTCCTTTTGAGACTGGAAATAACTATTATGGCCTTCATGTTCTCGGTGTAACCTTGCAACTCGAAGAACTTCTTCATTCCAAGCAACCATGCGTCTACATCATTCGGTTTCTTCAATTCTCCATCCAATGTAGGTGGCTTGCCTTTCTTGAGCTCATCCGGAAAGTATCCATTTTCATTCCTCCTATAAGGATGATAGTGATGATGACCATGGTACCTGTCTGAACTAGAACTAGAATAAAGCCCATGTCCACTACCTCTTCTATAAACTGTATCCAAGAATCTGTGATCCCTAATGGTATCATCTATGTCTGACCTATGCCCATCATGAGATCTTCTACCATAGGCTCCATTAGTCCTATCCTCGTGTCCATGACTGATCCTAAGTGATCTCAATCTTTGAAAATTTGATAAATGCTGAAGGATAACTACACTGACCTATGCTTGCTTCTCTATGCCTTGGCAAGTCTCTCTTATGACTGAATGATCATGTCATTATTTTCTTTTCAACTTCTTATATATGCCTTCAAACTTCTCAAAGTATATGCTATGTTAGGGAAGTACTCATAACCATGATGCTCATCTGATCTGTAGGGAGAGTATCATGAACTATAATCAACCATTTTTCTAGTCATCTGTGATCTTCTTCTTCCTGTACTTACATCATGTCACATAACCAAAAATAAACATAACCAACATACCTCAGTATAGTTCAAGGGAGGATATATCATTTACAAGATCAACCAAATTAGCACAATACATGTATGTTCATAATCATAACAGTATATTGACATCATGCATGACAATACCAACTACATACCATGACCTCATGCATGACAACCATTCCCATAAACATGAATTCATAACAACATATACACACTAACATGCATAACAAATGCATATACAACCGACATGCATTCATGACAAACACATCCAAACAACAACATCATTAACTTCTACATGTCAACACAATTGTAACAATGACCACCACCATGTGTACATAATAATAACATATACAACCTTCATGCATGCATGACAAACACATTTGACCCATCTAGTCCAAGGTTGAACCATGCTCTCATACCACTATATAACACCCTCCTCCCAAGCTTACCCAAGTTCACCGATCCACCCATGTAAATATGTGACAATGAGTTACTATGATATGAATCAACCTCCTAGGTACAATTAAGGAAGTGGAATCATCCAAACAAAACTTTACTAACCTTCCTCCAGAACTACAAGACCCCAAGAGGATAAACAAACACTCCAGGTGCGCAGACCTTGAGCTAGACTACTTTTTCACTGACCTGAACTCCTATATGCAAGCATAACACTACCTAAACTCAATTGTAACCCTCCATTCGCAGGGATTATCCTTCCTCCCAACAAATATAGTCTAATTTAATCAATTATGTGCATGCAAACCTAATATCTAAGACACGTTTTCAGGGCTTAGATCTAGACCTCTGCCAAAAACTTGATAAAATGTTTCAAAATGATAAAATACATCAAAAAAAGATAAATATAGAAAAAAATTAGTCAATAAATTGACCTAACCATGCCCAATCATGACATTCATTTCATCAAACACATTGAGAACATGTAATCTATAGGTTATAAATGCAAATTTGAATGTAGGGGTCTCACACTTATCTGAGAAACATCAAGAAGGTTTATCTCCTTCTCTCAATAGTTTCATTATCATCTATTAAGCCATACACTCATTAACCATTCATCTACTAATCAAAACATGTTAAGAGACATAACTAGAATCTATCATTAAACCATGCTTATAACCAAGATATAACCAAAATAATAACAATGATAGACCATCCATCAAAGCCACATAATAACAAGTATAAATACTCATGAAATACAAGAGAAAAATTAGCTCTTATTAACATATGCAAAAGCCAACCAAGTTACAGACTTCCACATACCATTTGACCAGATATTGGGTTGAACCAAATATTTCTTTCAGCCAATCACCCCTATGCCATATTGCGAGCATGAATGTGGGACTCACAAAAAAACAAACCAGGGATTCCTCAGGTTTTAATGCATATCCATCCATTACCAATCAAGGGATTTCTAGGCTTGAAACCCTCATATATACAACCAGGATTTACCGCAATCTCGCCATTACTGGTCAAGAGATTCCTAGGCCCTAAAAAAGCTTAGATGACTTAGGATTTCTTCCCTAATACCTTGAGGAATTTTTTCATGCCCACCCTTAGGATTTAATATGTATCTTATCATTATCGGTCAAGAGATTCCTAGGCCCTCAAGAATTTTCCTTAGACCACCTCACCTGGTCCAAAACCATCCGGCAAGCTAGCTCAACCAAATGAAAGAACCCCATTACACCATAGCTATCCAGAAATGGAAAGGCAAGGTTGAAACAACTGTCACACCTAGAAAAACTCATGCCAATGACAACAAGAGAACCAAATACACACATACATGTACCATGCATGTAAAAACTAGCAAGGAAATCATACACATAACTCGATACCTACAAGTAATCCCACTATAATTGCTTGATCCAACTCTTCCTTGCTTGATATTTTTCTTCCCTTTGCTTCCTTGTCCTTCCTTTTCATTCCTTTCTCCAATGCGAGGGTGCTTCAAGAAAAATTTAAGTGTGCAAGAGTATGAGAGAATAGAGAATAGAGAGAGCTCCAAAACTAAACTGACAAAAAGGTTAAAATGACAAAAGTTGTGAACTAATCCTCAGAAGCCCTTTTATTAATGAGGCCTCTAATTTCTTTAGATTTCCTCTATTTTCCTTAAATTTCCTCCTCACATGCAACCCTTGACCTTTCACCTTCTTTTTATCCTATTTTTCGCTATTTTCATAACTAAAATGCCAATTAATGCCTCTTTGCCTTTTCAATTCATTTTCCATTGCCTTTGCTAATTTCCCTTAACCATAATAAACCAAATGAACACCCACTAGGATGTTTTGCCCAACATTCAGCTTGGAATACGTGTCCCATGACCTTAGTCTTATTTTTCCTTTATTAACTTTATTACATGAACTTTTAACCTGGGGTTGTTACAACAATTGTTAAAGCATATCTCTCCTTACTCTTATTTTCCATTCACTCCTTTTGTGCCCTCTAGTTCATTTTGTATCCTCCTTGGGTAGTTTGAGAGAAAAATTGTTTTATGACTAATCCTTTCATTAGGTTAAAAATTTCTCTTTTTAAATATGGGAGAGGGCTATCTAGAAGGAGTATTTTTATTAATTTAATTTATGTTGGTATAGAGTCCCCAATAATGTATACTTTTATCCTTTTATCAAATATTTTGGTGAAACCTTGTGACTCCCATGAAAAAAAAATGTATAAATATGACATCATAAAATAATATCATCACTATAAAACCATGCATGTAGAATACCACATCACCAATAATCATATATATAACCAAATAAAATAGCCCTTACCTCTTCCATAAATAGCAATGTCATAAAAAATATTGCGTGATAAAAATATAGCATGTTTCCAAAAACAATATAGTATGTGATGCAAATTTTAATATGTCCAAAATATAGTCAATATAAAAATAAAGATAAAACATAATTGAACATGTCATGGTAACTCTAGACACCTGCTAGAACTAGCCATATTCCCTTTTCCTTCACTTTTTTCTTCCTCCTGTATCTCTAAGTGAATATCTTGGAAATATATATCTCTCTTTACCTCCACATCTGCTCCTACTATACTAGTATGGGAGTGTGCTTAAGTGGCCTTAGAAGAGGATCATGTAGGGATAGAGGTCATATGAAGCTTCCCTACCACAATGTGAGGAGGAAAATTGATGGTTTGGTGAGCATGGGAGGACATGGCTTGTGAAATTGCAGAAGGTACTTGAGGTGCAACAATTAGTGGGTAACTAAATGATGCGAACTAGAGAGCAAGTGGGAAAAATTGGATGTGGGATTAGGGGATTGAGTTCCAAATAATCATGTTGCATGGTTCTTGCTGAGGAAAATAAGGCTCTAGGATCTCCATAATACTAGAGTGGGGAGGAGGTGAATTATATGAGGCATGATAGGTAGGAGGAGGAGGATAACACCCAAGGTATAGGTGGCATGTCTAAGTTAATTGGTTAAAATATTTTCAATCAAAATTGAAATGTATAGAGAACCTAATCCATTCATTTATGTTTCCTCTCCAAGCCATATTTTTCCTTCTAGATCAACCTCTTCGGTCACCTTGAGATCCTCTACTAAAGAAACTCATTATGCGATATGAGCAAAAAAAAATTGTTATGAAACAATTTACCTCAGTTCATGAAACAAAAAATCTGCAAAGTAAAAATCAGTATAATAATATTATCAACATAAATGCTTGGATGTTTGGAAAGCACACATAGAGGAAAGATAAAATAGATAAGAGAAGGGGAATGTTTGTACATGAAATAAAATGCAGTAATGTTTATTACTGTATGTTCTAGGCGTAAGTTGAAACAAAGTGATATTTGTAGTTGGTCACATGTATTCTCATGACAATGCAAATGTTTGAGACAACATTCACCATTAAATGACTATACAGGAAGTTTCCAAGGCTATGGAAACATGTTTGGTAATAATTCATGACTGTAACAAAATAATTACCAAAAGACTAAGTCAAGTTGTCTAGCATTAAATTGCATTATTATCTATTTTCATGCATTAAATATGGATAATCAAACATGAGAGTATGGTATGAAATAAAATCTTCATTTGTAATTTTAATGGTTGGTGCGTGGAAAGTAGATGACTATATATGTGACATATAACAACAAACAAATTCAAGAAAATTAGTAGCTTCCTTATTAATTTATGGTGGAACATATAATCGTGGCAGTGAGCACCTATAATGTTGGGAATCATGAATTTAATTAGACCAAAACCCGCAAGTTTTAGTCAATGATCACATTACCAAAGTTAGGGATCCATGAGAGGTGATTATTCCATGTTGCAAAACAAACAAGGAGCACTGGATTATCCAATGTTTAAAAATTTTCCCCCATCATGAGTCGAGAGTGTATCGAACTTGTGACCTATACTCTAATACCACTTCCTCAAAATAATGATTGTTTTTATACCAGAACCTGCGAGTGTTTTTCAATGATCACGTTTCTAAAGATAACTTGATCCACGAGAGCTAGTTAGTCCATGTTGTTAAACGCATGAGGAGAGCTAGCTTATCAAATTTCTAACATGTAACTAATAAACATATAATCATGTGACAGGGTAAACAAAATCTATTATGGAGAGTACTTTGTTCCAACTCTTTTAACAATATCTAGTAACTAAAATATTTTTAAATTTCATTTGAGCTACAGAAAATGTGTATGTAAAACATATGTAATTCTATCCCTTCAAACAACTTATAAAGACCGATACTTGCACTATGGTGGATATGTGTTATTTGTATACCTTTCAACTTAATTACATCTTGTTTTTATGTCAACATTTGGAGATTTAAAGTGAGAAAAATGACAAAATAAATGATCATGGAAACAATAGAAGAGGATGGTTGCCATGGTGTGTTCAAAACCCCAAAACAAAGACTGCCACTTAACTTTGTAACTTTTAGGACCAAGACACAATTAGCTTACAAAGAGGGTGACTCACTTTATATGTTATTTTCATTCCATAAACAGAGGAAGATAATACAATAATATGAAGCCATGTGAGCATTGTAACTGTAAAATAAGCTTAGTCACATGTGAAAAAGGAAACATTCTCTTAACTAGTGACTAATAAAGTGTTGTGGCGGATACAACCACCCTCCAAAATTTTGGCTCGCATGCACATTTTGAAGCCTACCTTGGATCCTACGATTGATCATCCTTGGTCACTTGTTGGTAAGCTGATGATCTCAAGCTTCCCCTCCTTGATTTTAAGAGTTTCTCATGTTCTCATTTTTATGTACCATGTGTCATCTTTGGGCATAGGGGTTGTTGTTTTTCATGAAAAGGGAATGTTGTTTTGCTGCAAAGGAAAGCATGCGTGCTTGAGTTTCTATCATCACATATACATGTTTCACACTCGATACATGCACTATTGTCATGAAGGTTGTTGCATCAAGCAGAGTATTTTTATACATTCTAGATGGTCTGTGGTGTATCACTAAGTGTTGGTGTGTGATCACATTCAAGTCTTATCAATATTTACATATGTTTCATTAATCTCACACGTAGCCATTTCCCAAGCAACCTAGCCTCATTCATCTTCTTGGAACTTTTCACTTTCCTTATGCAACCATCAAGCTTCCTCCCTTGCCTGCAGAAACCCCACAGCCCACAGTGACCCCAGCCAACACTGCTCTTCATAAATCCGCTGAGAAATCAGGCAGCTAGTACTGCTCTTAGAAATTATGTAGAGGTGTCCTCCTAGGACTCGCATCCCATAGCAGTGTCCTATGCCTCGAAACTATGCAGTGTTGTCCAAGATGCTATGTTTGTCTTCCATGCAGAAATTGTGCAGATGGGCTTCCCAGGGCCTCACTCTGGAAGGAGTCACTACCCACTGAAACAACGTTGAACTATCGCTCAGTGACAATAGGAAAAGGTGAAATTTTGAGATCACTCCCAAGGAGTTGAGGAGGAGGACCAAGAGAACAAGTAATGGGAAAGACCAGGACTGCATGCAAACTCCATCAGATGCATGATAATCTCGAGGGTAAGTATGGTAAGTAAAGAACACCTTTAGAAGTACATCTCTTAATTGGGTCTGCATGACTTCTTGTCATTTTCATATCATCATGTCTTCAGTAACATGCATGTGTGAAAACACAAAAGTGATTTAATGTGTTCCATCTACATTTTGTGCTTCCTTTTCGCTTGTTTGACCAACTTCATCTTTGGCATGTGGATTGCTATGTCATGATTGCAACCTTGTTCTAGTGATATCGAAGGTTTGTCTTCATGTGCATGAGTTGTTTCAATGATGTAAACACTCGTCTGAATTACACACAATGTTTTAAGCATTATCACACAAGTGTCGTCACGGTCATCCAAAGGTCTATCTGAACTATCGCACTTGTCACTTTCACCATTAGACAGTCCCACAGTCGGTCACAATAATCATATGTTGTCTTTTGATTTGAGGTGCCATGTCATCGAGTCATGTTACGTGTATGTTCGTAAGGTCATGTATATACGATTTCACTCGCTCACACACTTAGCCATTTTTTCCAAACAATTTGTTGACGAGACCACACTCTATCAGTCGGACCTCCACTGAGCTGCACTATGCAATCTCAGCCCTTAGTGATCAAGCACTGTTACCCAGAACTACGCAGGGCTTCAGGTTGCCCTCCAGGTAGTCTACACTACAAAATCCTTGAATCAACTTGGATGACTATCACCCAGAATAATGCAAAAGGTGCCCAAGAAGCCATTTCAATATGTGCTTCCCGCAAGCCTATCCATCAAGCCTTTTGCTGGTCAACTGGAGAACTTTACTAGGTAGTGACCCAAGGTTGCACTCATCCCCAAAATTACGTAGAAGCTTCCAGCCTACCTGTTTGCACTGCCTAGAAAAATTGCACAGACAAGAGGTATAGGCACCCATTGCCTCTCACTGTACTATCTCAGGAAATTGTGTATTTTTGTGAGTTAGACCCTCTTCTCCTAAAAATTGCATGGTTTTCTTGGACAATACACTTGCTGCCCGACACCCCGATGAACCTAGAAACTGCGTAGACATGTACTGCATGACTGCCTCCCAGATTTACGTAATTTTGGCCAGAAAGATCCCACAACCTGCTCCTGGCCTCCTCTGGAAATATATGTAGTTTTCACTGCCAGTGACTCCTGTTTCCCACACTGTCTTCTCCAAAAAAATTGCACAGTTATCCCTCCCATATGAGCTAGATCCCATAGATGTCACTATTGTCCCAAACTACTTGACCCATCCTCTCAATGGCATTTGCGTAATTTTTCCTGACAATGTCCCAGAGCCTAACGTCTTGGCTGTCATGTGATCTACACTGTTTCAAAGCCTTGTCCTCTCTCCCGGTCACTTGCACCCAGAAATGAAAGACAATGCATATGGTGGACTAAGGGATTTTTGGATTTGACTTCATCTCATCATGTGTGATTGTACAAATAGGTACATGGATGAGACATAGTGCGACGACGAATGGGATGAACAAGGAGCACAAGCTAGGAGACTTGTGGTTGGATGAACACATGAAGAATACCAAGTAGCAAGTGAAGGTGACACATGCACATTCATGAACCATCAAGTGAACACCAAGACCATTGAAGACTATGCACACTTTTCCATGTAGAATTGATGCTATGGTACACCATGGTCACACTCATCACTCAACAGCACCACAGCTCGACACGAATAGCACAACTAGCATGTGCATACCATCATTGTCGTGTCAAGTTGTGTCATGAGTCGCCTCTGCCACCACACTACTTTGGGTCATAACTGTGTAATCAATGTAATTTAATATGGACTTCCAAGAGACCCACGGATGAAGTCAAAGAGTCATGTAAGTCGAAGAGTCATGAGGGAAGTCGAATAGTCACAAGGGTTAGTTTCATCCTTGGTTATATATACCCCTCATTTGTACATGCAATGGAATTTTCACCTTAGCTCCTCCCACTTATCCTTGAGAGTCTCTAGCCTTTTCTTTGAGGAGTGAGCAGTGGCTCCAACACTCCACTATCGGGGTTAGTGATGTAATGGTGTATGGATGTGTCTTGGAACTTTCACTTAATTTAGAAGCATGTTAATAGGGCAGCACGTTTTCACACATGTATTGTATTCGTTTGTAAGATTATTCTTTTGCCACGTGTAATGCATGTTTCTTTAACCTGTATTAAGATAGTTGAAATAACTCAGTTGTTTTAGTACATATGTTGTTGGAAATGTGTTGTATCATTTTTTAACACTCTCTCACCTATGTGGACTATTCCGTCGGACACAAAACAGATTCATTCTCATAAACTTATTATAATAACTGTCGCACTCGTGTGGGCTATTCGGTTGGGTTTTGTATGTGTTATCTATTCACCTTGTGTTTGTGACTGTCACATCCTTGTGGAATACTCTGCCAAAAGCTGTGCATGTCTTGCTGTGTTGTGTGTCTTTAACAGTGTTGGGACTATTCCCTTTTGTCTTGAGACCCACTCTCACCCTCTTCCTCTACGATGAAAGAACCTTGACACAAGCGATACTACGAACTCACTAGGCACACGAACCTCATTGTTTGAAGAAAAATTAAACCACTCTCATGTGTTGACAAGAAAGAGCTAAGGAAAATATTTGAGATAATGGAAACAGGGCCATCATACCAGATGGGACTCCTACACCAAATGGTTTGAGGTCTAGTTGGGACTTCATATCGAGGAGATCCCATGAATGTTGGTAGGTCCAGCACCGTGAACATTTCTGGTGCTAGAAGGATGGCCATATGACAAGATGAGTCCTCTCAATCTGTTTTGAATATTATCACATCTATCATTGAGTTTGTTCTAGTCCACCCTCTGAAATGTTTGTTCAATGGACATATCTTTGATGTTGAGAGGGAGTTCTAGGATGACTTTTTAGAAATCACGTATGATGGTCAAGGTGAAGTGGCTTGGCCTGAGAACTTAGATTACTTCCATGCACTCATGGATAATGTGGAAGTTTTTAATGAAACAAATGTGTTTACATTGCTCACGCACACACTTCGTGACTACCCATTTCTAGCATACTACCTCATAACTCTGTGCACTCATTCAAGAAGTTGAGTGATCTAATAGAATTTTTTTTCACCATTTTTATCCTGAAGCACTTGATAAGAAAATGTTAAAACAATAGAAGGCCTCGCATGAATCCCTAGAGGAATTTTGGGGGCACTTCCATCATCTCTCTTTTGAAGCTTTGAAAAGTCATATGAAATTCCAATATCTTATTGAAATATATGAGTATGTCTGTTACAAATTTCTCTATCCAAAATGAAGAAAAAATCTCAAAGACCACTTAGCATACTTCAGTGATGGAGTTGTGCAATCACAAGTGGACAGATTTGCTATCACAAGTGATTGTGTGTCTTCCCCTCATCAAACAACTCCACCCCTATAAAGCGATGTGGGAGAGCGTGCACATAAGTCTATGCAACCATCACATCCTCCCACTCTCACTACTCTCAATTTCTATGTAGATTTAGTTGGAAAGCCCATGAATTTTCATATGAACTTGTTACCTCAACCTCCATACCCGCGTTTTATTGATCCTCTGGATTGTACTGTCTTGTGTTCTTCCATTTCGGACTCCACACTTGTTGTGAACGAGGATCAAGATATTGATGGAGTTGATGTTCCACAACCAACTTGCATTGTCATTTACGAAGAGTATGACTGGGAATCTAAGCATGAACCCATGGTGAAGGATGACCACCTTATGTCCGTGCCTCCTCTACCTTTTCCTGAGATCTTTGATGATTTTGTTATCTCTGATTTTCTTGTGTAAATCCATCCATGGATGAATCTACCTCCGATAATTTGTACAAAACACCCAATGTCAGTCCATCATTTTATAGCAGAGAGGACAAATCTTTCATTGAGAATCCACTTAACTTTTCATCTACTTCTTCTGGAAACGTAGAAGGTGAACATTCTTGCTTCTCATCTACCCCTATGTATGATTCATCAAATCATGAGGATGCCGAAAAACATCCTGAATTTTCTGATCATTGTTTTTGTGATCTCTGTACTCGTTCATTTGATCATGATGTTGATTCACTCACTGTTAATCTTTCTAAGCCACTCGTCCCCGATGATCTATCTATTGATGAAACGAAAACCCCGCAGGTTGTCGAGGCACTCCAGCCTAAGCTGATGGTTATTTCAAGCCCTTGTTGTCCTGAGGTTAGTTCCACTTCCAATCAAAAAATTTGTGAAACACCCAAGGCTCCTCATCACTCATCTATATGCAATGAAGATCAATCTAGCACAAAGATTTCACTTCCTCCACTGGAATCACATGATCCCATTGCTTATGCATTGGAGGAATGATACACATCAAACACACTTGAAAAGTGTAATTTGTCTCTCTTTTTCATGTTTTCTTGTCTGTCATAGTCAAAAGAGTATGCATTCTTATCATTTTCACCTAGCGTGTCACAGTGCCATGTTAAGTTCACAGAATTCTTATCTTGCACTTTCACTCGTTTCTTTTTTGTATATGCGTTTAAACTTAGAGTGTGATGCTATTCATTGTTAAATCTTTCTTGTTTACTTTTTTACATGCATATCTTTCTTGTTTACCATGCCTTCGACAACATGGGCCACCTAATGCATCGGTGGCTACATTGGAAATATTACTTCACATGAGTAGGCCCATGCATTGTTTAGCGTAGGAGTAGGAGTAGTGTTTTCTTTCTTTCTTTGCTTTGCTTCCTATCTTGCATGTTTGATTTTCTTGCTTACTTGGTTTGGTTTGCTTTCTTTCTTTCTTTTCTTACTTGTTTTTATTTTTCTTTACTCCTACTTTTTTATTTTTGCTTTATTTCCTTGCTTGTACCTGTAGGTTAGCCTCTCGTGAAATCGTGTTTGGCTCTCGAGATAATCTGGGAAAATCTAAGAGGACTTGTACAACTATCAACATCTGGTTATTTGTTATCCTCTATCTTTATGAAGAGCTTTTTGTCTTCAATCGATGATGGCTTGATGAAATATATGTTCTGCTCAGACTGAGTGTTGGTGAAAAACACAACGCTTGCATTGTTAACTAGTACCGCCTACTCTCATCGGTTCTTTTGGGTTAACCCTTGTCAGCTTAGTCAAGTAGAGTAACGTGAGGGGGAAAACCTTAACAAGTATGTTAGAGGTATATATAACGTAATTCTCTGAAGGAAAAACCTCTTCTACTCTCAATAAGTCGGGATCCCTCTTCCGCCTCTGAAATAAATAAGTGCCTATGCACAGTTCTTTTAAAAAAAATTGATGAAAAAGGAATAAGGCGAGAGAAGAGAAAGGCTTCCTACGTAGAGAGGTGATACAGGTAACTTCGACAGGGTACTAACGAGGCTCACTGGCAGTAGAACGATGCTTGTGTTCCTGCGTGACTCTGCTAGGGTATTGTGTAGTCCTGCTGACAGTGGAGCAACACTAGAGATGAAACTTAAACTCTGACAGTTATATTGCTTGTGCATCAATGTACCCCTTATCCCCAATCTAAATAAATAAGTTGACTTGGCTTGGAATGTGTGCCTATCAATCAAGAGAATGGTAGGAACTACATCTTTCTCATAAGATAGTGCGGAAGCTATCACAATCAAAGAATCGAAAAATACTTCCAGAAGGGTAGGACTCGCTTTTCATGAAACAAGGTCCATACAGAGAGCTCGAGTTCAACCATTGTGTCGCAAATGTTGCAACTAAAACCACCCTCCATAATTTTGGTTCTCATGCAAATTTTGGAGCTTACCTAGGATCCTACGATCGATCATCCTTGGTCACTTGTTGGTAAGCTGATGATGTCAAGCTTCCCCTCCTTGATCTTAAGAGTTTCTCATGTTCTCATATTTATGCAGCATGTGTGCTATCACGAAAACTAGTGTCCATTCGGAGCTGTTAGTCCCACTAAGACGGGTAGCTATCTTAGAAACAAACAAACTAAGGTTACTTGTGTTTTACTTTATGAGATATATATGAGAGAGAAGCAGAGAGTACCAACCTCAGTCTTTCGCTAGTCTCCTTGCTTGTTTCCTCTCTCCCTTGATAGAGCTTTCACCACTCCTTTCTCACTTGTCCCACTTCAAATAATGCCTGTAGACTCAAGGCAGCAAAATACCATCAAATCATAGAGATCTATAACCATAAACAATGTAGGATCAGATGTACATTAACCATATAAATGCATATACAAATACAAGAGATATACAATCATATGGAGGAAAACTCAAATAGCTTTATTGATAGAAGTAGTAGAAGAGAGGGTTACAGCCAAGCTATCTGATCCAGCATCATCCTCCCAGCATGAAAGCCCTCTTCAACTCATACAAAAGCAAGATCACCCAACAATGTCTTCAAAGAGAAACCAACAACACTTCCTTGCAAATTACAAAATTCCAACCTTTGGATCTCTAGGATGAGGGATCCATATATAGATGTTTACAAGAGAGTGAGTTAGCTTCTGGGATTTTGATTAGTGTCATTTCACTGATAGTTCTTGGTTCCACTTGGAGATTTCAGATCTCTTACTCATCCCTGGGCGAATTCAGAGAGGCAAGTGTCATATGAGCAGTTTCTAGAATATTCTTTGGGTTTCCACCTAGCAAACAGCTTCTGCCATTTG
Organism: Pinus tabuliformis; assembly: GCA_031772625.1. Classification (NCBI taxonomy): domain Eukaryota; kingdom Viridiplantae; phylum Streptophyta; class Pinopsida; order Pinales; family Pinaceae; genus Pinus; species Pinus tabuliformis. The sequence continues at coordinate 449,971,741 of CM062819.1, forward strand.
TCTGTTCTCACTCATCGCACCCTACAGAAGGGATTTCCAGTATGCATCACAGCCCCCATGTGTAATACGTGAGATGCATCGCACCCTATACATGGAGTAGTATTTATGGTCCAATTTTGACCAGTTCTGAGTAGTTTGTCATGGAGAACTTTTGGGAGATGATGTAGTCAGTTGACCTTGTTCCTTTAGGGTATGAAACAACACTTTTAGGGGTTTAGAAGCCCTTGGTTTATGGACATATGTGATTGGGGTTGCAGTGCCCAAATATGTCTATAACAATTTCCCCCTAAAGCATGAGGTCGTAAATCTTTTGATGTCGGGTGAAATGCTTTATAATGAGGATCCGAGGTTTTTCGAACCGAAAGGTGACCTGTAATAAGATACAATACAATACATTATCTTCATAATATTTCATGATCTAGCTGAGGTGCGCATTCCCATGCTTAGCTTTATAAATTAATATTCATGTACATAAGATAGACAATCGTCTGTGTGGCAGACTGATGATTCTAGTAGAGCCATCATCCCTTAGTTTGGATGATTATCTGTGCAGCTGTGATGTACATTTGATGTCTTTATTTTCCTGAATATATCACAGCCCAGATGCATGAAACTAGATCCGGGGTCTTCAAACTCATTCAATCTTCACCCGTAGTACAAGTCAATCCATGTGAAAAGATGTTCTGATGTCAAACATGGAAAGACATCACCTAATTACCAGCCAATGATGTAAGCTGTTAACAGGCACGAGAGGAATCATCGATAATGATGATGACCCTCAAGGTACTATAGTACAATTCACATAGTGTGAAGACATGAGTTGATGTTGAACACCACGTAAAATCTTTCAGTCGAAGGCCATTGATGTAAACCTGTCACCAGAAGTGAGAAACTTGCCATTAAGGCATGCAAGCTTCAAAGTACCGAAAGGGTTGTTCCTAAGTCAACTTCTTGGATAATGAGCTGATGTCGACAAGAAGTGACCTGTCGTAGGAGGGCCTTAATGAATCCCACATCTATGACACGGAACAGAGCAAATGATTCTGTGGAGGTGAAAACGATATGATGATATAAGGTTTAGGGTGGCGGTCATGAAAATGGAGAGTGAAGGTATTGAAGCGGATGAGGCATTAGCTAGGTTGGTGAATTCTCTGAGCAACTTCTCTTGAACATACCGGCGACACTGAAATGGATTAGTAGCGTTAACCCCAAGGTGGATGGTACGGCGAACCAATGGTGATATGATCGGTGAACGGAATAACCCAACCCGATTCAATCATGGTGACGGAGTGAAAGTGTCATGTTCAAGAGCGACCTGCTACCAATGAAGCTATTCAAGTTTTCTTCCCTTTTTCCCCAGTCATTGCTGACCAATACCTCTTTATTTTTGTCAAGCTTGGGGAGGATAACATATGCTTGTTCTATAATTTTCCCTTTAGGCAAACCTGTCGCTATGTTTTAATGAGCCTAGCGACAGTGAAACTCGCTCTTGTCTGCATGGACAAGTTTGTCGCCATTGTTTTAATGAGTTTAATGACAAAGACAACTCGGTCCTTTTCAATTTTAGAGAGTCTAAAAAGAGACATAAAGGCAACTCCAGTGGTCCTTTTTCATAATGTAATCCCTTATGTCCAAAAAAGTGTAAAATAATATGAAAGGGATGATTTTTCAATAGTTTTAACGAGCCGAACAAGACAAGCACTCGATCTTTTTGTGTAATAATCCCTCAGGTCCAAAAAGATTAAAATCTAGAGGAGGGATGGAACTTCTGATTATTTTAACGAGCTGGAGAGGCCAATTGCTTGGCAATGTTTTCATATTTTACGAGTCAGATGAAAAGAGCTTAAAGGAGACTCATTTTTTGAGGAATGAGTGATGTTTTTGGATAGCAACTAGTTCCAGGTAAGGTTTGGAACTTTTTAATCACGACAGTGTAAAGAAGGTGGCTAATAGAATCACTCATTGCAGCAGTTCCTCAAAAGGGTAAACAATCAAATGGAAGCGTATGATTGGCTAAAAAAGAGTGGAGGTGATAGTGAGAACATAGCCAAGGTTCAAAAGTTGATAATTATGCAATCACAATGGTTATTTACTGAAGGTGGGTTCATTTTTTAATGAGCTTAAACATTGGGGGAACATTTACTCATTGCTAGGTTTATTTTTTAACGAGCTTGAACTTTGCGTAAAACTGTTCATGCCAGTCATATAATAAGGATGTCTCATTGATAGGTTCACTTTTTAGGGAGTTGCCCCATTTGAAACTTTGCTCCTGAGCCTTTTGTTATGCAAGTTAGGAATGACCAACCTTCGAGTTTAAAGGGTTAATAACCTACAAACTAGGAAAATAAATGGTCGCTTTTCACTTGCATGCAAAAAGGTTTGCATGCCCCCATGTATAAAAGTAGAGTTTCCAAGTCACCATATGGAAGTTCTTGCATTAGCGAGATTGTTCCATCTGCGTTGCAGACAAAACACTTCCTTGTCGATGTCCATCGAAATGGACAAAGATGATTGTTGTCAGTGCCAATCACATAACCTTTGATAGGGGAATCCTTTGCCAGTCTGATCCATTTTCCTAAATGGACAGGATTGTCAAACTAGTCATATTCCTACACGGAAACCCACCTTATATCTGGGGTTTTCCTACTGAAGCAGACCAGGGTGCATGCCTCTTGGGTTTCAGTCACAATCACCGAATCACTCGCGATCATCAGGTGGATGGACTAGAGATTGATTAGACATTCCTTGTGCAAAAAGACCAGTTAGGGATGGAATTTGACTAATAGTTGTGTTTGAACCAGAGAATGAAAGCTGATCAACTAGGTGAACCACTCTGCCTTCATGTGGAAAACACATCACTCGGAAGAGTGAGGAAATGATAGCTCCCATGCTATAAATGTAGTCATGCCCAAGGAGTAGATTGTAATCTAGAGCTCCTTGGACTACCATCATGCTTAGATGAATGGTTTTCCTTCTCAAAGTTATAGGAAAATTTGGAAGGATCCCTAATAGTCGACTGGTTCCTTTGTTAAAGCATATCAGATTTCGAATCTCAGGCAGAAGCGATGGCGAACCAAGTGCTTTCCAAGCAATTGAGGAAAGGATACTCACAGAAGCCCCTTCATCTATAATACTACCAACCATGATCATTCTGTAAGCTTGTACTATGATTCGGAATGGTACATTAGATAGTAGGCAGGGTCTGCCTAGTATATTCCAATCGAAGGAAACAACTAGATTGCTTGGAGGTGGGACCGAATAAATAGCCAGATAAATCTCTAACGAACTTCCTTCCTGTGGTAAAGGAATGGGTAGATTGCCCCCATGTTCATCGGAGTCTGTGTTTATGAAAAGAATTTGAACGATGTCGTTCTCATTCTCTTTGGTGACAGTATCATCTGAAGGTGGACACTCTGAAGACAAGATTTGGTCGACTGCCGTCTCGACCTGTTGACTTTGGTCCAGTGTGGACTCAGAGGGTTTATCTTCAATGATAGGTGCTTTGACCAACAACAACGGTGTGCTAGTCAGATTTTCAACTAGCGATGGACTTGGCAAGAGTTTCTTGTATCCAGGAGTTAGTCATTGCAGTGACGCGGGATGGTTATCCACGACTCTTTTAGCTTTTTCTAGGAAAGGACAATGGTGGAGGACATGATTTCCTTCACACAGTCTACAAGGAAATCTAGATCTTCCTTTCTTTCCATTGGCTTCATTTTCACTAGTTGATGGTGTTCTCTCAACGTGATCGTCAGAGGTTGAAGACACCAGATTGTGAAAGCGGGGAGACCAGTCCCTCAAGATCCATGGGATGCAGGGACAATCTCGATGATAGTGGTCTCCCTTGCAAATTATACATGGAGATTTAGATTTGGAAGGTGGAGTGTGTGGATTTTTGCCAGATGATGCATGGTTGCCCCCTTTTTTCGTTGGATTCTTCTTCTTCTTCTTCTCCTTCCCTTTCTTCTTCTTCTTAGTTACTTTGTTTTTAGCGTTACTAGCTTCACCAAGCGAAGAGAAAGAAGGAGAGGGAGAAACAAATGAAGTAGAAGGTGGGGAAGTGACTTCAAGGTCATCTGGTTGCTGATTTGATTGCTGAGGAATTGTGGTGTTTTGAATGATAGAGGTTGAGAAAAGCCGTACTGGCAGGCCAATTGTGAGTCCTGGAAGGTACAATGTAGCCATGTGTGGAGCACCAACATCCCCCCAAGAGGAGAAAGGACTAAGATTTCCCCCAAGGGGAAATCCTTGATTGGTAGACTCCATTTTCTCAACCTAAGACCAACGAGGGAATAGAGACGTTATTTCGATTAAAATATATTTTATGATGCTTTGACACAACTTGCTTTTTCAATTTTTAAGAGTTGAGAAAAAGCTAAAGATGAATCTAGTCGCCTTCGATTTTTAATGAGCCTGAAGTGACAAGTTCTTAGATGGACCTTTTCTTTTAAGGTGTTTGAAAAGGAACGAAAGTGACTTCTATGGAAATCTAGACAGAGGGATTACCAAACCAATCACAAAACTGTAGAATACTTTTTATGGTACGGCAATCAATCTTCTCGAATGCTGTGTTCAGTGCATTGCGATCGATAGGGCAGTAGACACGGCTTCCTAAGGATAAAGGATGTAGCCTATTGTAGTCTCCCAATATTTACTCAATGGTACATGGGAGCACAAGTTTGTACTGGCACTTGTCATCTCAAAGAGGAGGAATCACCCAACCTGTGATGAAAGTGATAGTTACCAGGCTTTACGATGCCAGAATACATCTCTAGCCTAGACTTCTAAATGTTGTATGTTAGGTTCCAAAGCATTTTTATGTTCATTAAGCTTTATTTTATAGTTGATCTTTCTTAAGAAGTTTTCCTTTAAGGTTCACCGCATGATGTAGATATACAATTCCTAAATATGCAATCTAAGATGATAAACAGTGATTTACTTTCTTTTTGCAATGAAAATCCTAGCTACTAAGGAAAGAGAAATGAAATTCTTTCAACATAGAGGAGAGAGCACACACTTGATGCACTTTTCCTAAATCAACTTCAGCATGCAGTCTAAATGCAGATGCACATGCATGTATTGTTTTTCAGTTTCCTTAATGTGACAATGACAAAGGAGAACTAAGTATAGATATGAACAATCTTCTTTCAAAGAGACAGTACTAACAATTTTCTTTTCAAAAAACGAAAGTAAGGTCAAGTCGACACTTTGCGATTTTGAATTTAAAACTGCTTTCAACACTTTAAATACTAATGATTCAAATCAAATACAATGGCAAAAGTGTAATCAATTATCTAAAAGAGGAATGCTTTGTGACACTCTTTTTCTTGACTGAAAACGACACTTGCGACACTTTCAAATCAAACGACGACAGTTCGATTAAGCTACTATTTGCAAAGGAGAACTGTAAATGAAGAAAAATACATAAAAAAAATTCACAATTCCTTCTGATGGAGGCTAAATAATGCAAAGGAAGATGGTTTCAACAGAGATATATTGATCATATACAACAAAAATACTGAATAAAGCTTAAGACAATGAAGAAAAAACCAAAATCTGGAGGCAGAAACAGTCTTAGTCAATCATCACAACTGTAACACAAGGAAACAGGGATGCATATCACCTGAAACACACGGGAGGTGTGATGCATCTAGGTTGCCAAGAAGAGACAGTGTGATGGTCCAGGGACGATACTGTGCTTGGTTTTCACTCACAATTTGTAGCTAAGTTGAGGGATTTAGGCTGAGCTAATGATTGTCAGTAAACACAAAGTATAGGGGCTGATCTAATGAGGTTATTTGAGGTACCACCAGGGCACTTAGGATGTTTTCAAGCTAGATGTTCAGTTCATAAACCAACCTGGAGATTGACTGAAGCAGGATTGATCTACTTTGCAGTTGCATAGCAAAAGCAGTTCAAAGGCTAGCTAGCTTGACTTTAGGCTCTGTTTGTGGTTTATAAAGCAAACAATAGTAACAAAAAAAATAAACTATTTTCTCCCCAGCAGAGTCACCATTTTGTTATCAGGAAAACTAGTGTCCATTCAGAGCTGCTAATCCCACTAATATGGGTAGCTATCTTAGAAACAAACAAACTAAAGTTACTTGTGTTTTCCTTTATGAGAGATAGATGAGAGAAAAGCAGAGAGTACCAACCTTAGTCTTTCACTAGTCTCCTTGCTTGTTTCCTCTCTCCCTTGATAGATCTTTCACCACTCCTTTCTCACTTTTCCCACTTCAAAGAACACCTGTAGAGTCAAGGCAACAAAATACCATCAAATCATAGAGATCTATAACCATAAACAATGTAGGATAAGATGTACATTAACCATATAAATGCATATACAAATACAAGAGATATACAATCATATGGAGGAAAACTCAAATAGCTTTATTGATAGAAGTAGTAGAAGAGAGGGTTACAACCAAGCTATCTAATCTAGCATCATCCTCCCAGCATGAAAGCCCTCTTCACCTCATACAAAAGCAAGATCACCCAACAATGTCTTCAAAGAGAAACCACAACACTTCCTTGCAAATTACAAAATTCCAGCCTCTGGATCTCTAGGATGAGGGATCCATATATAGATGTTTACAGGAGAGTGAGTCAGCTTTTGGGATTTTGATTATTGTCATTTCACTGATAGTTCTTGGTTCCACTTGGAGATTCCAGATCTCTTACTCATCCCTGGGCGAATTCAGAGAGGCAAGTGTCATATGAGCAATTTCTAGAAGATTCTATGGGTTTCCACTTAGAAAATTGCTTTTTCCATTTGTCTGCTCTCACTCATCGCACCCTACAGAAGGTCTTTCCAGTATGCATTGTACCCACCATGTGTAATAGGTGAGATGCATCACACCCTATGCATGGAGCAATCTGTATGGTCCAATTTTGACTAGTTCTGAGTAGTTTTTCATGGAGAACTTCTAGGAGATGATGTAATCAGCTGACCTTGTTCCTTTAGGGTATGAAACAACACTTTTAGGGGTTTATAAGCCTTTGGTTTATGGACATATGTGATTGGGGTTGCAGTGCCCAAATATGTCTATAAAAATGTGTCATCTTTGGTCACAGGGGTCATACATACGAGGAAATGAAGGATAGTCTGTGGCCATATCAACAATAAGATCACAGTTATATATTTTTCCTTGTTTGGGCTAGTGACTTAGGCATATTAGGCTCCATATTCAAGTGAAGAAGAGGGTCTCTCTAGTGAAGAAAAAAGGAGCTAAAATCTTAAAGGAAACCTCCCACACAAGCAACAAGGTAGGGCTGCAGTACCACTATATCAAGTCTGCACTATACATCAAGAAGAAGCTCGATTGGGTCAAGAGAAGGAAGGTATACTCTTGGTGAAATATATCACTAAGGATCAAAGATTAGAGTCTCTTCTCGAACTATTATAAGAGAGCCTACTACCAAGGAGTAGAAAAACAAAGTGCCAGAAGAAGGAGGACAAAGTGTTCAAAAACAAAGTGTTGGAAGAAGTGTCGGGGTATATGGTGCAAAAATGAGTGAATACTTAACTTGTGCTTGGAGGATCTCTTTGTCATGAATCTAGGGCTTGGCATTGAGAAATAAAAGCTTCAATAAGAAAAATTCACTAAATGTTTTTCCTCTAAAGAGAAAAGAGGTTTTGGCCCTGGTAGAGAGCCAATATCTTGTGTTCTTGTTTTCATGTTTTGGTAGCAGTTTGATGAAGTACAAAAATATGCACTAATAAGAAGAAGAAGAAGAAGAATTTAATAAGGAAAAGTAAAAATACTCCACAAATTTTTATCAATAACGAAGAATCACACTACACGACTTTTCTCTAGATTTTTCATCATGGTATTAGAGCGAGGTTGACACATCAAGGAAAGGGAAACTCAAGAACACTCATCAAGGAGAGCATCTACAAAGTTGAAGCATCAAGCCTAGAAGTCTCAATTACTTCAAGTACAAGAAGGGTATACAATCCATTATTCATCAAGGAGGTCTACAAGTATAGAAGAAGAGCCTTACATAAAGGAACTTACAAAGAAGAGTAGATTGAAGCAGGACCTACATCAAGCTACAAGTCCTCAAGCAAATCTCATCATCAAGCAAGTCCACTTGGAGAAGGAAACTTGAAGAACATCAAAGTCCAAGAAAGGAAAGCCATCAAGTCTTCAAGGAGGAAGAAAATCTATAACATCTCAAAAATATATCAAGTACATGTCCCCTTCTGAATATACCTCAATGTATTTTTGCAAGGAAAGAAATAAATTGATAGGTACCAATAACTTTCTTGCATGGAAGAAGAAGAATGATCTACTTCTCAAGGAGAATGAACTCCTAAAAACTTTCAGAGGGAATATCACTGCCCCTACTAAGGAACAAAGTCAAGCCTTAGCCAAGTACAATAAGGATGAGACAAGAGCTCAAAGGATTTTGATAGAATCCATCAAAGACTCTCTCATTCCCTATGTCTCCAAATTTGAGGCATCGAAAGAAATTTATGATAAGCTAGTAGATATTTTCTCGATCTCCACCATCGGAGAAGTAATATCTCTGAGGAATGAATTATATAAGATAAAGATAACAAAGGAAGGAATAGATCCCTACTTCATGAAAATATTTGAAATAAGAGATCTACTTCAAGAACTTGGGGAAGTCATGTCTGATAGAGAGATGACAACTGTAGTACTCAATGCTCTACCCAAGGAGTGGGGAAAATTCATATCAAGCATATATGGTAAGAAGGAAGCAACCACTCTGAGTGAAATGTGGTCTCTATGGAGGACAGAGGAATCCAGACTTAAGGCAAAAGAAGATGTGGGATCAAAGGAGCAATCATTTTCTACCATGGCTAAAAGAAAGGGTAAATTTGGCAAGTTTGGTCCATGAAGAACAAACAACAAAGGCACTTCCAAAATCCAATGTTTTGGATGCCAAGAATATGGACACTACAAAAGGAATTATCCTAAGTGTTGGACACCTAATCCTTAATGGGTTAGTGTGGAAGCCGAATAGACAAAAGGAGTCCAAGAGACCTTGGGATGTGAAACCCAACGGTCAAACCATGTACTATAAGTGTATATCTCTTGTTAATAAAAATGTACTCTCATGTTTTATCTTTCCTATTTGTTGCTGCCATGTGTGTGTTTAACATGGTATCAGAGCAGGCGATTGTTGGTCCTGCTCCATTTTGAGTCATTATAATGAGCCATTATTTTCCTATGAATACTGACCTATCATTTAGGTTGCCTTGAGCGCTTGGAATTATAAGGGCTATTCATGGCATTTGTGCCAGTGGTTGGTTCTATCAGAGATTCTAATGAGCTTTGAGTGTTTGATGCCAGAAATGGCAGCCATTTCTGAAGAACGTTGGACAATCCTCTAATTACCACATTCAGTTGCTACATCCACCCTTTAGCTGCTTCTATGGAGTCTGTCTACTACGCTCTCTGTCTACCATAATTATTGTTAGGGCCATTCTGCGTGCTGTGTTACCCACTGTGTGGCTTCTGCACATACATTGTCTGCCATATTCCATATATTCCAGCCTGCGCTAGTTCTGTCATGCCTCTGCTTTGAAAACCTTCTTAATCGCTGCCATTCATTCATTTAATACATCATTAATTCCATAGGCGCTCGACTGCCTCCTCTTCTTTCTTTCTAGGCATTGAATGCCTTGAGGACTGACAGATTTGGTAACAGTGCTTTTACCTCTATTGATCTTGGTGTTTTCATCCTGGAGGATGGAAAGTGGTTTCCGTTTGACCATATTTTTCTGTTGAAGGACTCAAGTATGTTGAACGACTGTTGAATCAAGAGCACGTTGACTGGTGCATGTACCCTGAATGCTTGATGGTTAAACCATATTTTATGAATCTCTGACTTGATGTGCGTAGTTCTCTCAGCCCCCATTGAGACCGTCATTTGGAGAAGCCATGAGTAGTTCAAACTTGTTTGGTGTTGGGCACTAGAGAAGGTATGTTATTTCCATTTACTTTTTTATCTTTTCTTCAAAACTCACAACCTTTTCACATCATGAGCTAGGCATATGGCACAATAATATGATAGAATCTAGAATATTTATATGTAATATGAAATAACTAATAATTACCCTTTTCTATGCAGAAAAAGGAGAAAACGGAAGACTATCATCCCAAAAGAAAGAACGAAACCAAGTTAATTGTTGTCCCTTCGGCAGGGAATCGCGTTCAAACAAGGCGATCCAAATTGGAGCATAACAGCCAGAAAAAGGAAAAGGAGATCTCCAATCGGCGTAAAAGAACAGAAGGATAACTGCAAATTAACAGCTTGGCGAATCCCTCAGGATCCTTCGATCCTGAGGGATTGCTATCTTAACAATCCTTTTTATTGTTGGTTTCACCACTCGGCTGTTATAAGAAGGGGCAGCACTGCTAACCTGAGGGATGACTAGTTGTTATTTTTATGTAATTATCCTTTGTATTTGAAACTTTGATCATCGACTCTCATTGAAGATCGATCCTCTGTAACTCCGTTTTGATGTTTTAATATAAATCTGGTTGCCATTCCATCTTTGATTCTAGAGTAATCTCAAGCGGTGTGTCCCTGGAGGCTAAGGGCCTGGTCCTGGTGGATCACTTCCTCTTGTATCATATTTCTGATTCATGTGTGGTTTGATTTCTTTCTTTTACTTCATTCAGTAATCTGATGTACTTTACTATTTTACATATCAGCTCTGTTATATATACTTGGTCAAATACTATTGTTATCTGCAACAGGAATGATATGTTATCATTCTAACGTTGTATCACATTGTTGTTCCTTTTAACAATTGATATAACATTGTTGTTCCTTGCAGATTTCCATTCGATTATAGTTCAACTGTGTTGTATGTTCCTAAATCGGTACCACTGTATGATTTATTCTTAAATTGTGACTGTTGTTCATTCGGAATTGTTGTTCTGTTACAATTGTCATTCCATTATAATCACTGTTACTTTATAGCTTTGATTCATGCGTATTGTATCGGAGCTTAGATCACTGTTCCTTTTGATGTTAAGTGTGTCATGTGTTTAACATGGATCGCTATACATTCATATCTGAGTTGCTGTTCTATACTTTATTTATAATAGTCTGTTGTTCCATTTCTGTTTGTTGTTCAATTCGAAAGCTGTTACTTAATTCCTGTAGATTATAATTATTGCTGCATTCATTTCCGTAGATTAAGGGTTTGTTGTTCAATCCTGTTAAATAGAGATAGCTGTTGTTATATTTCCTGTCATTTAAATATTATCATTTCTTTGGTGTGCAGAAGGTCTGAGACTATACTAAACATCGACATACACTGTCTAGTTCCCAGTTTGATGATCCTTCCTTTGAGTGCCTTTTTGATTGCATCAGTTTACAGAGGGAAGAGTTACTATTACTGTACCCTTGACTGATAAATTGTTGGAGCTTTCTAAATGCATGATTTGAGTCCTAGGTTTCTTTTTTCAAATAGATTTCATTCCAAGTAGTCGTTTACTCTTGTATTAAGAGCACTATACTACTAGCATTACTCTAACAAATGACCCACTCAAACTGAGTACACTCTTTGAGATAACAAATTGTTCCTGGATTGATAAGTTAATGTAGGGTAAATAGAGGTGAAAAAGACCCTTTTTACTGCTCGACATTTTGGCGTCGTTGCCGAGGGAAGAGTGTAGCCATTTGTTTCTTTTCCAGAGTGATGTAAGAACCTGCTAGGAGAGAACTAGGTTTTAAAAACGGAAGGTAAGAACCTGTGTACAGAGCATGTAATAGCCCTGCTCCCCTACCCACTTTCCTGCAGATTTGTTGCTATTTTCTTTGGGTAGAAATTAGCAGTTGATTTGTGTGCATGACTAAGCAGAAAAAGCCTGAAAAAAATTCTAAACCTCTACCCAAGCCTGATAAAGCTAAGGGGCCGGTGACCCTTGGTCGATCGACCTTTATAGAAGAAATCCTTAAGAAAGCAGAATCTCAGCCTTCAGTAGGACCTAGAAAAGTTTCTTCTAGACAACCTACTAGTTCCCTTCAGGCCACAGGATCACCATATTTAGCCTTTGCTGAGGTGCATAGTCACACCAAAGAGCAAGATTTTCAAGAAATTGAGAATTCTAGCCCAAAATTATTGCAAGAAGGGAACCTTAGCAATCTCTGTGAAGGGAGAGGAGAAACTGGGGAAACTGAAGAACCAAGATCTCCTCTTGGGATAATTCCACCATTAAGCAGCCTAGATAAGGGAAGTGCTACAAAAATCGTTTATAACAAAGTTAAAGTAACTCAAGAACCAGAATCCCCCCAGACATTAGGCACTCTCATCATCCCAGATAAAGGAAGTGTTGTTAAGGCCATTCCTGTTAAAGCCATTCCCCCTCGACAGCCTAGGAATACCCTCCTAGATATCCCAGAAGGTTATTGGCATATATTTGACCAAATGGCCCAAAACCATCCAAACACCCAAACCTCTACACTGCAATACCCCATTGTGGATACTACAGCTAATGCACCTATGAAAGCAATCCCTCTCCAACATATCCCTACATTCCATGGCCTTACATCAGAAGATCCAGATGCATTCTTGTTTGAATTTGATGTGCTATGTAGAGGATATGACTATACCACTGATCCACAGAAATTGAAATTGTTCCCCTCTACATTAAAGGGGGCTGCTTTAAGATGGTTTATGGGATTGGGTGGTGGTGTTATAAATAACTGGGATCAAATGAAAGAGTCTTTTCTAAAAAAATATCAGGATTATTGTAGGTCTAGAGAGTTAAAAGATGAAATATTTCAAATGGTAGCTAGACCAAATGAAACATTAGAAGAATATGTTGAGTGTTTTCAGTATAATCTTCAAAGATATCCTTATGCATCATTACCCTTACCTGATAATGTATTAAAAACAACATTAATTAGAGGAATGAAGGAACAATGGATTGAAACACTAAATATTATGGGAAAAGGAGATATTTATTAGGAAAATTTTGTTGATGTTATTGATTTATGTATCAGGAGCTCGAGAGGCAGCACAAGACTAAAACCAGTGGAACATGACAGGTTTACAAGAAACAACAGGATCTCTGCAGAGGGAGTAACTCGTGCAGAAATTGGAAATTTATTAGAAAATTTAAAAACTAACATATTTGGGACACTAACACCGCAGCTTGATATTATGCAGGCCAAGAAGAAACAAGCTGAGGCAGAACAAAATTTGGCAATCTTCTGTCCCATATGCAGAAAGAAACACAGCCACAAGGAGTGTCCATTAGTTGTAGTCCAAGTTTGTGCCATTTGTACAGAAGACCATTCTACAGAGAGTTGTCCCTCACTTCCTGGATTGAAAGCAGTCTACAAGGAAGCGGAAGAAGAGCTAGAACCGGTGTACCTATTCAATCAATGCCGTCAATGGCAGTCGCGACAATCAGGTATGTTCTCTGATCTAACTTCTTCTTTTCAGCCACCACAGTATCATGCTCAGCAATATAATACTATGTGGCAAAATCAACCTCCATTCTCAAATTGGTCACAACAACCATTTCCTTCATCATCACCATGGCCGAATCAAGCAAGCCAACCCAATTGGCCAAATTTTCCCTATACCCCACCATATTAGCAAAACAACATATATCCAGCACAATGGTCCCCTCCTACTTCACAAAGTCAAGCCTGGCAGACAAACTGGCAAAGACCGATGAATCATCCAATAGGAACCATTCTACGCCCTCAACCTACACTGCCAGCATTACAAAAAAACCCCCAGTCTAATTTAAGACCACAACTCCCAACCCAACCCAACCCTAATACGAATAACAGACCGGTCCAATCTATTCAAATAATTGAAACAATAAAGATAGGAACCAATCTAAGGGAGCGTAATGATCTTCAATTAAGATCTGGGTGCATCATTGAAACAGAGGGGGATAAAACTACTCAAGTTGAAAATCAGTTACCTATAGAGAAACCACTACAAGAAGAGGATGTGATCAGACAACAAACTCATAATCAAGTAATCACATCTTCCCCTCCATTCCCAAAGCGATTAACTATACCTCGACCTCTACAACATCCTGATTTTGACATTCTGGGAGAACTTAAGAATCTGTACATAAAAATTCCACTCCTCCAAGACATCCCAATATATGAAAAGACCATTAAAGAGCTATGTATAAAAAAGCCAAGGAGGAGAATAGCAAATAACCCAACAGTCTAAGTAGTTGGTACCCTATCTGATCTATTATCAGGAAAAGAAACACTTGTTAAATATGAAGACCGAGGAAATCCAATAGTAACAGTACAAATCAATGGACAAACTTTTGCAAATGCCTTAGTTGATTTAGGGGCTGCAATCAATATCTTAACAACCACCACTTGTCAAAAATTGGGCATTACATCAGTAGAACCGACTTCCACTTTATTAGAACTAGCTGACCGATCCATGGTTAGGCCAGAGGGCACGTTACATGATGTCATGATATTCGTTGACTCGTGGGAGTATCCTGCCGATTTTCTTATAATAAACCCCAAAAACCGACTTGATGGACATCCATTGATTTTAGGCAGACCTTGGCTTGCAACTGTTGATGCTTATATTGGCTACCGACAAGGCAGTATGACCATAACTAAGGGGACCAATATCAAGAATCTAGCTTTATATCCTCCAACCCAGCCAAGTGTCACAATAATAAAAACTAACAAACATCCTGTATCATACCTCACCGAAAATATTAGATCCCCATTAACCATAGAAGATGCCCTCGATTTTAAAGATCAAACAGAAGATGATGCCATTAACAATTTCATTAGCCAAGCTGAATCTAGATCCCACATACAATGTCACATGATAGAAGCAACATTTGATAATGAATTAGAAGAAGATCCTCTTAAAGATACTCATGACCAAACAATACCTACTACCTCTGTCTCAAATAGCAAAATTGTAGAAATTGAGCCAGGAAAGACTTTAAACATCAATGCCAACCTGACTTCTGAACAAGAAGAGAAGTTGATCCAAGTACTAAGGAAATACAAAGAAGCATTTGCATGGGACTACCTTGACATGAAAGGAATTGATCCCCAGTTATGTACACACCACATTTACATAGAGAAGAATGCAAGACCTGTTCGCCAACCACAAAGGAGACTTAACCCTCATCTAAAAGATATTGTAAAATCTGAACTTCAAAAACTTTTAGATGTGAACTTCATCTACCCCATCTCCGATAGTAAATGGGTCTCTCCACTTGTTGTGGTGCCAAAGAAGAATGGAAAGTGGAGGATTTGTGTAGATTATAGAGAGCTAAATAAAGCAACACAAAAACACCACTTTCCCCTGCCATTCATTAACCAAGTATTAGACACTTTGGCAGGAAAGAAATTCTTTTCTTTCTTAGATGGCTTCAATGGATACAATCAGATTCAGATTGCCCCTGAAGACCAAGAAAAAACCACTTTTACTTGTCCTTGGGGAACATTTTCCTACAGAGTTTTACCTTTTGGCCTATGCAATGCCCCTGCCACATTTCAAAGGGCTATCCTCAGCATCTTTTCAGATTTAATAAATGAAGGGCTTGAAGTATATATGGATGATTTTATACCATACGGGGATGATTTCGACCCAACATTGGACACACTAGAAAAAGTGTTGTAGCGATGCATTACCACCAGGCTCTGTTCGAGCCATGAAAAATGTTATATGATGATGACTGAAGGACTTATTCTAGGCCATTATATTTCAGCAGCTGGAATACAGGTAGATCCGGCCAAAATTCAAATAATTTTGTTAATACCCACTCCTACCACTCAGACAGAGGTACACAGTTTTCTTGGATTCTCTGGTTATTATAGAAGATTTATAGAACATTTTTCTCATATTGTTGCACCTTTATATGCACTGACAGGGAATGTTGACTTTGTTTGGACAGAAAAATGTGACCATGCTTTCGAGAATCTAAAAAAACTTGTGTCAATAGCCCCAGTCCTTAGAGGTCCAAATTGGGACCTGGCATTTCAAATTTCATCAGACGCTTCGGATACAGCTATTGGAGCAGTCCTTGGACAGGAAGAAGATAAAAAACCATATGCAATTTATTATATTAGCAAAAATTTGTTGCCTGTTGAATTGAACTATACTGTGAATGAAAAGGAATTTTTAGTTGTAATACATGCCATCAACAAATTTAGGCATTATATCACTAGATATCCTATCATTTTATATACAGATCACTCTGCCATAAAATATTTAGCAAATAAACCAATCACAAACGGTAGAGTAACCAAATGGCTGATTTTATTGCAGGAATTCGATATCACAATAAGGGACCGACCGGGAAAAGAAAATCCTGTAGCTGATTTTCTCTCATGAATGCCAAAACTAGTGGATGCAACAGCGGTCAAAGATCAATTCCCAGATGAACATTTGTTCGTTGTTACTATTAAAACACCTTGGTATGCTGATGTTGCAAATTATTTAGCAATAGGCAAATTACCAAAACATCTGACCCTCAATGAACGAAAGCATATTTTCCAGCGTAGTACTCGATTTTCTTGGATTGGGGGCTACCTGTTTCATAGAGTGGCAGATATGCACATCAGGAGATGCATCCACGAAGATGAAATTTTTGACATTTTGAAAGCTTGTCATGACGGACCGTGTGGCAGACATTTCGTCAATCAAAGAACTGGACACAAGGTGCTGCAAACAAGGTATTATTGGCCCACGATCTTCAAAGATGCAAAGAAGTTCATCCAAGCTTGTGACAGCTACCAAAGAGCAGGACACCCTAGACAGGCTGATGAAATGCCCTTGAACCCACAGCTAGTTATTGAACCATTTGAACGATGGGCGCTTGATTTTGTTGGTCCAATCAACCCATTGTCAAATCCGAAAGCATACATTCTGGTAGCAACAGAATATGTCACCAAATGGGTTGAAGCAGAGGCATTGCCGAGAGCTACAGAGGATTCTATCATTCAGTTCCTGTTCCACAAATTTGTGCGATATGGCCTCCCAAGAGATATAACTACAGATGGTGAACCACAGTTTGCTGGTAACAAGATTGCTGCAACACTAAAAAACTATCATATCCAGTATAAAATTACTACTCCATACCACCCATAGGCAAATGGTCGAGTAGAAATCACAAATAAAATAATAGAAGCAATACTAACAAAAACCGTTACGTCACATAGACACAATTGGGTTACAAGACTGCTAGAAGCATTGTGGGCATACAGGAAAACATGGAGAAGTACTACTAGTTATTCACCATACCAGCTAGTATTTGGAAAGGAACCCATCTTTCCAATATAATTTGAAATACAGACATTACGAACAGCACAAGACGTCTGTCTAGATTTAGATGAGGCTCAGACTAATAGATTACAGCAGATCAATGAGCTAGATGAAATCAGGCTCTCTGCCTTTCAAAATACTGTGTTAATACAACAATAACGATCCAAATGGCACGATGCCCTTATTAAAAAGAAAGTCTTCCGCGAAGGAGATTGGGTGCTCCTATATGACTCTAGGTTCTAGGATTTTCCCGGGAAACTTTAGACTTGCTGGCTGGGACCATACGAAATCCAGAAGGTACATGATAATGGCACCATTACTCTAACCACCATTGATGGATCCGGACATGCCTTTAAGGCAAACGGCCACCGATTTCGATTATATTGCAAACCACTTACTCGGGAATCCTTATACCAGCAACTCCGCGAAGACTCCGACATGTAGATTCTGGTTGAGGAAGAAAAATCTTCCTCACCTTTGGTTAAGTAATTCGACTACTCTTACACACTGTACATAATTATTTTGTTTTGTATATATTTTTTTCTTTTCTTGCAGTTGTATAACATTTGCACTTTGAACCATTTTACTATTCCTTTTTCAAGGAATGACACTACTGCACTTTGTTGTTCCTTCTAAAAGGAGCAACATTTTCACCATTCTGCTGTTCCTTTTTTAAGGAACAACACTTTTGCACTACTACTGTTCCTTTCAAAAGGAACAACATTTCCATCGTTTTGTTGTTCCTCTTTGGAAGGAACAACACTTGCATTTTTTTGCTGTTCCTTTTCCCAAAGGAACAACATTTTCGTTTTCTGTTGTTTCTTTTTCTGAAGGAACAACATTTTCATTTCTGCTATTCCTTTTCCCGAAGGAATGACACATTTTCATTTCTATTGTTCCTTTTTTCCGAAGTAACGACACATTCTTGTTTCTGTTGTTCCTTTTTCCGAAGGAACAACATTTTCGTTTCTGCTATTCCTTTTCCTGAAGGAAGGGCACATTTTTGTCACTGTTGTTCCTTTTTTCAAAGGAACAACATTTTCGTTTTTGTTGTTCCCTTTTTCGAAGGAACGGCACATTCTCGTTTTCTGCTGTTCCTTTTTCCGAAGGAACAACATTCTTGTTTTCTACTGTTCCTTTTCCTGAAAGAACAACATTTTTGTTCTACAAGGCACATTTTTGTTTCTGCTGTTCCTTTTTCCGAACGAACGGTGTATTTTTGTTTCTGTTGTTCCATTTTCCCGAAGGAATAGCATTCTCATTTTCTGTTGTTCCTTTCTCCAAAGGAACAACATTCTCATTTTCTGCTATTCCTTTTCCCAAGGAACAACATTTTTGTTCTGAATGGCACGTTTTGTTTTCTGCTATTCCTTTTTGTGGAGGAACAACACTTGCAATTTCCGCTGTTCCTTTTTCAAAAAACACAACATTTTTGCATTATTTTGCTTATGCTTGTTTTCTTTGCTGATATTCTTCTTAGTGCACAACAGTTAAGAGTTTTTATTCCTTTTTTCTTGCGATTTTGTACATAGCACTTGTTTTATCTTTTTCTTTTTTGTGTGTGTTCTATCATTTGGATCACTTCTGAAACACAGCTATACACTTATGCAATGAATATGAGAACTAGAAGATTCTAAAATCACCAAATTACATAAAAAGTCGCTATCTTTACAAGAATTTTCTCTGAATTGATAAGAGAAAAGAGGAAAGGACACAACTATTAATTATCTTGTTGTCACTGTTCTACTAATACCGATATGGTTGGTTATCTTTATCATGATGGTTCCTTTTAAAATCTCATAATTCTCTTTGATCACTATTAAGAATAAGAATGAAGGGCATATTTTTCTATTGAGATGTTAAGACTTCTTCCACCATCCCTACTCTTTATACACCAATAGCACTTATGAATCACATTCATAGAAAATTTTAGGGGCAAATGTTCGCCCTTTGGCGAAATTAAGGGGTTTCTAAATTTTTAGTGGGCGAATATTTTGTATCATAGCACATTTTTACAAATCACCTCAAATAGCCGACCTTATTTTAAGGGAGAGGGTAAAAAAGGTAAATTTAGCCCTTGAGACTAGGAGTTACAGCGTTCCATTCGCCCATTTTCAAGAATAGGTTTTATTTAAGTGAATCCTATGGGCCAAATACCATATTTATAAAAGAGTATGGTAAATTAATAAAAATATAAATAAATGAGAGGTATGGTAAATAAATAGAACATTTTTTATATTTACTCCATAAGTTACCTTATATACATGCAAGGGTGTAAAAAAATAAAAATATAAGTAAAGTGGAGGTATGGTAAATAAGTAAAACGTATTTTTATACTTACTCAAAAGGTATGGTAAATAAATAAAAATATAAATAAACTAGACATATGGTAAATAAATAAAACCTCTTTTTATATTTAGTCCATAACCCTTGTTCTATTTATGAAGGCTCAAGAAAGAGGTTTTACTTAAATGAATCCTATGGTCCAAATACCATATTTGTAAAAGAGGTATGGTAAATTAATAAAAATATAAATAAACGAGAGGTATGGTAAACAAATAAAACATTTTTTTATATTTACTCCATAAGTCACCTTATATTTAAGGACACTCAAAAAATGCGTTATATTTAGGTGAAACCTATGGGCAAAATACTATGGGACAAATACCATGGACTAGATTGTTATTAATACCATGCAAAAAAACATTATTAACCCTAATATTAGTATTAATAAAAATAAAAATGGCACAAGGTATTAACCCATGGTATTCACCAAAATGGCACATGGTATTGACCCATGGTATTCACCTAGAATGTAGCCTATTTAAATGGGGGAATTAAACCAGCATAGATCCATCTTTACTCTGGATCTACTAACCCCTAAGAGGTATCAAATATCGTGATATGAAAAATAGCATAGAGTGAAAAAATATTTGATCCCTCTCGGGGCTTGGTGGATC
The DNA here is from genome assembly GCA_031772625.1 of Pinus tabuliformis. Lineage (NCBI taxonomy): Eukaryota > Viridiplantae > Streptophyta > Pinopsida > Pinales > Pinaceae > Pinus > Pinus tabuliformis. Next base: position 449,991,973 of record CM062819.1, read on the forward strand.
AAGAGTAAAAATGGATGTTGTAATTTAATGTATGTTAAACATTTTAGGTTGGTTAAAATAAAAAATAAATTAACATTCAACTATTAATTTTATTCATTTTTATAAATTACTAATAGTAATTTTTAAGCTCCACGTTTATGATAACCCATGGTATTGACCCATGGTAATACCATGGTATTCATGTGAGCATAGACTATTTAAAGGGTAAATTCTATCATGTTAGAGCCATCTTAATTCTGGGTCTACCAAGTGCTCAGAGGGATAAATAGATTTCATCCCCCTAAGAGTGGTAGATGTGGAGTTAAGATGGATGTAGGTTGGTTTTTATGATAATGAAGATCTTAAATAGACTTAGGAAATTATATTTTCAAAACATCTTAAGGTGAATGGTTAAAGCATGGACATTGGACAAGTATATTTGTATACTTCTGTTTTAAACTGAAACAAATCTAGGGCTAAAAGGAATGGATTGATTGCACTAGTCATCCTTCTATAACTTTTCAACATATGCTGGAGTAAAAAGATTGTAATTTGGGTAATTTTTCTAACTGCAAACAAGAACATACTTGTGTATTGGCAAGGTGGTTACGAGGTCCCTAGAAGTGATGAACTTGAATTTTTCTTGGTTTTATATATAGTATTAGATTTTTTCTCATGCTTTCTGTGAATGACACGGGTGAATTTTATCCTACACCCATTAGGTTATCGATATGTAATTTCGGTAATTTTGATTCCAAAAGATATTTTAAAGAAATGCAATGATTTCATTTGTGTATTCAATAAACTCAATATTCTAATGGAATTCTGGATTTGTGGTTTACCTATATAGATTCCATGGAGAAGTGTTAGTGGTGTGACATCAATTGTCCTCAAGCAGAGGCTTTAGTTTTACTCTTTTTGGAAGCAAATACTTTCTTCCAACATTTTTGAGTTCCATGAAAAATTTGAAAGTCCTAATAGTATTCAATTATGGGTTCAAGAGAGACATAGTATTCAATTATGGGTTAAAGAGATCCACACTGAATGATCTATCGGCCTTATCTTCACTTAGTTTAAGACTATTCACTTGGATAGCCTGCATGTGCCCCCACTTCAAGAGCATAGTAAAGTCATGTAGAACTTAGAGAAGCTATCTTTAAGCTTTTAGTGAAGAATGGAAAAATGTCTGGGTTCAATAACAACCAGTCAAGCATTAAGCTTCCAATAATGCTAGATTTTAACCTGGAGCACTTTTGTGATTTGGAGGATATTCCCCCTCGTATTTGTGACACATCTTCAGTTGTGAATTGGACTATTACTAACTGTCATTTCCTTCGAAAGTTACCTGATGACTTGGAGAACCTCAACTCTTTAAGAATGTTAAGGAAGGAAAGAAAGTACATTATGCTAAGTTCTCTTATGCTTTTCAAGTTTTTCTTGGATATCTACAATGTTTCAGGTAGGAAAGTACATTCTGTTAATGAAAATTTGTCTTGATAGAAAGGCCCAATTTCAAATTCTAATGCTTTCAAAAAAAATTGTATAACTATAATGTTTCTAAAAGGAAAGCATATTTTTTCAATTTAAGTATCATGATCCCATATTCCAACTTATTTTTCAGTAACCCATTAGGCTTCGTAGCTTTGAATAAATCCATGTCTTTTGATAAGATCCTCTTCCAAATTAGAACGCAGTTTCCTTTTGGCAATAACCACATACAATGTCTTGATTTTGTTATTGAGAAAATAGAGGTTGTGAAACAAGCTTGTGCCATACAAGGACTTTATTCATTGATTATGTATCAATTATGGCTCTTGATGTAACAATGTCTTGATTTTGTTGCTTGAAAATAGAGGTTACACTTTACTATTTCACAGAATTTCTTACAATATTTCCATAAGTATTGATTTGTAATCTCAGTCATTGAGGGATGACAGTAATGACAAAGGTAATATTCCATGGTTTGAAGTTACCCTCTTACTAAATATTTAAATATATCACCACAATTTAACTGTTAGTTAAAGGAATTGTATTTGATTTGTAAACAATTCATTGCTTGATTTATAGATTTTGATTTTTTCCCTTTTTTATTTTTTCTCAGATTTGGTATGATATATCTTCCAATATTTGGGTTCCCTAGTTTCCCCACCATAGCTATGAGGTTCAGATGCTATCATTAAATATTCTCAGAACGTTACAACTTTTCTAGTAAGTGTGCTTTGAAACATTGTTGTTGCTTTTCCATGGTGTTAATGCAAATAAGCACTACAACTAGTGCCATTATTTAGATTAAGTGTCAAAATCTAGGTGGTCTTGTAATGATGGAGTGATTGTTTTCTAGCTACTAAGGCCATATGCATTTTTATCTCTTATGTTGTCCTAAGATATTCAAATTCAGAATAAGAATTGAGGTCTCGTTTCCACTGTAGATTGCAATCAGTTTCCTGAACATAATATATAGTAGACTATAGTTTACTAATCAACTGTGGATGTGATCCCTCAAGGAAAGGAAATTCAAAGTGACTTTGATTTCACATTGATTTTTCAAAACATCCACACAGGAAAGGAGATTCAAAGTGACACTGATTTCATACTGATTTGTCAAAATGGAGGCAAGAGAAAAGGAAACTTTGTATTCAACAATGCTCTTAATTTCATATGTACATGCATAGACATATTAGTAGAAAATATTGAAGGGTTGCCTAAGTAATATTTTCCATTCCACTACATTCTTTACAGCTTGTAAATAAATAACTCGGAACAATTCATTACACTACTTGTTATTCTTTATTAATCAGTGATTAAGATTTTGATATTGAACTGGCTAAGATTTTTCTTCCTTCTGTGGAATTGTGTGTTCTGTAATGCTTCTTTTCCATTCACTATGTATAGCATATAAAGTATGTCTAATGGAGTAGGAATATTGGAAAGTCTTGTGATCCTTGAACTATGTTACAAGGCAGAAACCCAATGGGGCAGGGTAGGTGCATCCCCACAAAGGGGTCACAAATACCAAAGTTGGTATTGGCTAGTGCCTTGAGCTAGAAAATTTCCTTTACCCTTGTATTAACAGTGAATCTGGAGAGGATTCTAATATTATCTTTATAAGATTTATATCAGTTAAGATTGATGAATAAAATTCATGAGACATGAGCTAGGATGTCCTTGCAAGGTGGTTGTTGATTATTGGAAGCTATGATGGCCATTATGTCAGGCTAGGTGGTCGCACTCCCTTGATCGTGAGCACGATTGTGATCAAGATGGAAGACTTCATAGTCTAGATTGATTGTTTAGCAGTGATAATTAGTGGGCTCATTCACAAAAGCTTCTATTTCACTAATCCTTTTTATAAAGTTGTCAAATTCAATTTCCAAAGGTTTTAATTACACTATAGAGTTGAGTTCTGAGAGAGTTGTGATTGACAGTGTTAAGTATAGCAGCTATGACACTTGAATGAAGACAAGCATAGTAGATGTATTAGACTCTGTTATAAGCTTACCTGCATATTATAAGGAACTTGGTTGGCTTTTTTATAATTTTATAAACAAGTTCCATGTCGTGGAAATGTGAAAAAAAACAGTGATATTGCCACCATGTGGCTCTTGTCATATATGGTTTTATACTTTTTCAAAAAATTCTCTAAGAGTTCACAATGCTAAGATTCACTAGGACCTTACAAAGTTTTATTATTTAGTGAAAGACTCACCAAGATCTTACAAGATTTTATAATTGAGTAAAATATTCGCCATGCCTAGTGAGAGATTCACCAGAAAATTATATATACATATTATATTATTGATAAAATCACCTTCCATTTTTCCTATATACCATGGAGATTCACCCATTTATTATACATATAAATTTAGGGGGGGTTCTTAAAATTTTCCCTGATCACATTCTTTATACACCAATAGCACTTATGAATCCCTTCTTCTACCTTTGTAATGGGTCAAAAATGATTATGAACATAATTCTTTCGAACCTCTAATACATGAAATCTATTATAATCAATCATGACGGAAAAAGTTGATTGTGACTGCACTGAACGTTTTGTGCACATCAGCTGTCCTATCCTCCAAATCTTGCATCATATCATGGTATTCTATTATTTATTAAGCGATTCTATGATATACCTTGATTTTGGTAATTTGCTTGTTCTTGTAAACATGGCATCTCAGTATATGTTGCTCCTTTCTGACTCTGTATCATGTCAGTCCAGCACGTCGCTCCCTCATTTGACAGCCAAGGACGGCCTATCACACTTCACGGGGGAGCAGGTGACCTCATAATTCACTGGCATACGTGTCAGTTTTTCATTTGGAGAACTTTTACTTGGGAATAGCTAGGCTTAACGGTATATCGTTCTCCAATTTGCATGGCTTGCTATTTCAAAATTATTTTTGTGTTATGTTCTGCAACAATTAGAAATAATTTCAACTCTAAACAAGGTTGTTGTTCCGTCATTTTCTCTATGGTTGCTAATAGCTTGAAAAGCTTGTTGTTCCATTGCCATCTCTGTGTTTTTATTGTTTGCTAAGCATGGGAGGAAGATCAATTCGTAGAGAACCGGGTAGAAATGAAACCTTGGACAACGAAGGAATCTCATTCAACTCCAACCAATATTTGGGCGTAAATCTTCATAACATCAACAGCAGTAATGAGGTAAACTTAAATATCAATAACTCAATCAACATAGATTATAAATTAAATAAAAACAATAAATCTAGTAATGAGGGTGAGGATAACAAATGTAACATAAAAAACAAAGGTAAACACAATAATACTAATAGATTAGATAATACTATAAAGAAAACAAATAGTGTATTTGAAAACCACAATAACCCAATTAACAAGAAAGTTATAAATATCTCTTCTTATGAGCTTAAAAAAGAATAAATTGAAGTCTTAGACAAAGGGCTCAATTTTGCCTTAGCTCCTAAACAAATCCCAAATGAAGAAATTATCTGTAGCCTGGAGGAAGGAATCAAGACACTCAAGGAGGAAGACAAAGAACTTGTTAGACAAGAATTTTCGGTTATCCTTAGGAAAGCAAGACCTCCTAAAAAGAATCTAAACCAAGAACAACTCAGAGCCCTAAAAAACCTAAGAAATAACAATGAAATTTTCATTCTAAAAGTGAACAAGGGAGGTGCCACTGTTGTAATGAATCATGAAGATTACATAAACAAAATGAAAGACCACTTATACAACAGTGGTAGCTACAAAAAGCTGGAAAAGAACCCCATCTTGAAAATCACAAGACTGGTCAAAAAAGCTATAAAAGAAACCAAACTAGATGAAAAACTAAAAAGACACCTTACTCCTGATAGTGAAATTACACCTCGTATTTATGGAGCCCCCAAAATTCACAAAACAGAGGTCCCCTTGAGACCTATAGTCAATACTATAGGATCACCCACTTACTAATTAGCAAAATATGTCGCTATGAAATTAGCTTCGCTAGTTGGTAAGACCAGTTCTTACATAAAAGATTCCTACCAATATGTTGAATTCATTAAAAATGTTAAGATAGATCCAGGTGATAAAATCGTCAGTTTTGATGTTGTCCAGTTGTTCACTAAAATTCCCTTAGATGAAGCAGTTCAAGTAGTAAAAGAGGTAGCAGACCCGCAAACTGCAAGATTAGCTGAAATCTGTCTGCGATCCACCTTCTTCACCTTCCAAGGGGAGATTTTTGAGCAAACATCAGGAGTGGCTATGGGATCACTCCTTTCACCTATTGTAGCCAACCTCTTCATGGAAAAGTTTGAAAAGAAGGCGCTTGACACCTACCCTTTAAAACCTAAATTTTGGATCAAGTTTGTGGATGACACCAATGTGGATTGGCCCAATGGAGAAGACGAGCTTAAAAACTTTTAAAACCATCTCAATAGCATTTCCAATGACATCAAATTTACTATGCAAACTGAAGAGAATAATTGCATCTCTTTCCTAGACATCCTCCTCATTAGAAACAAGGATGGTTCTATAGGTCACAAAGTGTTCACGAAAAAGGCGCATACTGATAACTATCTCCACGCAGATTCCCACCACCACCCAGCCCAAAAAATGGGAGTTCTTCAAACCCTCTTCACTAGAGCTTGTAGAATTTCTGATGAGAGCCACACCAAGGAAGAAATCACGTACTTAAAAAAAGCTTTTTCAAAACTTGGATATAATAATAAAGACATCTTCAGAGCCTTTCAAAAAGCCAAATCTGGAAACAATAAAAACAAAACCAACAATTCCTCAAGCACTAACGCCTACCTTCCATATATTCATGGTGTAACTGACAAACTAGCCAAAATTCTCTTAAAAAAGAATATCAAAACCTCATTCAAACCCTTGACAACTATTAGACAAAGAATGAAATCTGTTAAAGACAACCCAGAACATCTCCAGCAAAAAGGTGTTTATATTATTAACTGTTCCTGTGGAGAACAATATATTGGGGAAACAGGTAGATCAGTCAGTATCAGGCTAAAAGAGCATAGTGCAGATATCCGTAGGGAAAGAACCCGTTCCTCAGCCTTGGCGGAACATGTAGGTAAGACAAACCACCATATATGCCTTGAAAACACAAAATTCATTGCAAATGAAAAACACTATTACAAGCGTAAAGTCAGAGAAGCTCTTGAGATCATAAAACACCCGTACAACCTCAATAGGGATGGAGGCTTGGAAATTAGTAGGAATTGGATCTCACTCCTCACCCATGGATTAAATTGACCCCCTCTTTCTCTTCCTTCCCTCCTATCTTTAGATCTAGTCGGTTCCCCCCTAACCATTAGCTTTGTATAATAGACTAGCTAGTAAGCTGTGAATCTCATCATTAACAATTCATTAACCTCCTGCGTAATTAGAAACTTGCAAGGATTGAATAAGATAAGCATAATCACCTTAAAAATACAATCAGCTCAATCAAAATCATTAAGAGTAAATAATTATTTTATTAAATAAAATACAATAAAAAGCTTAATGCATAAACAATTTAACTCAAAAAATAAATAAATAAAATAAAATAATAATAAATATAAAATAAAAAAAATATTAAAACATGAAAATTATCCTAAGTATAATTTTTTTTATATACTACATAAACCTCCCTAGTAACTAAAAAAATTAAACTAAAACATAAACAAAATTATTATATAAAACAAATAAATAAATAAAATAAAATAAATAAATAAATAGATAAATAAAATAAAATAAAATAAAAATAAATAAATAAATAAATAAATAAAATAAAAATAAGAATAAGAAATCTTTGTATAATAAACATTAATATATCAAAAATTATAAAAATATTATAAAACTAGTTTATTCATATCAGAAATTATAAAAATATTATAAAACTAGTTAATTCAAATTAGTAGGCTGTCGGCTCACATAATTGACAGCTGAACCCTAAACCCTATTTATCTCTTCTGTCTCTCTCCTTTGTAAATCAAGTCCTGACGATGAGTCTGGGTCTAGACTCGAAATATCGACAAAGCAAAAATGAAAACTGTGGAATATCCGAGTGTAAATTCTAAAAAACCTGACCATAGAAATCTACAATCTAGAACCACAAGTGTTGACAGTATTTGATGCCGCACGGGAAATTATAACAAGGGCAAGATGGATAGTTCATCTCGATCATCTGCAACAGTCCAACGAGACCGTGGCAATTGAATTTTTGCAGAACTTCCAAGAATATCACTCCATGGTAAGGGCGATACAAATAGCAGTCACCAATGACATAATTGCAGAAGTTTTGGGACTGCCAACCACTGGATCTGTGTGGACTCTGAAGAAAGTAAGGCTGTGAGACGCCATCAAAATCTTCCAAGATGAAGGTCAGAACCTGACTCGAAGTGGAAAGGGAGTTATACCAGTAGCCTTGGGAGAACCGTGGGCAGAATTGGCAAGAGTCATCTAGAGCTACATCACATGTGAAGGCAAGAAAGACGTGGTAAGACCACGACACCTTAAAATTTTAGCCGTATTAAAACAGAAATGCTCTACGAATTTGCCTGCATTTTTAAATTCTCTACTACATGATGTTGCCCGAAGAATGAAAAAATCACGACACGTAGAATCGGTAGTAAGTCACCATGGGTTGATACGACTGATAGTTAGCTACAGTCTTGCTTAGAAATAGAGAAGCTAGGAAGAACTAATTTTTATAATAGACGGGGGACTGGCTTTACTAGCCCCCAAATGAAAGCATACTGCAAGCACATCAAATAGACCATTGAAATAGAGGAAATCCATTAGATTGGCATGGATCAGAGGGAGGTTGGAAAATTCCCAAGGGAACACCAGTCAACCAGTGGAAGTAGTTGATTCAGAGGATCAACAACACCCGCAATTGTAAGGAGAAGAGAATGAAAGATAATTGAATGATGAGGGAGAAACAGAGGAAGAGACCGAACAATTTGGTCAGGCTGAAGAAGAAACAGAGCAACGTGAGGAAAGCCCGTTGCAAAATCCGCTACGAGAGGATGAATTGGCCCAGATTTTGGCCAACATGGGAGAATATACTCAACCTCTCAGCTCACTAAACCTCCACACTGAGGAAGATCCACAAGAGCACTCAATTCGTGATAAGAGTGCATCCGAAGAGTTATGCGACAAGGAACAAGAAGAAGAAGAAGAGAATCACTCCAGCCATAATGAAAGTGCATCTGGAGACAAAAATGATGAAGATGAAGAAGAGGAACAATTTGTTCCAAGTCAGAATACACCGGAAGAAGTCTGTGAAGAAGAGAGGGGGGAAGAAGAAGCTGCCCAGGAAATTGCAGAGCAAGCTAGGGTTTCTACCCCGGAACGACCTGATAAGCAGAATAATAAGGAAGTACCCCAAGAGAAAAATCAAGAAATTGGTCAAGAAGAAAGTCTAGGCCCGAGTGCGCGAATGGCCATTCCTTCCAATAAAACAGAAGAAATCAAAAAATTACTGAAGGAACAGCAAAGACTGCTTAATGTAATTGCGCGACTTTGACAACAAATCAGGATTCTGAAGATGGGGAAGAGAGCAAAAAGGACTTCGGTGGTAAGGCATGCAACCACTCCAGCGAAACCCCTCAAGAAAAAGATCAGGAGGACTCAAGTCTAGCCTGCTGTTCAAAACCAAAAGGAACAGCATTTAGCTATTGCCCATGTTGAAGTACAAACAGATGATATAATGGCCTGTGACAAAGAAATTCAGACAGAGGCACAATCCTCTGAGGAAATTCGAACCATAATTATGGAATGATGCAATAAGAATATTCAAGTAAACCTTCTACTTGCAACTACCATGTGGGACAGTGATCCGAGGATAGTAACCCTATGAGAGGGTTTGATGCAAGCCCAACAAGTAGTAGAAAAACTTACAGAACAAACTGTCTCTCGAGAAAAGTATGAAGAATTACAACAGCAGCTAAGGAATGTCAATTTATCTTAAAGTCAGGCTTTTGAAGGATGGCGAAAGGAAGAAGAAAGAGTCACAAAGGTGATTCATAGGTTATATGTAGTTATCAAACAAATGGATACCTTATGCTCTTTGTACACTGACGTCCTAGCATGTAGAGTGCCTACTAAGAATTATGCCCTGTTTTTAATGGAACGATATTTGCAATTGAAAATTAAAGTTGTCAAAGCAGGAACCCCGATAGAAATAAATACTATTGACGATTTCATAAATTGTTGTAAGCACTATGGGGTAAAGGTTCAGAGATTATTATGAGAGTTCTATTTGCACAACCTTGTGTTAGATCAAGAAACAGGGCAAAACCCCGGCCCTTTCGTTGGGGATATCCAACTGCATGCATTCATTTCGTTTGGAGTTAATCAAATAAGATGGCTTAAAGCCTATAATGCCTTCCAAAGACAGGAAAACAGATTAGACTTATGGGTAAGAGCTGAGCCTAGAGATCCATTGCAGTTGTGGAACCAACATAGAAACCTCATGAGGACTCTGGGCGTGATCGAAGCATTAGGACCCATTCATACAACAATCAATCGGCAAGGGATAGAATAATTTTTTACCATCAAAGACCTTGCCATTGCAGCTGCTAAATTTTGATATCACACTTCTAATCCGAATATCCAACTCAAGGAACCGTTTAATTATGAGAACTTTAAGTTAGTTGCTGATCGCTTGAGCCTCTATGGTGATCTTATTTTGAGGGAAGGGCCATCTTGGTTAGGTCATAGGTTGTGACGTTTGGTCATTTGGCATCCCGCACCAGGATACCAAACCTTATACAAAATGCCTAAGGGCCAGACAGGACATCATTTTTAGCACCTAGCTAGGCATCTTGGTTATAGACCTCCTCATGAGATCCCATCTCCAACCTACTCTCTCACCACCTTGCATGTCAAATACAATGTTTTCATGAGGGCATGAAAAAGGGTAAGCAGGGGGGTGTGTTGGGCATTGGAGAAGGTATGTTATTTTCATTTACTTTGTTATCTTTTCTTCAAAACTCACAACCTTTTCACATCATGAGCTAGGCATATGACACAAGAATATGATAGAATCTAGAAAATTTATATGTAATATGAAATAACTAATAATTACCCTTTTCTATGTAGAAAAAGGAGAAAACAGAAGACCTTCATCCCAAAAGAAAGAATGAGACCAAGTTAACTGTTGCCCCTTCCGTAGGGAACCGTGTTCAAACAAGTCGATCCAAATTGGAGTGTAACATCTAGAAAAAGGAAAAGGAGATCTCCAATCAATGTAAAATAATAAAAGGATAACTAAAAATTAACAGCTTGGCGAATCCCTTAGGATCCTTCGATCCTAAGGGATCGCTATCTTAACAATCCTTTGTATTGTTGGTATCGTTGCTCGGCTGTTATAAGAAGGGGCAACACTACTAGCCCAGGGGACGACTGGTTGTTATTTTTATGTAATTCTCCTTTGTATTTGAAACTTTGATCATCGACTCTCGTTGAAGATCGATCCACTATAACTCTGTTTTGATGTTTTAATATAAATTTGGTTGCCATTCCATCTTTGATTCTGGAGTAATCTCAAGCGGTGTGTCCCTGGAGGCTAAGGGCCTGGCCCTGGTGGATCACTCGCTCCTGTATCATATTTCTGATTCATGTGTGGTTTGATTTCTTTCATTTACTCTGTTCAGTAATATGATGTACTTTACTATTTTACATATCAGCTCTGTTATATATACTTGGTTAAATACTATTGTTATCTGCAATAGGAATGCTATGTTATCATTCTAACATTGTATCGCATTGTTGTTCCTTTTGACAATTGATATAACATTGTTGTTCCTTATAGATTGCCATTCGATTACAGTTCAACTGCGCTATATGTTCCTAAATCGGTACTACTGTATGATTTATTCTTAAATTGTGACTGTTGTTCATTCGGAATTGTTGTTCCATTACAACTGTTGTTCTGTTATAATTACTGTTACTTTATAGCTGTGATTCATGCGTATTGTATCGGAGCTTAGATTATTGTTCCCTTTGATGTTAAATGTGTCACGTGTTTAACTTGGGTTGCTGTACATTCAGATCTGAGTTGTTGTTCTCTACTTTATTTCTAATAGTCTGCTGTTCCATTTCTGTTTGTTGTTCAATTCGAAAGTTGTTACTTAATTCCTGTAGATTATAATTATTGTTGCATTCATTTCCGTAGATTAAGGTTTTGTTGTTCAATACTATTAAATAGAGATAGTTGTTGTTCTATTTCCTATCATTTAAAGATTATCATTGCTTTAGTGTGCAGAAGGTCTGAGACTGTAGTGAACATTGACATACACTGTCTAGTTCCCAGTTTGATGATCCTTCCTTTGAGTGCCATTTTGATTGCATCAATTTACATAGGGAAGAGTTAATGTTATTGTACCCTTGACTGATAAATTGTTGGAGCTTTCTGAATGCATGATTTGAGTCCTAGGTTTCTTTTTGCAAATAGATTTCATTCCAAGCATCTGTTTACTCTTGTATTGAGAGCACTATACTACTAACATTACTCTGACAAATGACCGCCTCAAACTGAGTACACTCTTTTAGATAACAAATCATTCCTGGATTGATAAGTTAATGTAGGGTAAATAGAGGTGAAAAAGACCCTTTTATTGCTTAACATTTGGTGAAAAATCGCCCTAAACTATCCTTTTTGATATGAACATGGACGGAGGTTTTAAGAAGCAGTTAGAGTATTTTTGGCCGATTTGTGTTTAGAATTGTAAATAAAGGTATTCTGCACTTTTTGAGAATCGAACTATGTCAAGAACACCTTTGTCGGCCATCCAATTCATTTTCAGGTAAAGATCTTATCATAAATCACCTCGTTTGAGGCATCAGGTCCTAAGTAATAGCAGGGAACAATGGTTTTCCATCACTCACACGAGATATACTCGGGAAAGCTTGCTTTATAGTTTATTTATGTATACATGAGTGATACTTTGAAGTGAAACTTTCCTCTGTAACCAGACATAATACAAAAAAAACTGTATGCTGAAATTTAATGGTTTAGAGTTGTTATTAGCCTTCTAACTGAAGGTATCTGAGTATATCTGGAGCTACCATGGCATTCAAATGAAGCTATTCTGAAAAGGCTCTTCATCGTCGAGGTAGGAACAACAATTACCACTTGTCAGTCAAAAGCAAGCTGATATAGCCCTGTGGATTGAAGTCAAATGTTGCAATGAAGATCGATTGTTTAGACTGTGTGTTGAGTTTTTCTATGTGCCTGACTGTGTGTTGAAATTTCCATGGAGACCATGCTAGATGTGCATTAAAATTGTAAGTCATTCTCTTTGCTGGTGGGTTTCCAAGTTAGCAGAAGTCACGTTTCCTTCCTCTCTGTACATTCAGAGTTTACATGCGGATTTAAATGTTGCAATAAAATATGACTATTTTGTTCCAACGTTGCTTGGGTTGTGCATTGAAAATTATGGGCTTGGTCGTTTATGGGAACATGTTGAAATAATTCATTGTGTAGAATGTGTTCATAGTCTTCAAGAGTTGTGCCAGATGGTCCATTGGAATGCTTCACCTATTTTTTGTCTTGGTTATTTTTAAATTCAAACCGTGTATTGATTTGAGCACAGGTAGTTCTTGCTCAAAAAAGAGAAGCTATGGTATCTCTACATTGAATGGTATGGTATGAAAGAAACTAGTATGTATTGTATGCATTGACAACTTCTTGTGTCGAGCTCCATTTTTCAAAGGCCGTATGGTGTATTGCATCGAAGCATAATATGTTTTGAAATGGGCATGGGAATTATTGTTTATATGTTGGGTAAACTCCGTGAAGGCCATATGAAGTCTTTGTTTGGTGATTCATATCAGCAGATGAGATGAGTTTTGGGCATGAGTGATTGATGAAGTTGCCGATGAATGAACTTCAACAATATTGCATGGCTTTTCTAAACATGGTCACTATTTCAGAAGAGGATGTGTTGGTTATACTGAGGTGTGGATATATGTTGAAGAGGTAGCCAAAAATCCACCAGTAACTTACTCAAACATGGTATCTCCAATGCTGAAGCGAACCATGAGTTAATGCCATCATAGATAGTGCATATATATATATATATATATACATATATATATATATATATATATATAAGATTTTTTTGTGTACTAGTTCTCCCCTTTATCTATTAAAATAGTTAAATGGCTGCTAGCATCTACAACATCATTGCGTAAATTCTGAACATGTATTTCAGTGAAGAGTGAAGAAGTCTACGGTTGTTGCTGCCCCAGTGTGGCATTGTATTTAAAACTCATTATAGTGCATTGATTCCTTGATTCGACTGCTCCATAAGAGTTTGGTGGGTTGTGTAAACGTTGTGATTGTTTTGACAAATAAAAGTAATCTTTTGTGGAGAAAAGTTTAGTCGGTTGTATTGTCAAAACATAGTGTTGGTCATGAGTAAACTCTAATTTTTATATGGATTATAATTGGTGCTTGCTGGTTGCACACTAATCATTTGTTGCATATTTATAAAGGATATTGTTGTGTACTGTGAGTGGGTATTACTTTTTTGCATTGAGTAGTAGTTGTGATCAGTTTTTAAGGTGTAAATCTGACATTGAAGAAAAAATGGCCAGAATCAATGAAGTGTTAGAGTTCCTCAAAACTCTGATATTGTCTACTAATCATGATACATTAAAATTCAGCAAAGCTTCTCTCATAGACATTCAGGCCTGTCTACAAAATGCACAAGAGAAAATTGATTTTTTGCAGCTTGAATCTCAGCTACAGCAAGAAGAATTAAAACAGAGGAGTCATTCTGAACATGTTTCTGTTTAGAACATTGAGACTGTAACCCATCAGAAGCAAGTCAATAATGTTACAGTTGGTTCAAATTTAGTACCCAATAAAGTAGCAGTTGAACATGCAGATGCAGAAACCCAGTCTGCACTTCCCAAGCCCATCATCAAACCTTAGGAATAGCTTGTCCATAACAAGCATAGAACTACTCTTGGATATGACAAGGACTTGTCCTTTCATATTCCAGGCTACTCAAAGCCCATTCAGTTTCAGAGTGCTGGATTCTTTCATGACAGTTCACCTCCAGCTGTTCCAGATTCAGATTTTGCCCCTCTTCCATAGCAACAACAACAACAGATTGTGAAATGCCAACACTGTGACCGAGTTGGCCATTTGAAAGATCACTGTTTTGATCTTCATCCATGTAAGAACTATCATAAAAATAGTCATTCTTCAAACAGATGCTTCAGAAACAAGTATCCTGCAAGAAAAAAGATTCATCTAGGATGGATCGCTTCTTGGCAATGGGCATCAATAGCCAAGAATATATTTCAGTCACATGTCAGAACTTGTTCCAAAGTATTGAACAGTCTTGCAGTTGAGTTTTCTCCATCATCTCACCTTGTATCTAACAGGGGAGGAAATGATGGTCATCTACAAGCTTCAAAGCCACATCAAGCGAGCTTGAGCCACAACCTGCCACACCAGATTCAAAGTTGTAGCCAGAAACAAACATGCCCCTGAGCATGCCTTTAGTTGGTAATTTGGGACACTTCCTCTAGCAAAAGACTTCAGCTTCTTGCTAGTTTTGGAAGAGTTCCAGGAATTGCATTAAACATTCCAGAGTTGTTGGTCATCCTTAAACCATCACAGGTTGAGACTTCCCTTTTCATGTTGAAGTTCTCCCTCTTATGCAGGGTGAGACCTCCCTTTCATGGTTGAAGGTTTCCCTCTTCAAAATGATAGGAGCACTTCCTCTAGTAGAAGACTTCAACTTCTTGCCAGTTTTGGAAGAGTTCCGGGAACTGCACTAAGTGTTCCAATGTTGGTGGTCATCCTTAAACCACCGCCCTTTATACCAACATTTTAGAGAGCACATTCAGCCTAGTGTTGCCATGCATTTTTTCACATTTCGTATTACAGCTCTCTTCTTGGACTCGTACATAACCCTTCAAATTAAGGGGGGGAATTTTGGACACCTAATCCTCAATGGGTTAGTGTGGAAGCCGAATAGACAAAAGGAGTCCAAGATACCTTGGGATGTGAAACCCAACGGTCAAACCATGTACTATAAATGTATATCTCTTGTTAATAAAAATGTACTCTCATTTTTTATCTTTCCTATTTGTTGCTACCATGTGTGTGTTTAACACTAACCTTAAGAAGGACAACCACAACAAAATAAAGAGGGGAGAATCTCACAAACTCAAGAGATTGAAGAAGAAGGAAAGAAGCAAAAGAAGGAAGATCCTCCAGATCTCTACTATAACTAGGTCAAACTTTTTACTTCTAGACTTCTTTCAAAGTTTTGAGTAGCATAGGAGCATGTAGGAATCGAATAATAATGCATGGCTAGAACCATCCTCTAGAATCTAGAAGCATGATGTACATAGAGTTCTAGATACTCATGAAGATGTATAATTTATAATAAGAACAAAAGGCATGGGTAGAAATATCTTCTAGAATATAGGAGCATGATATTTATAGCTCAACATATTCATGTAGAAGAAGCATACCTACTATAGGACCTCATCCACGATGAAGAAAACTTTGATCATGATTAAGAATCCTGGAAGACCTCCAACATAAAAAATAAAAGAAACATTTGCAAGGCATGAATCTTTAAGATCCTATTGTGGAATTTCAAAAGAAGGTTCATGAACCAAGGCAGATGTCTCATTGGGAATCCCATTCATGGGATTCAAGAAAAGGGATGATACACAGGGAATATAAGATGAAGCAAGAAGGGGCACATATAAGGATGATCAAACAAGAATCAAGATGAGGTATGTATACATCACAGCTTTAGTCATGTTATCATTTTTATATTATTGAGTCATGGTAATAGTTATATAACACGATCAAGTATGAAATAATCTCCTTCACAAATAACATACTCGAAGGAATGTAATACAATGCAATGAAGGTCAACAAAAAAGTATGCTCACATAAGGAGCATAATATCTTTGACTGAGAAGTAAGAAGAAATGTTGACATGACAAGTTCAGGAAGAAAGAAATGAATGAATTCTCTCATAGGAGGCATTAGATGGTTGACCTATCTATCTGATAAGAAGTAGATGAGGAAAGAGATCAAGCATGTGGAAGAACACCATGATCAATGAGAATCATTTTTTGACAAGATACTTTGAATATATCTCCCAAAAGAAGGCATGACAACTCTGATAAAGGAAGAAAGGACCCTTGACACCTATGAAGGCCTTGGAAATATAAAAATTTCATATAACTAATTCTACTCTACATAGATGTTGTGATGCGGAAGCCATCCAACAAAAGAAAAAAATATTGAATCAATATCAGGATGAAGTCATTATGGGCTACTAGGTCAAAGCATGTAAACAATCAAGTACAATGAAGAATCCATGAATATTCCGAAGCATGGACAAGATGAGAAAAGAGTGTCCAAGATGACAAGAAAACTTGATGAATCATAAGAAAGTCACTTTCTGCGAAGGAAGCATGACATGAAAAACCAAGGAGGAATGTGATTGATGGATGGTGCCCTACCTAGAAGAAGTATGAACAAAGACTTCATAACATCAAAGAGAGGAAGAAGATCAAGTAGCTGAAGGACACTTGAAGAATAAGTTGTTGATGAGTAAAAGAGTCTCTAGTTAAGAGGGAGCTCTGATAGGTCCCTGAACAAGAGGGAGTTTTGGATCACCCCTGATTACAAAGGAGTGAAAATTGTGTTTTCCATTTCATGGGTCATGCACTAGGCCAGGACTAACAACCGTAGGTCTATATGAAGGCCATGAATGGAAATGTAGACACAAGATAGATACAACATTCTTGTCTTCACTTCAGAAGAAAGAATTGGAGGATTAGGTAATCATCTAGCATCTGATACTCTTTGAGGATGTGTAGGGCATCCAAGACAAGAGTAGGAAAGTGTACCGATATTCTTTGAGGGTTGGGAACCCAAGATAAGGACAGTCCTAGAAGTTCATACTCGGATAACACCTGGTTTGGTATGTACCTTGAGAGACAATGATAAAGGTTTCTATAAATCATTGGTCTCACCAGCATTGTAGCTCATGGTCTCATAAAGAGATGGAGTTATTAGTAAAGGCCTTGAACTATGAAAATGCTGATGGATATGATGCTATAACAGATGGATTTCTAATTCAGTTTCTGTTATGTGAATTATTCAAGACTGATAGTAGCCAAACACCTTGTAATGTTGTATGAATACCTCCCTAGTTAAGAGGGAGTGTTGAAGGAAGTGTAACTAGGTTCAATCTTCATAAATGTAAGTTTGATATTTGTACTTATTCAAGAAATGAAATATTATTTTTATAATATACGTCAATGAGTTTCTTGCTCATTGAAATAGGTCTAGCACATGTCAAAGTCAAATAGTCAAAAGAAAATTTTGAGGGCCTAAGAGCATGTTACATCACGTATAAATATACATTTAATTCAAAGGGATAACCTCCAAGAAAATTCAAGTCTACTCCAATGTAATGGCATCATCAAAATATCCTTCAAGCATGCTACACCACCATGGAAACTATCTGAAGTCTGCTCAACAAATCAACCTCCAAAACAACCCTTAAAATCAGCCTACAAACAAGGTGACTAGCTGGCCTTCTAGTTGGACTAAATGGAGGGATATTCCTCTATTTATAGAGGTTGTCCACAACAAATACAACGCACCAATTTAGCTCTGAAATCCACAAGATAAATAGGACAAGAAGAAAAAAGGAAGCCAACGTAAGTGTCTACAAGGGCAGCAAAGTGAGGAAGAACAACGAATATTGAGGGACTATTTTCTAGGGTACACACAGTCACACGTGCAAGGAAATGAAGGATAGTATGTGGCTATATCAGTAGTGAGATCGCAATTATATATTATTCCTTGTTTGGGCTAGTGACTTAGGCCTATTAGGCCCTATACTCAATCGAATAAGAGGGTATCTCTAGCTAAGGAAAAAGGACCTAAAAGCTTAAAGGAAACCTCCCACATGTGTGAGAAGGTAAGGTTGCAATACCACTATATCAAGTCTACACTATACGTCAAGAAGAAGCTCAATTGGGTCAAGAGAAAGAAGGTATACTCTTGGTGAAAGATCTCACTAAGGATCAAATATTAGAGTCTCTTCTAGAACTAGTATAACAGAGCCTTCTACCAAGAAGTAGAAGAACAAAGTTCCGGAGTAAGGAGGATGAAGTGCCTGAAAACAAATTGTCAGAAGAAGTTTCGAGGTATATGGTGCAGAAAGGAGTGAATACTTGAATTGTGCTTGGAGGATTTCTTTGTCAAGAGTCTAGGGCTTGACGTTGATCAATAGAAGCTTCAATAAGAGAAGTTCACTAAATGGTTTTCCTCTTAAGAGAAGAGAGGTTTTGGCCCTGACAAAGAGCGAATATCTTATGTTCTTGCTTTTATGTTTTGGTAGCAGTTTGATGAAGTACACATATGCACTAATAATAATAAGAAGAAGAAGAATAAACTAATAAGGAAAAGTAAAAACACTTCAAAAATTGTTATCAAGTAACCAAGAATCACACTAGACCACTTTTCCCTAAATTCTTTAGCACAAGCTTCCTCCCTTGCCTACTGAAACCCTGCAACTCGTAGAGACCCCAGCCAGCATTGCTCTCCAAAAATGCACAGAGAAGTGAGGAAGCCAACACTTCTCTCAGAAATTGTGCAGAGGTGTCCTCCCAAGACCCCCATCCCGTAGCAGTGTTCTCTGCCTCAAAACTACCCAATGTTGTCCAAGATTCCCTGTCTATATTTCATGCAGAAACTACGCAGATGGCATTCCCAGGGGCTCATTCCAGCAGCAGTCACTTCCCACTGAAACAACATTGGTCTATCACTTAGTGACAACAGGAAAAGGTGAAATGTTGACATCACTCCCAAGGAGTTGAGGATAAGGACCAAGAGACCAAGTAATGGAAAATATCAAGACCAAATTCAAACTTTGTCAAATGCATGATCATCTTGAGGGTAAGTATGGTATGTAAAGAACACCTTTCGAAGTACATATCTTAGATGAGTTTGTAGGACTACTTGTCATTGTCATATCATCATGTCTTTAGTAACTTGCATGTGTGCAAATGGAAATTTCAGTTCATGTGTTCCCTCTATATGCTCTACCTCCTTTTCACTTGTTTGACCAACTGTCATCTTTGGCACGATGATTTTTATGTCATGCTTGCAACCTTTTTCTGGTGATATCGAAGGTTTGTCTCTATGTGAATGATTTTTTTTGACTATGTAAACACCCATCCCACTCACAAAAAATGTTGTAAGCATTGTCATGTAAGTGTTGTCATGGTCATTCGAAGGTCTATCCTAAGTGTAGAACTTGTCGCTTTCACTATTAGACAATCCCAGAATGAGTCACACTGAGCATATGTTATCTTGTGATTTGAGGTGTCCTGTCATCGAGTCATGTTGAGTGTGTGGTCGTAAGGTCATGTATACATGAGTTCACTTGCTCACACACTTAGCCAGTTTTCCAAAAACATTATCTACCAGAGCAACCTCCATCAACCGGACCTACACTAAGCTACACTGTGTAGTTTCGGCCCTCATTGATCAAGAATTGTTACCTAGAACTATGTAGAGCTTGAGGCTTCCCTCTTGAAAGTCTACAGTTCACAATCCTAGAATAAACCTGGCTGACTGTCATCCATAATAGCGTAGAATATTCCCAAGAATCCATTTTAGTTTGCTCTTCCTACAAGCCTATCCATCAAGCCTCCCGCTGGTTGACTAGAGAATTTGACTAGGTAGTGACCTAACATTGCACTCATCCCCAAAATTTCATAGAATCTACTAGCCTGCCTACTTGCACTGCCTGAACAAATTGCATAGACAAGAGTGACAGGAACCCCCTACCTGCTATTGTATTTTCTTTGGAAATTGCACAATTTTGTCAGTTAGTCCGCCTGCCAGCCTGCTTACCACTCCTCCTGAAAATTGCACAGTTTTATTTGATAGTACACCTACCTCCCAGCACCCCGCTCAAAGCGGAAACTATGCAAAGATGTCCTGCATGAATGCCTCCTAGATCTATGCAATTTTGGCGAGCAAGCTCCCACATCCCACTCCATTCATCCTCTAGAAATATGTGCAGTTTTCACTACCAGTGCCTATTACTGTCCGCAATACCTTCCTCAGAAAAATTGTATAGTTATTCCTCCTAGTTGAGCCAGATCTCGTAGATGTCACTGTTGTCTTAGACTTCTCAACCCAGCCTCTCAATGACCTCTGCACAATTTTTCCGACAGTTTCTTCGAGCTTTGCATCCTGGCCTGACATGTGCTCTACGTTGTTTCAAAGCCTTGTCCTCTCTCTCAGTCACCTACACTCAGAAACAAAAGACAATGCATCATGGTAGACTAGGGGATTTTTGGATTTGATGTCGT
Organism: Pinus tabuliformis; assembly: GCA_031772625.1. NCBI lineage: Eukaryota > Viridiplantae > Streptophyta > Pinopsida > Pinales > Pinaceae > Pinus > Pinus tabuliformis. The sequence goes on from CM062819.1 coordinate 450,012,805, forward strand.
CTCGTCATGAGTGATTGAAGAAATAGGTACATGGATGAGACATGGCACGACAACGAACAAGATGAACAAGGAGCGCATGCTAGAAGAATTTATCACAGTTGGATGAACACACGAAGCATACCAAGTAGAAAGCGAAGGAGATGCGTGCACATGCATGAACATCAAGAGAACACTAACACCACTAAATACTCCACATACTTTGCCCTGCGGATGTGAAGTCGTGGTACACCACGGGCATACTCATCACTCAACAGCACAACAGCTTGACACAAACAACATAGCAAGCATGTGCAAACCAGCAGTGTCATGTCGAGTTGTGTCATGAGTCGGCTCGGCCACATCACTACTTTGGTTCATAATTGTGCAATAAATTTAATGTAAAATGCAAGTCCACGAGACCCATGGATGAAGTCGAAGAGTCTTGTAAGTCAAATAGTCATGAGGGAAGTCAAACACTCACAAGGATCAGTTTCACACTTGGCTATATATACCCCTCATTTGTACATGCAACAGACTTTTCACCTTGCCTCCTCCCACATAGCCTTGAGGGTGTATAGTATTTTCTTTGAGAAGCGAGCAATAGCTCCAATGCCCCACTATCGGGGTTAGTGATGTAATGGCGTATGGATGTGTCTTGGAACTTTCACTTAATTCAGAAGCCTATTAATATGCCAACACGTTTTCATACATGTATTGTATTCATTTGTAATACTATTCTTTGGACACTTGTAATGCATGTTCCTTTAACTGGTATTAAGACATTTGAACTACTTTAGTTGTTTTAGTACGTATGTTGTTGGAAATGTGTTGTATCAGTTGTCAACATTGTCTCTCTCGTGTGAAATATTCCACTGAACACTCGATAGGTTCATTCTCGTAAACTTGTTATAACAACTGTCGCACTTGTGTGGACTATTCTGATGGAAGTTGTACGTGATATCTGTTCACCTTGTGTTTGTGACTGCCACATATGTGTGTGTTGTGCTTGTCAACAACCCCCTGATTTATTAATGTTAGTAGTAAAATATTACTTTAATAAATGGGGACCCTTTCAAAAATGTATATACCCAAAAAATCAATCGTAGTATGTAGGTGTTTCTTTTATTTTTAGAATAAATCAAGATATCAAACAAAACCTATAAAACCATTAAAATGCTACTTTTTCATATTTAGCATGAAATGCATCACAAACAATACCTTTCTAACCCACCACGATCTATGATGAAACAATCAAAAAAGCAAATCTATATTCGAAAAATGGTCATAATGTTAGAAAGTCCTTAAAGCTGCTTTAAAAAAGCTAAAGTCTCACATCGTAACATCACTGTTTAAAAAAGAATTCTCTTAAGAGGTTACCCCGAAGTATTTCCATCTCCGAGGTTGCGATCTACAAAATTGCGATGGTATAATAGCCTTCTCGCATCACACTTCAGTCATACAATACAAACCTCAACCTATCATAAACCGATATTGCGAAATGTGATCACATCTTGGACCCACCTCTTAACGTTTCCACCAACACATGCAGAGGTCCATTATTCATTAAAAAGAAGCCTGACAAGTGATGATGCTTGTTTCTCGCATCTCGCATTTCACACAAACTCAAAGAATGGTAAGTTTAATGAAAGCAAATTATGCGATATAGCAATCTACGATATTGCTTTGCAAATTGCAAAAATCACTATTATCGCAGTTTAAAGTCTCACCACCCTAGGAGATAGTTTCCCAATTTACAATGTGATTATTTATATACATTCAAGTTAAAGGATAATGGATCATTAGTGGGCAATTATGAAGAAGTAACTGCATTTATGTGTGAAAGGCCATTTAGAGTGATTTGATATCTTCTTATTTGATTTCAAATAAAACACCTTTATCACATTTAATGGTTTTCTTCATGGATCCATTCCTACATTCAGTATCATTTTTATCCGATAAATTGTTCCTCTTGAAACTTTCAGGAAAAAGTCGTGGAACAGGACGCCGAGAGCAATGGTGAAGAAAGGGAAAGTAGTTTCCTCTGAGATGTCAGAAATGACTCCTCTGTTCATAGATACTACATGTAATAAGGAAGTAGGGACATCTACATGGGAGGCTATGTATCAGTTACTGGAGGAAGAACAACCAAGGATTCTTGAGACAATTATTACAGTTGATGGGCGTGATTCCTCTGATGCTTCCATAACTGAGATTGCATGCTCATTTCTACACCGAGTAGCTACACGACCAAAAATAATCCCCTATACCAACATGGTTAAGTGGATCATTGACAACGCTGATATATCTAACAGAGAATTCAAAACAGGAGGCTAGGAAGTTATAAGATCTTTCACTCCAGATAACCTAAGGCTTATGTACCACCTACCGGAGCCACAGGTTACCTACAACATGCAATTTGTTGAGAAATTCGTCAAAGAAAATGAAGACCTGATGGACTGCACAAAGAATTGGTCAAAAAATGATGAAAGAATCAAGAAACACAAAAACAGTATGTATGCCACCGCATCTATTTGTTCCCCTTTCTGTTTTGTTGTGGCTATGCTATGTAGACTATTTGGCAAACATGACAGTAACAAATTCTCCTCAAAATGGTTACCCTTAATAGATGCAGTCGTTAATGCAAAAATAATAGATTGGGCGCAAATATTGTTTGATAATTTATCTAAAGCAATTATAGGGTATAGAAGGAAAAGAAGTATTGCTTCGAGGGTTTACCCTCCATTTTTCATGTTTGATTATGTAATGGATGCCATTTGTTTTGGTTCTAAATTCCCTCTTATGGGATGGAAGTGGACTATTCAAGATCCACTTCCTATTCACATCCACCACAAAGACATGTGGGAATCCAATTTTGAACCACATTTTATCAAGATTTGTCACAAGGTTATGCTTCCTATCCATAACCGAATTTATAACCGTGATGCCCCCAGATTCTCCCAAGAAGTCGAGATAGACATCCTCCCAGTAGCCCGATGGTTTGGGGAAGAGACATTTACATTAATCAGGGTATTTGGCAACATCGCCTCTCCCCATGTTCTCCCTTTCTACGTCCCAGATAAATTAATGGCTAGAGAGATAGCCTATCAGACATGCAGTGAAGGAAGGATGAGCAAAACATTGAAAGAGTCAAAGAAGGCCATTTGGCCTCAATTTCCTATATCATGTGGAGTGTTCACATTACATGACCTTGGACATGTGTTCAGGGAAGTAGATAATATGTTGTCTCTACGATTACCTAAATTCCCCAAAAGACAATACAACCCATTCGGTATTGTCAAGGATTTTACCACTATGGTCAAAATAAAGATATTCAACAATGAGAAGGACCCATTTGATGATGTTTTCTTATAGAAGAATACCTTCAGAGAAGTGAAGCATATGGCACAGATACTTTTTAATCGAGAGGGTCTTGAAGCATTTTATAGCTACAGAGAAGAGAGATTGTCAAAGGTCCCATTGGACTAATTGTTAATTAAACCAATAAGGAAGCCCACTCCCAGTGTAAGCATAGATGGTGTCTCTAAGGAAACATCTAAAACTAATTCTAGAAAGGAATCCCGAGAGAAATCTGCTAAGGGATCGAAGAAGTCATCAGAAAATAGGAAAAGTAGGAGTAGGGGATCAATCCAGGATACAGCCCAGTCTGCAGCAAAGACAAATGAACAGACTTCGACCATCAAGCAAACTAAAACCCAAACTCCCTCTATACAGCTGATAAATCTTTGGGTAATTAATTTGGAAGAGGAGTGGGATAATTTGAACAAAAAACTCAACACAGAGGAACAAACACTGGAGACGCAAATGACGCATCAGGAAACAACTCCGGAAATTATAACAAGGGGAATTGTGAATACTCAAGAAATGGAACACATTCCTATTACCGCCACCTCTGATATTGTTTTGAGAATAGAAGAAATTCCCCCTCTTTATGTATTTTATAGCCCAAAGCACAAGGTCATTGTTAAGAGATAGAGAAAGAAAAGAACATTGGAATCCACAATTGCTACCACTCCAGACAATGAGCCGATGGATGTCCTCTGGAAAGACTCATCCACTGACCCATCGGCCAACCTCACCAGGCTCTCGCAGTTCACAGGTGCATACGCTACAGCAACCATTGACAAAGCAACAAAGGTACAACTGTTGCTTAAAGAAAAAGAAGACAAAATTTTGTCACTTGAACAACAGTTACAACAAGCCAAAACCAACCAACAAGTAGAAATACAATTGGCTAAGCTACAACAGGAGTTCCAAAAAATGCAAATAGAACATCAAAGAAGCTTGGTAGGTAAGGAGGAACAGATACAGAGCATAACAGATCTACATAAGGACACAAAAAGAATTTTTATGCCAAAAGATCTCGCAGTGGAACTCTCACTGCAAAACAAGCGACAAATTAACAAGCCAAATTGTGGAAATGCAACTTGAATATGATGAAATTCTTAAAAAGGTTTCAGATTTCATAACTTGGAAAAATTTTGAAAATGGGAGAAGAGCCAACATGCTCAAACTGGATGAATCACATAAGGAGATATTATTTGCAAGTTGGAATTCTCAGCTCAAAGAGGCAGAACATGCAATAGAGAATGCGGCAGCAGTGGCAAACAACGTCATTGAAAGTCTAAATGAAAATTTGCATAGTGTTAATCTTGTGGTAGAGACCACCCCTGGTTTCCTTCCAAATACAAAACAACTTGAATTACAGTGGAAACAGGCAGTAGAAGAAAGAACAAAAGCAATTAGGAAAGTGACCAGGTTAAACTGGGAGGCATATTGGCAATATCTGGTAAAACCGCACAGCCAATGAATGACCGTGAGATGCCTAATTTTTTCTACTGAGAAAATGGTTCCAGCGCTCATCAATGCTGTGTTTATAGGACAACTGAAAGCTGAAGTCAGCCAACCTACACTCCTCAAGACCATGCTAGATATTTGCGATCTGAAAGATCGAATGCATGATTAGTCATTATGCACATCTCTATTTTTGTTTTATTTTGATTAAATTGAGGAAGGTCATTTAGAACTCCTCAACTTTTTTTGTAATAATCTATTTTTGGTTTCATAAGTTAGTATTTAAACCCCTCTCATGCATTTAGACAGGGGTCCAGAAATTTTATCAAAAATATTCTTCAGAACATGCACTTTTGTCCCTTTGAGCAAGTTCTGGTGAAATTAATGGAACATGATTTATTTTCTACTTGAATTTGACATCTTCTATTGAAATTGCACTTCTGTACTCTTAGATGATGTTGGATGATTTGAAAGTAGATCAATATTGCTGGAGCACCTGAGTAGAACGTATTATAAATGATACTTTTATCTCTTAATTACTTTTACTTATGCGTCAAGCAAAATATTATCTTCATGTTATTTATGTATGAAAGTTTGAAATTTTGATTGCCATTATTGCACAATTGTATGTTGATGATTTTTAGTTTATGCTAAATACATGAATGATTTTTATGCGATATATCTCTCATATCATTTTGGCTAACGTTTTATACAAAACAATCATTGCTAAATGGATTCACTTCTAATCATAATTGATTGATCTTTATTATTAATTGCTTTCAGGCATCATTTTAGATCGCATATATCATGTTACTCCTAGGATAGTTATAGTTAGATAAATATTTTATATTAGGATAAACTGCACATGATTATTAGTTAAATTAGATTAATTTAAGGCTAAGTGTTACTCCAAAAATCTAAAAACATCATCCCGTTAGCACAAGCATAAAAATAGATTGGGAAATTGGTCCCATCATCCCCAGTCAGAGCCACTATTCCAAATGGAAAAGGAGTTGTCCCAAGGTCCGAACCCGGCAGTTATCCCGCTTGTTGAGGCAATTATTTTCAAGCCTTCAAAAGTGTGGACTACTCCGCCAGAAGTTGCACATGTCCTGTTGTGTTGTGTTTCTCTAATAGAGTTGGGGCTATTCTCTTTCGACTTGAGACCCACTCTCACCCTCTCCCACTTCGATGAAAGAACCTTGACACAAGTGACACTAAGAAATCATTAGGCATGCGAACCTCATTGTCCACTCTCATATGTTGACAGGGAAGAGCTCAAGAAAATATTTAAGATAATGGAAACCAAGCCATCGTAGTAGATGGGAATCCTACACAAAATGGTGTGAGGTCTAGTTGGGACTTCATATCGGGGAGATCCCTTGAATGTTGGTGCATCTAGCACCATCAACATAAAGTTGAGATTCGAATGTAAAACAAGGTAGAATATAGTATGGAATGCAATATGAATCAAATGAGTTGAGCATTCAAAATTGTTTATGAAATTTTCTAAATCACAAGCCTTGAAGCTACTCTATTGGTATGCAGAAGTTAATTCACCATCTAGAGCACAAACTGTAGACATGCAAACAGAAAAATCACACGTACAAAGATATTTGTCTAGGGGAAATAAATTTATCAAAACCCCTTACTATCTACATTTCATTAATCAGATAATAGAGATGAAATACATATGCTTTCTCAAGATTTAGCATACCCTAAAAGTGTATATTTTACCCCTCTTCCTGACTGACTAACTCTGGCCAATAATTAGCCAATTTTCAAGCCCTCCAAGCTATTATTTCCTTTCTCTATTTTTCTGGGAAATTGGCCCCTACTATTTAGGAATTTCCCACTATTGAATTGTGCAATGCGTTAGGTCCTTCCTCTAACTACATGCACCACTTGTACACATTGGAATATGTTACAACCGATAGTATACTGCCTTGGAATCTTCACGTAAATTGGGTAACTCAAATTCTCTACATGCAACAATTATTTTAGGATTATTGATTAGTTAACTAGTTGACTACTAAGTGTCGTTGAAGTTCCACTTCCACAACTTGACCTCCACTAGTTCTTCTGATAGTTAGAACTAGTGAAACTTACAATAACTCAAATTAACTAAAATAGATTGCTACAAATTAGCAATCAATCATACTAAACTGAACTCAATTTTCCCCAAAGCGAATTAACTGAGTGACAAGTACCATGTCACCTCAGTTAACTACCTCCAATATTTCTGCTGAAATAGAAATTTGAATTTTCTTTAGTTTGGCCAAGGAAAAGTCAAGCTGAGATTTTCTTGCTACATTTTTCAACACTCCCTCTCAACAAGAAATGGATTGTGAACCAACCCTATCTTTCACCTATGGAACTCAAACTTCCCTCTTGACAAGGCTTTTGTCAAAATATCATCATCTTGCTCCTATGTTAGAATGCACTACAGCAACATAATTTTCCTCTGCACACAATCCTGAAGATGTTGATATCGGATATCAATATGTTTGGATCAATCATGAAAAATAAGTTTCTCAGATATTTTGATGCAACTGTGATTATCACAGTAAATCACAGTTGGATCGACCATTAACCAAATAAGCCAACAATTATCTTTCTCATCTAGATCACCTCACATGCTGCTTGAATTGCAGTTATGTATTCTACCTCTTCTAAGCTGAGTGCCACAAATATTTGCTTCCTGCTATACCAAGAAACCACTGCAAACCCAACACTAAAGATTCCACTTGATTTACTCTTCTGGTTTGATGGAAGTCCCGCCCAATCTAGATTTGGGAAGCCACACAGCTTCACTCCCTCTTTTTGTATGTACCAAAGTCCAAACTAGGTAGTGCCTCTGAGGTACCGTATAACATGCTTAACTACCCTCCAAAATAGTTTGGTTGGCCTCATCATAGGTTGGTTTAGTTGGTTGACAAAAAAACACATGTTTTCTCATGCGTTCACAAGATACATGAGTGAACCCAACAACTATCAGTAAATAGTTGCATCCACTTCCTCCCATAAAGTGGAATCCTCTTTCCTCGAGTTGGTCACTAGAGGAGTCTCCATGGGTCTTCACATATCCCTGTTGAACCTATGAAGTATCTTGTTGGCATACTTTCCCTTACAGACAAACAATTCCCGATCACCTTGCCATACTTCCAATCCGAGGAAGTAGTGTATGAGACTCATGTCCTTCATCTCAAACTCTCTTGCAAGGTCCTACTTGAAAGATCTGATCAACTACTCATCGTTAGCCAGAATCAAATCATCATCATATAAAACAATAATCAACAATCAACAATTTACCTTCTACCAAAATATGATAGAGGTTTGCATCCACTTCACTTTTGGTGAAGCCAAAACTAGTGAGATAGCTATCAATCCTGGTGTATGAAGCAGAGGGTGCTTGCTTGAGACCATACAATTCTCTCTTGATTTTTCACACATGAGACTCTTTATCAAAAGTCTTGAAGCCATTTGGTTGCTCAATATATGCCTCCTCCTCAATAAATCCATTGAAGAATGTTGTTTTCACATCCATCTAGTGGATCCTCCACTCCATCTATACAGTGAGAGAAAGGATTTATTTATGGATGAGTACATTTCTAAAGGATAAAAGGTCTCCTCATAGTCAATCCCGTCAACCCGAGATTATCCCTTGGCCACAAATTTGGCCTTGTACCTTTTTATGCTTTTGTCTACTTCCTGCTTCACCTTGAAGATCCATCTTGAACCCACAATTGATTTGTTTGCTGGTCTTGGGACCACTTCCCAAGCATTATTATTTACAATGGATTCATACTTCTCCACCATTGCATCAACCCATACTAGTTTCTCTACTGCTTCCTCAAAAGAGGATGACTCAGTCTCTACTATCCAATGTATTGATCTGGTGACCTTCTCTTCTTGCACTGATTTGAAGGAGCACTCACATTCTCCCTCGTATCCTGCACAAGTATCTCATCTTTCATGGTTCTCTTCCTTCCTTCTCTAGATGGTTCTACTTTAGTGGTTTCCTCCACTCTCTTCTCCTCAACTTGTGACTGCTCCACAACATATTGAGGCTCCTCCTTTGGAGCTAAATGCTCCTCCTTTGGAGCTAAAATCTCCTCCTATAGTGGGATATGAATCTCACTCTCTAGAGAGAACCACATGGATTTGTCTTCATCAAATTTTACATCCCCTCACACAACTGTCATTTTGAGGGATGATAAGTATACACGATAGTTGTGGGGAGTTCCTATGTAAAGCACAAATACCTCAAATTGTATTTTCAGCTCTAGCTTCCTCCTTGATTCCTTGGATACATGGAAGTAATTAGAAGCTCTAAATATTTTGAAGTGTGGCACATCTAATGAGCACCAGTATTATAGCAAGGATGCTCCAACTCGTGGGGCTACCAACTTCATTTCATCAACCCGGGATAAACTTAGAGGTGACAATGTTGTATACACAAATAGATATAATTGGTCTACTCCTTGTCACTGTTGAGTTGTGGTGATAGACCACTAGGGTTTCTCAAACCAGCCTTCTATTAACTAGAATAAGTCTGATTACCAACTTGGAGAAGGGAAATTTACCCTAATTAGAAGAAAATAAATGTTGTCTATTGCATGAAGGAAATACTGAAAGAAATACTTGTAAAACAACATGAAATCATTTATCTACTTGCTAACATACTTTTCTTACAAAATAACCCTATTTGAACACATGAGGTTTAACTAATCTAAGCATGAAATTTGATCTAGAGAGTGCTAACTATTGTGTGCAAGAATAAATATGAAAGGACTTTTTTCTTTTTATCTTTTTTCTTGACAAATGTAAATGCTAATCTTGCTTGGTTCTTTGGCAGGGGAGATAGGTGTGAAAGAAAAGAAGTATAATGGTTCAGATGAATTGGAGGGAAAGTAGGGACCTAATTCAGGGTTTTAGTAATGATTTTTATCAATTCGATCTCAAAATGGGCTACTACAGGTTTTCCTAAAGGATGTCTACTAGAAATACTAGTTCACCTAGAAGATCCCCTATCTTACTACAGGAATAGGCTCAAAGCTTACAGAGTGGTCTAAAAGGTGGGATTGAGCTTGGAAAAGGTGAATAAAGATGGAAAAATGCATGGGAGTGGTAGGCACTTACATAGAAATCAAGCGAAATCTTTGAGATGGTTGGATTTACTCAACAGAGAGGGCAAGTTTCCCTCATAAGACAAGAATTTGAATTGAGAACTTAGTGACTTTTGGAAATCATGGGTGGATATGGCTTGGCTAAGGCTAATGTGGTGAGGTCCCCCTATAGTTTAGAACTCCTACAACAACAAACATCATTCTTGGCATTCATTCATAACTTCATCAAAGGCAAGAAGGGTTTATTCAAATAGAAGAAAATAGATTTGTCACCATTTACTTGCTAAGTGCATGCATGGAAGTGTTTGAAACCAATATGAAAGCAAGATGAAATCAGTGAAAAACCTAACAGATCAAACAATACCAATTGCAACTCACCCTATGAAATTGGAAGGTAATGACCTAATTAGCCAGAAAACCCTAGATTACACAAAAAACAAGAATTCTGTGTTTTTGGGTTGTATGAGAAGTGTTCCTCAAACCATGATCCCTGAAAGGGAGAAATGAGGTGAAAACCACTTGTTGTCAACCTTTTTGGAATATATTCATATCACTACAATTATATTGTCAGAACTATCCACAAATGGAAGCAAACTAATTAAATCTACCAATACTTGCAAATTAACAATACCAAAATCAGTTTAACAACTAATTATGAGTATTACCTAAGCATACATATACAACAAGAGGAATCTCTATTGCTAGGCTTGGGCTCTAACCCAAGAGCTTCAGCCTTATGATTCAACTCAGTGTTGGATCAAGGGAATGTTGCTCATTTTCATTAAATGAATCATAAATACATAAGAATGCTTGGTTACAATGCTTCAACTCGAAAACTGCTTAGCTATCTTGAACACAAAATCTAAATCCTAATGGGGCCCTAGGCCTCTTGATTTATACAATTGAATTTACCAAAACCCTCCTTAAATTTTAGGAGGCTTGGCTCCAATCTCGAGATGAACTAGTCTTCAATTGTCACTAGCTTGGTTGCCAATGAAATTCATGACTTGACTTCTTGCAACTCCGATCTAATGAGATTTGATTGAAGAATATTTGAGTGAGTGAGGAGTTAAGGAGGGAGATCTTGTCTCCTAGAATCCCTCTTCCTTGTCTCCATTGGAGTTCCTACACTTTAATTAGCCAAAATTTGATCCAAAGCCTGTAATCAATGCACATTAGACCACTAGACATGACATCTCATCTTTACTCTCCTCATTAAACAAAAAATAATTAAAACATGTAAAGAATGATGAGAAAAGTTGATTTTAGTAAGTTGGAGGTGCATTAAGGTCAATATAATTTACCCATTGATGAGCCTCATCATCATCCCCCTACTGAAAATATTTCTCATCCTCTAAGAAACTCAATCTATGTCCAAGTCTTTCATTGCTTTGGTGGCCTCACTGACATTCCAGGCTTCTTTTATAGTCTCCTCCTCTTGTGGATAAACCCCTACATTCCTCTCTATTTCTTCCCACTTCTTTATTTCTTCTTATTCCTTTCTCCCCTCTAACATACCTAAAAGAAATGTTGGGCTGACTTTCAATCCAGTACAGTTAATTTTGAGTCTCTATAATGTTTTCTTATACATTGGAACTCTCTCTAGTGCATCCCTCATTTTATCAGGAGAATGATATTCCTTGATCTTTAGGCTATTGGGTAAGGTGTTCCATCTCCTTTGGAAGGCTTGCAAGCTTTCATCTCCTAGCAATATTAGCATGTCTTCAAAATGAGTGACGGCTTGTTCTTGTATAGAAAGGTATCATGGTGCAAGTTTGGGATGATTTTCAATGAGTTTGAGAGTGTTGATGACAACCATTGGGTTAGATTGTTCTGCTCTGATGAAAAGGGGTTCTGATTCTTCTCTTGCTAATACCCTTTTAATTTTTGTAGCTCTATCTTCCTCATGACTCATCCAAGATGCAAAGGCCATTAGTTGTAAGTCCCTTAGCTTTGGATTTGGGTCCCACACATTTAAATCTGTCAAACCTAAATTGTGTAGGTAGAACTCAGATATCTTTTATCTATCCTCCAGGGCGCTGTGATCATAGAGGTCAATGAATTTCCTATATTCTTGGAAAGGAATAGTTCCTCTTTGTGCTAGGATTTTTATCTCAAACTATATCCATTTTTCTTTGAGGTATAAGGCATATGAGTTCGCTGGCACCTGCATTGAATTGCCTCCATGGATAAACTTGCCATAGTTTCCAATTGGCCCTCCTTTTCCTGTAGCTGCTTTCTTAGCCATGTGTTCTTAGCCTCTAATTGAGATGTCATTATTATTTCCCTATCTCTTATTCTACTTAATTGTCTACCCATTTCTTGCAGCTTCTCTTCCATGTGGCATACATCCTCCACCCCTTTCGATTTAGAAATTTTCATCCACCTATGTGTCCTTTCTCTCTCTTTTTCAAGTTCAAAGAATATAGGAATGGAAAAATTTTGCTCTATCACCCTACCTCCTTCAATGAATCTGAAGTAGGAGCTGAGGTTTGGCTTTGGGCAAGGCTCCTTCAGCTACAAGGCCTCTTCCTCTAGTTTTTCTTGAGTAATTCCTTCCTCATTTCCTTCCCTTTGCCCTTGCAGCCTTTCCTGATCTTTCTTATGTGTTTCATGTAGGTTTGACAGGGTTTCTTGTATGATTTTTTCTACTTCTTGTAGGTCTGACCATGTTTCCTATAGGAGACCTTTTCCTTTTGTTGAGGTTGACCTGGTGACCAATCTCCTAACATAGGTTATTGGTGACTTGGGAGAAGCTTGTGTTAGTGTTCCTTCCCCTTCCTTCTTCCCTAGAGGGATTTCTTTCTCTTTTTTTTTTAGTGAATCCTCTATGACAATTGGAGTTTTGGTAGGGGTTTGGGGTCTCCCTTGTCTAATCCTGGTGCTCTTGCCTCCTTCACTATAGGCTCTGGAGACACCCTTGGTGATTCTTCTTCTTCCCTACTCTATTTTCATAATTTTATTCATCCTCCTGTACCTTATCATCTTTTTCATCCTTTTTTTCATCTTATTCTTCATCAGACTCTTTTTCTTCTTCTTTCTCATTCTTTGTTTCTTTTCCTTTTTCATCCTTTGTTTCTTCTTCTTCTTCACTAGCAAGAGGGCTTCTATCATACTTAATGGCTCAAATTGCTCCTTCTTCTTGCATGTCTACAAATGTTGACCATGCAATAAGGATTCTTAAATTGTGTAGAGCAGCTTCCAGGATGAGTTTGATCAACCCATCATCTGTTAGCTGCTGATGTTTTCCCTCTTGTACCTTGATGTTCAGGTCTATCATTTATTGTAATAGAAAATTAGGTATACTAAGTTTGTTATGAGGAGGTGTCTCTTCTCCAAATATTTTCTCATAGAGGAGTCTAAAGTGGTATCCATACACTACATTGTATCTACCTTCACAAGAAATATACTTGATGATGTGGTAACTCACCTCATTCTAGGGATATGGAATCCTTTCCCTTCTAGCCCCATTTTTGTCTTCAATTAGTTCTTCTCTCTCTCCAAGAAAATACTTTTCTTTGCAAGAGTGTTGTTAGTCTTGTCCTATTTTCTCCATTGCAGCCCTAGGGGAGTGTAGTTATCCTACTAATACTCTCAGGGGTAATTTCTACTAAAAAACCCTTCACTACAGTAGTGGCATTGGATCTAGTGATAGGTATGAGTGACATTGCAAATTCTCTAGCCACATCATCATCGTTTCCCCTTAGTAGCTCAAAGAACCCCATCCATTGATACCTTGTAAATATTTCTACCATAATAGGATGCTGGTATATTCTAGTTGTGTTGGTGGGCTCTCTTTTGTTGAAACCTCCTGTCATATTTTCTAGAAATTCTTTTTTGAGTGAGGTTTTGGTGGCTACAGGTTGAGAACTTTGGTAGGTGATGAGGTTTCAAAATTTATCCTTCACTAACCTTCACTCAATTCTATCTACCTTTATGCGTATAGAAAATACTCAAAATAAAGGAGGATTTCTTCTTCTTAGATGAAAAACACAAAAGGTATGGCACCTACCTCCCTTTCCTATTCTTTGGTGATGAGAACTCTTGAATTGATTTCCCTCTGTGTCCTCTTGCAACTATGTGTGCTTGTTAAATTGGCAACTAGGGCCAAACTCCATGTGGGTTGGCTTATTTATGGCAGCTGATATTTTTATTGGATCCCTCTCATCGAGAGGTGTAGGATTGATCCAAAGATCATCCGATTCCAATAAGTATTTATGGAGATATGAATTTATTTTGTTTATGTAATTATAGTCAAGTCGACTATCTCTTATGTAGGCTCTAGAAGCCCAATCATCATGTCTATTCAATCATCCGCCTTTAGTATAAATAAGAGAGGATTTGGAGTCATTAACATACACATTCTTCATGTGATCTCCTCTCCACGTCTGGGTTTTTGGTGAAGGAGATACACTAATGAAGAATGCCTTAGCTGTAGTCACAGTCAACGTAATACCCTAATTCATGAAGATATATATATATGCTGAAAGGGCATAGCATGGAAACCTATACGCACACCATTCAAGGGATATATATGCGGCTATATGTATAACGCAGATACGATGCTTACGAAAATATATACACGCAGAGGTTATATATCACGCAGAGGTTATATACATGCAGAGGTTATATATCACGCAGAGGTTATATACACGCAGAGGTTATATACATGCAGAGAGGTTATATACACGCAGAGGTTATATACACACAGAGGTTATATACAAGCAGAGAGGTTATATACACGCAGAGAGGTTATATACACGCAGAGGTTATATACACGCAGAGGTTATATATCACGCAGTCTTGGCATCTGATCTCGCATGACAAGGATACAATCTCGGCATAGATCTAATCCTCATGATGGCAATCTCGACAATACAGATAGATGGATCGCATGACAAAGAGCAGTCTCAGCATCTGATCTCGCATGACAAGGATACAATCTCGGCATAGATATAATACTCATGATGGCAATCTCGACAATACAGATAGATGCATCGCATGACAAAGAGCAGTCTCGGCATCTGATCTCGCATGATAAGGATCAGTCTCGGCATATAGATCTCGGTGGTTTTCCTGTGGCAGTTTAGATGCGATGAACAACAGTAACTCAGATTACCTAAAGCAGATCTACTCTTTTGCACATTGTCTCGACTTAATGAGGATTAATGAGGATTATGTTGGGTGTCATCTCATCACATATGTATATGTTATTGTCTTGGCATAACCACAATGATGAAGCATGTTTCAGTATTGATCAAGAGCTTCTCGGCATACCTGTAAAAGGAGACATACAGTGTCAATAATCATCACAGTATTCATATCTAGTATTCTTGATATGAATAAGTATCTCAAAGGAAGTCAAGATGATAAGGATCATAAGTAGTATGATCATTACAGTCTCAGCATGATGAAAGAAGCAATAATCATCAAGTCAAGGAGAGTTAGCTTTGGCTTGGAGCAGTGTATAGGATCATGATCTCACAATGATCTCATCCTACAATAATGTACAGTCGTGATCTTCATAGGTGCAGAGATCATCTCAGTAATAATCTCAAGGAGAAGTCATGGTGCAGCAATGATGCTCTCAAGAACCTTGCCTAATGAAGTTCTTGATGCAGTAGTGATGATCTCTGAGGTGTTGCAAGGATGATGATCCCAACAACATGATGATGAATGAGACAACATGATGATAAATGATGATGGGCATGTTAGTAAGGAAGAACATAGTGTTTGATGGGAGAAGCTCAGTGACCAAGTGTATCACAATGACGGGTGCAACATGAGTACGAGCTGCAACACTATGTAAGGTGAAGCAATCACTTTGAAGAATCAGTAGAAGCAATATGTCTTCAACTGATCTCTTGCAGATATCAAAAGTCAAAGTGTTGACTTCTGTTGTAATTGTACTCTCTCTCTCTCTCTCTTTCTCTGTTGAACTTTGAAGATAAAAGAAGATTTGATCAAAGGGTTTCCCCACGCATTATGGGGTTTGTCCCTGGCTCGCGCCATATCTTGTGTCCTCTTGCCTTGGCTTGTCTTCTGCGTTTTATATTTATGTTCTATCTGTAGTTTATCGTAATGCTGATGTGATTGCTAACTGTGAAAATTTAAATAAATTGTTCTGGCATAGAACATACCCAAAACTTAACATGGTATCAGAGAAGAGGTGAAGACAATGCCCAAGCAGGAGTGAAAGAGAAATCACCGAAGACAGTTGGGACAAGACAGAAGGATCAATGGGTTCCTCATAATTCACCCAGGGTGAATTCAAAGCAAAGAATGTTATTAGAATGGCGCAGCGGAAGATTTTGATGATCCATCTTAAGATCACTTCATTGGGAAGTTCGGATCTAAGGGTGGAAGGAAAGGCGGATGCCTTGTTAAAATAAGTTCGGTCGTTATGCGAAGGAGTGCTCGAATGGCAGAGACACATCTCTTGATGAAGATAAGAATCATTCTTGGGACATCTTCTATGATCAAAAGAATGACTGGTAATGCAGGTCATCAAGGAAATGGTCGACTCTCCCTCGAAAGCAAGGAACCCCAAAATCTTTTATGTACCTGATCGAACCTGATGTCCATCTCGGAAATGGAAGTCAAAGGTTTCAGGGTGGCACTTATCGATGGAAAGGTACGTGTTTGAAAATAGATATTTTAAAGATGTTTTTTTTTAGTTCAGGGTTGTATCAAGTTGCAGGAAGTCCACTGGGGACCATGTCCATTGACTCAGCACCGAAGGTCTGTGAGTCAGATGGTGACTAGGATGCCTGAATTCAAAAGAAGCATGAAGGTACATGTCTGAAATGTACCGAAGGAAAATATTATAAGGGGACCATTCCCCCCATACAGCTGGTTCACAGGTTTGGAACAACCCGAGGAGTTTGAGAATCATGATCAAGGAATCTCATGTATACAGGCGGAAGAAAGCCCTCTATGGCTTGAAGAAAAACACCTCGGGCATAGTATGAGAGGATTGATAGCTGTCCAATGTAGATGAGATTCACTAGGAGTGAAATCGATCCAAACCATTACTCGAAGGTTGTGGATGATGAGCCTCTCGTACCGGCACCTATGTCTGACAGGTGCAGACCCTCTCATTTATAGGAGACAGAGGGAGTTGAACTCTGAATATGAGAAGATAAGCTGCAAGCTTGTGACTGCCTCAAGGATCCTAACTTTCAGAAGTTATATGGTAATGATGTCGGACCAGATTTGGGAAATGCCTCTGAGTTTCATAAACTCATTCGCATTGATGTTCTTGGAGAACCTCCGTCCCGACATCTGGGTTGCAGTTAGCATGGTGAGCTCATATTTGGTTGAGCCTCACTAGATTGGTGCCAAGAATCTTCTAAGATATCTTCAGGGCACAATCTCTCATAAATTGAGATACACTGCCGGAAATATGAAACCACATGATTATTCGAATGATGAGTGGGCAGGCAGTATGGAGGATCACTAGAGCACTTCTCAGTGCTGTCTGCCTCGATATCCTGAAGGAGCAGAGGAAGCAGAAGTCAGTGACTCTGAGCACCACCAAGGCAGAATACATTGTTGATATTATGGCCTTCTGTGAGGCAGTCTGGTTGCTGAAGCTCTTCAGTGAGCTGTTTGTACACATGATGAATACCACTGTGAATATCTGTGACACCAGAGATGGGATTCGATTATTGAGGAATCCCGTATTTGACAATTGCTTCAGCAGATAGACATCAATTACTGCCTTATCTGGGATATGGTAAGTCGATGATCAAGGAGGCTCCATCACACTGAGATGATGTATAGGACAGAGCCCCGAGGAAAGATCAAATTTGTGACTTTCCCCAATGACTTGGAGTCGGTAAGCAACCCTTGTACAAGGGTCCTGCATGTTGCTTACATTGAGCTCTGGGAGCTCTGAGGGCTTGCGGTTATTACTGGAGCAACATACGACCACAGGGTGACTCACCCTCCCCTGGTGGTGCGCATTGAAACAAGATGATTCGCTCTCTTGTGGGACAAGATGATTCACTCTCTTGTGTAGCAGGATGATTAGTTCTCCTATGAGGCCTGGATTGATGTGTTCTCCATGGCAATTGTAGCAGGATTGATGTGTTCTCCTGTGAGGCTTGGATTGATGTGTTCTCCATGGCGATTGTAGCAGGATTGATGTGTTCTCCTGTGAGGCCTGGATTGATGTGTTCTCCATGGCAGCCTGGATTGATGTGTTCTCCATGGCGATTGTAGCAGGATTGATGTGTTCTCCTGTGAGGACAGGATTGATTAAGTTCTCATGTCGAGGCTTCCTACCCATGCAGTCTGGGACTCATGGGAAGTACCTCTCATCTGATCAATGAGCAGGGAAATGAAGTTAGGGACCATAGTAATACCGATGGATGCATCGTTGTATCTACCGTACTCCCTACGCTAGGATGTCCTCCATTGATCTGGGATCAATGATACTGGTCTGGGACCAGTGGTAGGAGTTGTACATACTATGATGCTGACTTCGGGTCGGCTGAGACTGGTCTGGGACCAGTGGTACATACTCCGAGACTGACTTCGTGTCAGTGCAGTACTGGTCTAGGACCAGTGAGAGTTGTACATACTATGATGCTGACTTCGGGTCGGCTGAGACTGGT
This sequence comes from Pinus tabuliformis, assembly GCA_031772625.1. Lineage (NCBI taxonomy): Eukaryota > Viridiplantae > Streptophyta > Pinopsida > Pinales > Pinaceae > Pinus > Pinus tabuliformis. The sequence goes on from CM062819.1 coordinate 450,031,346, forward strand.
TTGGGACCAGTGGTACATACTCCGAGACTGACTTCGTGTCAGTGCAGTACTGGTCTGGGACCAGTGAGAGTCGTACATACTATGATGCTGACTTTGGGTCAGTTGAGACTGGTCTGGGACCAGTGGTACACACTCTGAGACTAACTTCGGGTCAGTGGAGAATGATATGACTCATTCTCGATCAATTCTTCTTCTTCATAGTTCAGCGGAGATGAGCAGAGCAGAGTAGAGCTAGCAGCACTGAGTAGAGCTGAGCAGAGAAGAGCCAGCATAGCTGAGCAGAGCGGAGCTAGCAGAGCCAACAAAGCTTAGCAGAGCAGAGCTAGCAGAGCCAGCAGTGCTGAGCAGAGCAGAGCCAGCATAGCTGAGCAGAGCAGAGCCAGCAGCGCTGAGCAGAGCAGAGCTAGCAGAGCCAGCAGCGCTGAGCAGAGCAGAGCTAGCAGAGCCAGCAGCGTTGAGCAGAGCAGAGCCAAGCCAGCAGAGCTGAGTAGAGCAGAGCAAAGCCAGCAGAGCTGAGCAGAGTTGGGCAGAACGGTGCAGGGCACTGATGGCAGAGATAGTACAGTCGGACTTATGGATCAATGGATGGAGTTCTCCCTAGTTGAAAGGGAGTGTTAAATTGGAAACTAGGGCCAAACTCCATGTGGGTCGGCTTATTTATGGCAGCTGATATTTTTATTGGATCCCTCTCATCGAGAGGTGTAGGATTGATCCAAAGATCATCCGATTCCGATAAGTATTTATGGAGATATGAATTTATTTTGTTTATGTAATTATAGTCAAGCCGACCAGCTCTTATGTAGGCTCTAGAAGCCCAATCATCATGTCTATTCAATCATCCGCCTTTAGTATAAATAAGAGAGGATTTGGAGTCATTAACACACACATTCTTCATGTGATCTCCTCTCCACGTCTGGGTTTTTGGTGAAGGAGATACACTAATGAAGAATGCCTTAGCTACAGTCACAGTCAACGTAATACCCTAATTCATGAAGATATATATATAGGTTGAAAGGGCACAGCATGGAAACCTATACGCACACCATTCAAGGGATATATATGCGGCTATATGTATAACACAGATACGATGCTTACGAAAATATATACACGCAGAGGTTATATATCACGCAGAGGTTATATACACGCAGAGGTTATATATCACGCAGAGGTTATATACACGCAGAGGTTATATACACGCAGAGGTTATATACACGCGGAGGTTATATACACGCAGAGGTTATATATCACGCAGAGGTTATATACATGTAGATGATTACGAGGAAAGTTGGAGATGATTACGAGGTTATATACACGCAGAGAGATTAGGAGGAAAGTTGGAGATGATTACGAGGAAATCTCTTTATATCCTATAGCCTTCCTATAGTTTCCTGTAGGTGCTCTTGTTTGTTGTAGATGTTGATTGTTTCCTGTAAGTTGCCACTGTAGGAATGCCGAGAGTAATTTTTCTTTCAACGAATCCTTGAAGTTTCCTCTACATTCAGCTTTTAAAAATAACTAATACTTCGCATGGGAGTCAATGATTATTTCTATTTGTGGATAATTTCGTTGGGTGATGTGCTAGCTGGCCTAGTACAAATACCTACTTTGGGACCGTTGGTCCCACTATAGGTTAATCACATCACCTTTCCTCGTAATCATCTCCAACTTTCATTCTCCATAAATTAACCACTTTTTTTTATTCATTCCCCTTTTTTTGATGTGCCCTTGCCATGTGTGGACTTGACTAACCCTTTTTCTTCTCGTTATCTAACCAAGGGTGTCCAAGTTAACTGGCTACCTTTGCTTATAAAATAAAATTCCTACCTCATTCCTACAATTTAATCATATTCGTACCTAAGAGGGAGTATTGGTGAGATGACATAACTGTTGATCCTTTGCTTCGCTGATGCATGCTGGAGAGTGGTGATAATTCGTTGTTCTTTGACCTTGCTTCATATTCTTCAACTACTTTTTTTTCTTCCTATTTTGTTGATGAGTTGATCCCTTAATGATGTACAAGTGCTAGATTTTATTGTTGTTGAGCTCTAGAGGAGCTTCCTCACCATTGTGATCCTTGTGGTGAAGGTGGATTGGAGTTGTTTTGGTCTTTTTTGTGGAATAAATGCTATAGGAATTCCTACAGGATGTCCTGTAACTACCTTTTTCTTGAACTTTTGCATCTCTTCTCTAGTTCTAAACTTGAATGGGTATTGGAATGAGTGGAGGATGTGGTTATGGAATGGAAGATGAGATATGCTACTGTGGCATGTATATTTTTGACGTTTTTTTTCTATTTTCTAACTTGATTTCTTTGATGGATATAGTGGTGACATGGTCATGGAGGGTCTTGGTTGAGGTATGGTGAGGTCAACGACTCTTTTCATAACCCAAAACAGGCTTGTGTCACCATTTTTCCACTAGACTTCCCTTCCTGAAATTTTTCAAGGCCTCCTATAAAACCGACAGGAAACTCTTGAAGTATTATAGGGAATCTTGTAGAAATCACAAAATTGCTTGGAATTGGCATCTGGAGTGGAGTATGGATGGAAGAACATGGGTAGTATTGAGGAGATGAGATGGATAAAGGAAAAAATGGTTTTCTGTAGGACCTATTATTGGCTTAGGGGGTCCTGACCCAGGTTCATAGTTAGTTGTGCCAAAAAAATCCCTACACTACTGGCCCTTTCGGCATCAATCCGCATAGCGTGGACTAAAGTCTCTGTTGGGTTGTGTTATATTCTTTCCACAACTAGCCCACGTAGTTGACTGGTGGGTTAGAATGGGGGCAGAGGCCCCCCCCCCTTTTTTGCGCCGATTGCGTAGCGAGGGGAGTCACAGAGGATTTGAGGGGTGCAGGTAACCCCACTCTATCGAGTCCAGGGTAGCACCCCATAAAATTTTGGTTTTTGACCCTATATTAGGTTGGGCAGACCTACCTTTGGTTTTGTGCATGTTTTTCACATAGGGTTTTGGATGCGATGGTTTTCGGTCCATGGTTTTGGACATGATGGTTTTCGTTCCATGGTATTGGACGCTTCGGCATGTATAAATATGTATTGTAACATTGAAAGGAACATAATGAAAAATCAAGCTGGTAGTCCCGGTTTTGGGATCCAGGGGAAAATAGTTGTGTATATGTGTTTTATGTGTTATGCTCTCGCATTATTTATTTTATGTGTTTTAGAATTCATATGTAGGTAATTTCTGTACGGGGTTAAAACCTGCATTTGGTATCAGAGCTGTTTTGGCTTCAAGGGGATGCCTTTGCTGCTGAGGGGTTTTGCTCGGGCCTGTGGTAGACCCTGTTTAGTGGGAGATCTCTGGGATCAATTCTGGTGGTGAAAGAAGATTGTGAGCAGTGGAAATTAAAAGAGATCGCAGAAAGAGGAAGCTCTGGTTAAATGAGAGGAAGTATGTCGAGACAATATTGTAGAGGTTTAATATAAAGGATAGTAAACTGGTGAAGGTTCCTATTCCTATAGGTGTAAAGCTATCTATTGAATAGTGTCCCAAGACACAAGAAGAGGAAGAGGACATGTCATGTGTTCCATATGCAAGTGTAGTCGGTAGCTTGATGTATGTGATGGTATGTACTAGACCATACATTGCACATGTAGTGGAGTATTGAGAAGGTTTTTGTCAAATCCAGGGAAGGAGCACTGGAAAGTAGTGAAGGGGGTTTTCAGGTATTTGTGTGGCACTAGTGATTATGTTTGTGCTACCAAGGAAGACCAGGATTGGACAGAGTGTTGGATATTCATGGCTTTTTTGACGCAGACTGGGCTAGAGATCTGGATCAAAGAAGATCTACAAGTGGGTATGTGTTCAACCTATTTGGAGGTGCAGTCAGTTGGATGAGTAAGAAACAATCTATAGTCGCACTATCATCTACAGAGGCAGAATACATGGTAGCCACTCATGCAAGCAAGGAAGCAGTTTGGTTGTAGAGATTGTGTTCAAGTATGGGTTTAGTATAGGGAGTTATAAGGATAGACTATGACAGTCAAAGTGAAATTTTCTTGGCAAAGAACCCTGCATATCATTCAAAGACAAAGCACATTGATGTTTAGTATCACTTTGTGAGGGATATGATAGAAGACAAAAAGGTGTTATTGGTAAAGGTGGACACTTTGAAGAATACTACAGATGCATTGACAAAATCTGTGAGCTCTGAGCAGTTCTCTTGGTGTAGAGAAAAAATGGGCGTTGTAGGGCTAGATAAATGACTAAGCTCTCTTGTGGCCCCCTATGGAAGGAAAACAACAACTGGGAGAATGTTGGGTTGTGTTATATTCTTTTCATGACTAGCCCACGTAGTTAATCAAGGGGTTATAAGGGGGCAGATTCACCCCTTCGTTGCGTCGATTGCGTAGCGGAGGGAGTCACAGGGGGTTTGATGGGTGCAGGTAACCCCACTCTATGGGGTCCATACCCTATATTAGGTTGGGTGGACCTACCGATGGTTTTCTGCATGTTTTTCACACATGGTTTTGGACGCAATGGTTTTCGGTCCATGGTTTTGGACGCGATGGTTTTCGGTCAATGGTATTGGATGCTTCGGCATATATAAATATGTATTGTAACATTGAAAGGAACATAATGAAAAATCAAGCTGGTAGTCACGGTTTTGGATCCAGGGGAAAATATCTGTGTATATGTGTTTTATGTGTTATGCTCTCGCATTGTTTATTTTCTGTGTTTTAGAATTCGTATGCAGGTAATTTCTGTACGGGGTTAAAACCTACAATCTCACTCGAAGCAGTATGGGGGGATGTTGGAACCAAGTTTCCACATACAAAGATCAGTGTGATGTCCTTTCATGACCTAGATCTGCCTTCACATAGATCTCTAATCCATTATGGCTTATCACTGTAACTTCCCTTAATCGGTCTCTAGACCTCCGCGAAGGTCTATGACTGGCTTTTGTGGATGCTGAACAGGAAAATTACCTACTTACACACACTATAGATTCTCGTTAGATCGGTATTTAATCAGATCTACTGAAGTGTTCAATAACTTTAACAGAAATTGTTATGATCTTTGCGTAATCACTTAACATTAATTGCATTCAGGTAATAAGTCGAATCAAGTAAATTCGCGCATCAATACATCATTATTTCATAAAGACATTATTCATCACAGCATATATCGCATTCATACATGACAGAACTAAAGAGATAAAACACAGGAATATCTACAACAATCTTCTTTATTGATCTTCAGTAAATGCTTACAGACTTAAAACATCCCTGCACACTCAGCTGCAGGGGTCCGCGCACTCAACTACGGACACTACTCTAGGCCTTTGCGCACTTAGCTACAGAGCCTCTCTCCCCTCTAAGACTTACTTATCTGCGCTAGAATTCTTCGCTCATACCCATAGAAAAGGCAAATATCTCTGCCTTAGAATCTCTAAGACACACCTATTTATGCAATCCCATGGTCCACGGACCATGGGTAGATCTCAAAAACCGACTCATATTTTACATGAACAAGGGTGGAAACCCTTTTTGACTCCTAACTAACTCTGTGCTCCGCGTCCACAATTTGCGGAGACTTTACATATTTTTACATTAAAATTTAGTCTTTTGCCCCAAAACTGACCTAGTGGACCCCATCCCAGCACCTATTGTCCTCTGTAGCCTATGCACATCATTTTCTTACAAACATGCAAAAAGCAGAATTGTTATTTTTGTATGTTTTTTTCTTATTCTTCTTGTTTTTTTTTAAAGAAACCTATGCTGCCTCGAAGGAGGTCTTCATCCTTGTTGCCTGCCCTGGGCACCTCAAAAGAGGTTTTCACCCAAAGATATTTTATTTCTCTCTTTTTTTATATACTCTTGGGCTGCCTCAAGAGGTTTTCAACCCAAAATTTGGACTCAGGTGCCTCATGGAAGTTTTCACTTGGGTCCCTTTATTTTATTTTTTTTTATTTTTTTTGTTCTAAGAACTTGGCGAGGTGGAACCTGAAACTTCTCCAATCACCATCACTTCCTTGCTGATGCTATTGATGAATTCCTACTTTGTTAAGGGATTCTTATAGACCTTTAACCTATACCCATTGACAAGCAAATGGATACCTTCTGCATCGATGGTTCTTATTTGAACAACGCTGTTGTCATGGAACTTTTGTATCGCATATGGTCCCAACCATCTGGTCATTAACTTGCCTTTGAAATCTTTCTACTGGGAGTCATACAGCAAGGCCTACTTGTCTTCTTGAAACAATTTTTCCTTGATATTTTTGTCATGCGAGATTTTCATTTGTACTTGAGTCACTTTTGTGTGGAGGAGGGCCTGCATCCTAAATTCATCTAATCCATTTAGTTGGACCAATCTTTCCTGTTGTGCCCTTGTGATATCTAGATCTAGTTGTGCTGCCACCCTTAAGGTGTTGTCTTCAAATTCAATGGACAACATGGCATTTTTCCCATAGGCCAGCTCATAAGGAGTGAAGCCAATGGTGGTCTTCCAGGTAGTATTGTAGGCCCAGGTGGCCTCCACAAATATGTCTACCCAATCCTTTCTATTCTTGCTAATCACCTTGGTCATGCCTTCCAATGCTCGGTTGGTTACTTCCACTTGCCCATTAGCCTGTAGGTGGTAAGGGGTGGATTTTTTGTGCTTGATATTATGTTGGCTTAATAGATTTTCAATCATGTGAGATGTAAATTGACTGCCTTGATCAGTGACCAACTCTCTAGGGTATCCAAACTTATAAAACACATTCTCCCTCAAGAATTCAGCCACCTTTTCTTCTATTGCTACCTTGATAGCTTTAACTTCAGCCCATTTTGTTAGTTGGTTGGTGCACATAATGATGTACTTCTTCTGTCTGGATGGAGGGTCAATGGGCCCTATCAAATCCATGCCCCACTTGTGAAATGGCTCGAAAGTCACTTGAGTTTGTAGGGGCATTTAATCCCTAGGGCTAGACTTCCCCATCCTTTGGCACCGATCACACTCACTAGTATACCTTTTTACATCTTGGTGGAGAGTGGGCCGGTAATAGCTAGCTTGTAGTACCTTGAATGTTTCTCTTTTGGCTACAAATTGACCTCCATAAGGTCCATCATGACAATCCAGAAGGATGTCAAAGACTTCCTCCTCCCTGACACATCTTCTCAGAATTTGATCTGGACCTAGCTTGAAGAGATTGCCCCCAATCCAAATGAATGGGGAACTTTTTCTTATGATTCTGATCTCTTCCTTGGAGGACAAATTTGGAAGGAACTATGCAGATACCAAGTAATTTTCTATGTCAGCAAACCATGGAGAGAGAATTGAAATGGAGAATAAATGTTCATATGGTAGCTAATCATCAACCATTCCTTCCTCCCTTGCAAGCAAAGTCAATCTGGATAAAAAATTTGCAACTACATTTTCTTTGCCAGGCTTATCAATAATACTTAGATCAAATTGTTGCAATAAAAGTAACCATCTAATAATCAGGGCATTTACATTAGGTTTTTTCATCAAATGTTTAATCGCAGCATGGTCTGTACGTAAAAATGTTTGGTAACTAGTAATGTAATGTCTAAATTTATTCAAAGAATTTACAACAACTAAGAGCTATTTTTCAGTTACTATGTAGTTTAACTCAGCTTTCAACAGATTCTTAGTAATGAAGTAAATGGCATAAGGTAGCTTGTCATCTATCTGGCCTAGAGCTGCCCCTATAGCTTTGTGAGAGGCATCGGCATGAATGTGAAAAGGAAGAGCCCAATTTGGGCCTTGGAGAATAGGTACAGTAGTCAACTTGTCCTTTAGGGTGTCTAGGGCTTCTTGGAAACTTTCTCACCATAAAAATTCAAAGTCTTTGGCCAATAACCCAAATAAGGGAGAAGCTAACTTGCTGAAATCTTTTATAAATCTCCTATAGTACCCTACTAACCCTTAGAAACTTTTGACATCCTTTTTCTTTTGTGGAGTTGGGACCGTTTTGATGATGGCTATCTTATTTGGGTCTACTTGCAGTCCTTCCCGGGATATTGAGAGACCTAGAACAGTCCCTGTAGTCATTAAAAATTCATATCTTTTAGGAATAATGGATAAGGTCATTTCAATGCATTTGTTTAACAACTTTCCGATGTTAGAGAGATCCTCCTGTAAGTCACACCCATAGGGTGTGAAGTCATCCATATAAATTTCTACTGCATCATGGACTAGTTCTACAAAGAAACTCAGGACTGCTCTCTGGAAAGTGGCAGGGTGATTGCATAGACCAAAAGGAAGGACTCTATAAGCGAAAGTACCCCAAGGATAGGTGAAGGTTGTTTTATCCTGGTCCTCTGGGCTGATCTGGATTTGATTGTACCTAATGAATCCATCGAGCAAAGAGAAGAAATTCTTTCTTGCCAGGCCATCTAATACTTGGTCAATGAAACATAGAGGAAAATGGTCCTTCTTTCTGGCTTTGTTTAGCTCTCGATAATCCACACAAATCCTCCACTTTCCATTTTTCTTTGGAACCAACACCAGAGGACACCCACTCACTTTCCAAGATAGGGTAAATGAATCCTACATCCAACAACTTCTGTAGTTCTTCTTTGACTATATCCTTGAGAGTTGGATTCATTCTCCTTAGGGGTTGGCGGACTAGCTTGCAACCTTCCCTAATGTAAATGTGGTGCGTACACACTGAGGAGTGCACTTGTTTCATTTCTTTTTAATTCCAAGTGAAGGCATCCAAATTCTCTCTTAGCATGTTAAATAACTCTTCTTCTTGGTGTATAGAGATAGAGGAGTTGATTTTCAATGTTTTTCAGGGCTAAATTCTATTATCTTGACACGAGTAGGGTTTGAGTCAGCTAAGCATAGATTGATCTGATGGTTGTCATTGGTTTCCTTCACTACTTCCTCCAGAGACATGGTGTTGGGAGTTTGATTTTGGAGGATGTGTTCAATAAAATCATCTTCATCAGGTTGTCCTCCTCCTATGGTAGTTTCTAGGGTATAGATTTGGGAGGATTAGACTTCATCTTCTTCCTCCTCTTCTAGCCATAAAGGTAAGTCATGTTTTAGGGATGGATGAGTAGGAGGATACAAGACCAACTGTTTGGATAGATGCCCAATTTTAATAGTCATATTTCCATCCCTACAGCTTATGTAGGCATCGACGATGGCTATCCAAGGCCTCCAAAGGAAGAGAGGATAACCATTGAATTTGGTCTTAGGCTATAGAAATAAGAAGTCCATAGGGTATTCCTAGGAATAAATGGAGACCATCACATCCTCAAAAATCCCCTAAGGGGCTACTGTGGATCGGTTTGCAAACTTCAAGACTGTCATGGTCTTCCTTAATGATCCCTGACGATTGAGATTGAGCATAGTGTCGTTAGTTATTACATTGATGGCAGCCCCAAGATCAATTAAGGTATGGGGGACAATGGTACCATCAATGTGTACATCTACTACAGGGCTCCTAGTATATAAATACTTTGTGCAAATTACCTACCCCATCATTAAGTCAGACATCTCTCCAATGACATTAATTGTAGGCGTGTCTCTCTTTCACCTCCCTAGATGTTTGAAACACTTCTCTTTGATTAGATTTTTGTAAATGGGGACATATTTGATAGCTTGGAGAAGTGGGATTTTGACACACATATTTTTCAAATCACCCAGAAGTTTAGTCTCTTCTGGGGTGTGCTGGAGTGGATGGGTTAACCTTTCAGGAAAGGGGGATGGATTCATTCTAGTCACGCTTTCCTCTCTTTCCTCCTCACCGTCCCTAGGTGGAGATGGAGGTTGATTATCCGTGAGCACTCTCCCATACCTAAGGTTAATTTCATGAATTTCCATAGCATAGGTAAGGTAGGATGCTTCTCCACTATAAACCTCTTGTGCTTGTTTATTGTTTGGGTTCGGATTTGGTTGGGTAGACATCTGAGGTTGTTTAGGTGGAGCAGGTTTTAGGAGTTGCAGTTGAGATTGAGGTGAAGGAAATAAGGTTGTAGCTTGGTTGTATGGGGGCCTCCACCCCTGGGGTGGTACAATCCACTGAGGTTGTGGAGGAGTATATGCCTGATATGGTTGGTTGGCCGATTCGTAATGGTATTGAGGTGCAAAAGACCAGGGAGAAGGTGTAGACCAGGAAGGATGAGCTTAGGGGAACCAAGGGGGAGTAGATGTGTTTTGATTAGGGTTTTAATATGAAGTGGATGACCCTTGAATGCCTTGATAGTATGTTCGAGGTCCATGAGGCCTACTTTGATTTATGTAGCATAGTTTTTTAGTCACCCCTTCGGTTCCCTGATACACAAGTTTTAATCCAGGTAGAGAAGGGCACTTGTCTGTGGAGTGGTTTTCCTCATAGACCGAGAAGACTTCTATAAGGTTCAATGGACATTCATTCTTAGGGTGTCTCCTTGTGCATCTAGGGCAAAAGATGTCTAATGTTCTCTCTGCTTCCTCCTGCTTCTATTCGATTTGCATAATGTCTGTTTGGAGAGCAAGGGTTTGGAGCATTTCACTCTTTAAGTCTTCCAACATGTTCCCAATTTCACTTTTTATGGATATATTGGAAGAGGATGAACTGGCCAGTACTTGACTAACCCTAGCCTTCTTTCTAGCTTCCCTAGAAAGATTCTTCAAAATTTTCTTGATATCATCATTGGGTAACTGGTAGATGTCCCCTCCTGACAACAGGTTTAGAGTTTCTAGAAGGTCTTCTCTGATCCCCCTTCGAAGGACTAACTTAAGTGACTCAGGATTAAGTATGCACCTGGTCCTTTTATAACTAATTTGGAAACTTTCCTCATAATCCTATAAGGACTCATCATGTCCCAAGGTCATTCTAGAAATTTCCTCTTTGGTATCTTTGGACCTCCAGTAGTCGCTATACTTGTTGTTGAAATCATGTTTCATCTAAGCCCAAGTGGTGATATTATCCCCAGGTAAACCCATGAACTAGCATAGGGCTACATCCTTGAGAGCCGATGGGAATAATTTCAAATACTGATCATTAGAGATGTAATCATAAGTTTTGCATATGGCAAAAAATTCAAACAGAAAAGTATCTGGTTCTTTAGAGGTCATGCCATGGAAGTGAGGAAGATCAGAGGGGCTTATGTTTCTCATATTGGTATCCCCATTAGTTTCTTGATGCTAAAAGCACCCTCAATTATTTCCTTGTCTCCCCTTTCATTTCTATTTTCAGTCATTGTGTAGGTTGCAATGGTTTATTCTTCTTCGCCTATAGGCTCTCAAAAAATCCCTAGTTGTTTGCCTAAGGGGTCCTATTACTCACAACCAACGAAGAAGAGGGAAGGTTGTGAGTAAGAAATTTTCCTAAGTTATCCCTATTCCTACGAGGCATGAAAGGAGTGTTTTTTTCTTTTTTGAGTTTTAAACTACTTGCATAATTGAATGAAAACAAAACTGAATTGCAACTATTTACTGAATGTAACTAATTGCATAATGAAAGAGATAATAAAGGGAAGAAAGAAAGCAGAAATCACATCTACTCAGACACCTCCCCGGCAACAGTGCCAAAAAGTGATGAGCACCAATATTGTAGAAAGGATACTACAACTACTGGGGCTACCGACTTTACTTCATCAACCCAGGGTTCATACAAACTTGGAGGTGACAGTTTTCTATACACAAATATATGTAATTGGTCTACTCTTTGTGACTGCTGATCTGGGGAGATAGACCATTAGGGTTACTCAAACTAGCCTTCTATTGACTAGAAGAAGTTTTATTATGAAGTTGGAGAAGGGAAATTTACCCTAATTGGAAGAAAGGAAATCATGTCTATTGCTGATCCAAATCGGATCCATAAACGACTGTCAAAGAACCATGACTGTATCGGGACAAAACAAATCCTTGAAGAATCTAAAATGGCAATCGAAAACACCCTAAACCAATCACCATGGCAGCCGGCGCGGAACGACGAGGACCTCGGTCAAAGCGCACAGACCGAGGCACATGGAGACTGCGCAGGAGGTCCATGTAGCCCCTGGGAGCCCCGGAACGGGAAAAGGAGCTAATTTTTGATGTGCGATTACACTAATTGCGCATTGCTGGGCAAACAGGGCTGAAATGGAAGAGCCTTAAGCACTCAATCACGTTGGGAGCTAGAGGACCATGGGAGGAGAAATGAAAAGTGCCATCGTACAACGGTGGGACCCACGACCTAGAAACTGACGGTTTGATCAGGGCACCCTTGAACGGTAAGAGGTTTTGGAGGAGAGCGGAGCGATCCCACTCAGTGACGATGTGTGGCAGTGGAGGTGAGAGAAAAACAGCCGTGATCACATGATATCGGTCGAGCAAGTCAACCACGCTCGATGTGCATATGACGTCGGATCTTGAGGAGCCCAGATCGGACGGCTGAGATTGCACCCGATAGACAGAAGTAGAATTGACAGGGAATTAAGCTGTGATTTAAGGGGATTTGGAATCCATTCACCACCATGGTGGAGAAAGAACATATCCACGACATAACCGAAGAAACAAATCGACAAGCAGGTTGGCGCTGTTCCAATGGGGATGTGTGGCTACTTCCCGAGCGTTCATGCTGATGCCAAACAGGGAACTCCAAGCACACAGGCAGTAGGTGAATCGACGTAGGCATGAGAGGAACCGAATAGGCATGGAGATCGAATGGCTAAAGACATGAACAGAGATAGAGGAATGGATTCAGAGAGAAAAAAGGAGGAATAGAGAAGAGTCCAAGCGGCCAAGAGAGACAGTGAACAGTGAACCCTGAGAGGAGGACTGAGCACAGAGAGCAGTAAAGCCAAGCAGAGGAGACAGAGAGTCGAGCTAACCATAGGCAGCATCAAGCACTAGAGAGCTTGAAGATTCAGGCCTTCCCATAGAGGAATCTATCCAGATTGAGCGCCATAGTTGGATCTTTTCACTGTAGACGAAGGGTCACAGAGCTAGTAGGAAGAACAAGAGTCTGTGTACTCCGAGTGGCTTGGGGAATCCAAGAACCACCCTGCCAAGAAAAATCTGCTTCAGGAGAACTCATATTGAGTGCCTGCATTGTAATTTCTCTGCTGAAAGACACAATAAAACAAGGCCACCACTGAAGCTGGACCGGAGACGTAGCCCTGGAGAATAAGGTGAACTCCTTATTAAAAAATGCTTGTGTCTTTGTGTTGCTTACTGTATTTCTCTGCTGTCTTTCCACTTATTTTCTGTGTATTGGCAATCTGATCGATCCATTGCTTAAATAACACATAACACACACACCATCACATGAGTCTGTAATACCTTTGTTTAATAAATATTCAACTAAGGTCACTCATAGGGTGATTATCAGATCAAGTGGTATCAGAGCTCTAGGCTATAAGGTTAGACAAGCTTGTGTTGGTTTAGCTGTGAATGCTCACTAGATCAAAGCTCAAATTAGGAGAAGGAGAGTTTGTGGAAACTAATCCTGAAATTGGGAGAGTCTATTCTCAAAAGACAATGTTAGAAGAAGGTTCTATAGGGCCAGACCCTCAATTCATAGAAGGTTTCCTAGCTATAAAGTCTAGGGTAAAAGAAATGTATAGGGACTTTAGAAAGCATAAGGGTGAAGATTCATCAGGCTCTAAGCAAGATAAAGAAGAAGATGAATCTCATTCCCATGACCACTCCAAAGGAAAGGGGAAAGAAGAAAGCTTCCCTACACCTCCTAGTAGCCCTGTGCATAATAAGAAGGCATCTTTGATTAAGTTAGATGTTAAATTTGATTTGGCTATATATGATGGAGAGATAAATGCTGAAAAGTTGGACAATTGGATTAGACAAATTGATGTGTATTGCAGAGTACAAAATATAGACTCAGACAAGAGCAAGATTCAGCTGGCAAGCCTTCACCTAGGGGGCACTGCCTTGGTTTGGTGGGAAGGCAGAACCCAGGCTGATATGAGGAAGCATGGTAAGACCATCTCTGTCTGGAGTGAATTTGTTATTGCAATCAAAAAGCAGTTCTATCCATTGGCCTACATGCAGCAAGCCATGATGAGTTGGAAAACTCTTCGGTAGTTGAAAGGGAAAAGTGTACAAGGGTATACTCAAGAGTTTAGAAAGAGAGCATTGATGTTGGGTATCTCATTAGACTCACCAGAAACTCTTTTGAAGTACATTGGTGGTATACACAGCTACATGGGGCATACCATCCTCATGTTTAATCCCACTAATATAGATGAGGTATCTGTACAAGCTACTCATCTAGAAGTTAGAGGAAAGAATGGAAATCCAGAAGTTGGGGGACCATCCCAACCCACTGTAAGCAAGAGCAAGGAGAAAAGAAAGCAGAAGTGGAAAGCAAGTAAGGCTAATACTATACAGAAAGGCAAAGCTTCATGCACTCACTGTAAAAAGGAGGGGCATGATGATGAGCACTGTTGGATTCTGCATCCAGAGATGAGACCTAAGAAGTCCGAGGGTAAGAATAAGAAGACTGCTGTAGCTATTCAAAAAGATTTGGGGTCAGACTTGGGAGATGAAACAATCATTGCAGCCACATGTATAAAAGGTTATCTGCTTTAGAGAATGCTGAAATCAAGAAGCAAGTGCAGGAGTTGCTCAAGAAAGGGTTCATTAGGCCTAGCACATCACCGTGTGGGTCACCAATCGTTTTGGTGAGAAAGAAAGATGGCTCGTGGAGAATGTGCATTGATTACCGAGCATTGAATAAGATAACAATCAGAAATCGTTATCCACTTCCTCACATTGATGGTCTTTTAGATCAACTGAAGGAAGTTGTTTATTTCACCAAGATGGATTTGCATAGTGGATATCATCAGGTCAGAGTTGCAGAGCAAGATGCATGGAAGACTGCTTTCAAAACAAAACAGGGATTGTATGAATGGTTGGTTATGCCTTTTGGCTTGACCAATGCCCCTGCTAGTTTCATGAGATTAATGAATGATGTACTCAGACCTTTTCTTGATGATTTTGTTATTGTGTATCTGGATGACATTCTAATTTTTAGTAAAATGTGGGAAGAACATTTAAAGCATATTAAGCAGACATTAGATGTTTTGAAAAGAGAAAAACGTTATGTTAAACTCTCCAAATGTGAATTTGGAAAAACCTCTCTAAATTATCTGGGTCATATAGTAGGGGGAGGTGAATTGAAAATAGATCCCTCTAAAGTGGCAGTCATTGTAAACTGGCCTAAACCCAAGTCTGCTACAGAAGTGAGAAGCTTCTTAGGAGAAGCATAGTATTGGAGGAAGTTCATTTCAAAATTTTCCTCAATTGCAGCTCCCTTACATGCTTTGACAGGATTGAACAAGGTGTTTCAGTGGGGAGGCAAGCAGCAGAAAGCCTTCGACACCTTGAAAGAAAAAATTAGTACAACACCTATACTAGCATTGCCAGATCTACAAAGACCATTTGAGATCCAAACTGATGCCAGTGACTATGCCATGGGAGCAGTGTTGACACAGCACGGTAAACCCATATGTTATCATTCTGGGACGTTTAATCCTGTAGTAGTCAACTATCCTACATATGATTAGGAATTGTATGAATTAGTTCAGAGTGTGAAAATTGGAAACATTACTTAATGGGAAAAGGAACAATAATACATACTGATCATCAGCCACTTCAATACCTACACTCCCAAACTAAGTTGCAACAATCAAGACATTATAGGTGGATGGGTTTTCTACAACAGTTTCATTTAGTCATCAAATATAAAAAGAGCAGACATAAAAAGGTTGCAGACATGTTATCTAGACCTATTATAAATGCATCTACCATACTTAAGCATAGTTCTGTGCTGCATGAAAGCTACATAGAACAGTATGCTCAGGACATGGAATTTAAAGATGTATATGCAACTTTGAGTCAAGGCAAAAGAGTAGAAGAATTGGACTATCATGTAAAGGACCAACTCTTATATCATTGTGGGAAACTTTGCATTCCACAAACTGAGAGAGAAAATATAATTAGGGAAGCACACACTTCTCTAATATCAGGTCACTTTGGGGTAAGAAAAACAGTTGCACAGCTGCAAAGGTTCTGCTATTGGCCAAGAATGAGTGAGACAGTTTCTAGATATGTAAAGGGACATGCTATGTGTGCTAAAAGCAAGCCCAGTAATAGAAAACTAGGCTTATACACTCCATTGCCAGTTCCTTCTCACCCTTGGGAAAGCATTTCCATGGATTTCATGGGAGGACTGCCTAAATCTAGGAAAGGTCATGATTATCTATATGTTGTTGTGGATAGGTTCAGAAAAATGTGTATTTTGATACCCTGTAGTAAACAAATTACAGCTGAACAAACTGCAAAATTATTCTTTGAACATGTATGGGTTCATTTTGGATTACCCACTTCTATTATATCTCATCGAGACACCTGATTTGTGGGAATGTTTTGGTCCAGTCTGTGGGAACTAATGGACACCAAATTAAAGAAAAGCACAGCTTTTCATCCACAAATAGATGGCCAGAGAGAAGTAGTTAACAGGACAGTGATCTAGTTACTGAGAGGATATTGCAACAAACACCCTAAGCTTTGGGATGAACACTTGTGTTATATGCAGCATGCTTACAATAGAGCCAAACACTCTTCTACCCAGAGATCTCGTTTCGAGACCTGCTTTGGTTTAATACCAAGGTCTCCCTTGGATTTTGTCTTTGGTAAAGATACCATGGTTGATAGAAATAGTGATGTGGACAGGGCAACTAGGTTCATTGAACAGATCCAGGAGATCCACTAGGCAGTACAGGAACAGCTGGAAAAGAGCCAGGCCAAGTAAAAGGCTAGGCATGATAAGCATCGGATGGAGCAGAGTTTTCAAGTTGCAGAGCAAGTCTGGCTGTATATCAGCAAGGACAGGATGCAAGGTGAAGGCAAGAAGCTAAAACCTATCAGGTATGGACCCTTCAAGATACCTAAGAAGATTGGTGAAAATGCATTTCGCCTTGATCTACCAGCTTACATGCACATCTACTCAGTCATGAACGCAGATTGCTTGAGGTTGTTTGAACCTTCAATGATTGAGGACCCTGAAGAGCAGAGTCAATTACCTTCTGTTGATGACCTGCTACCTGAATATCTTAATGAGTTGCAGGAAGATACGGTGTTGGACAGGAAGGTAAGGATGACGTGAAGTGGATAGGTGGAATACCTCAGGATTGGGCTTAAAGACTCAAAGCTGAGCAGTGCGAAGAGGATTGAGATTGGACAAGTGAGACAACAGTTTCCTCACTTAGTCGATGCTTGAAGAAAACCAAATTTTGGTGGTCCAAAAGCTTTTCAGTAGGGAGGCCGTGATCCAAATTGGATCCATAAACAACTATCAAAGAACCATGACTGTACCGAGACGAAACAAATCCTTGAAGAATCCAAAACAACAATCGAAAACACCCTGAACCAGTGGCCATGGCAGCCGGCATGGAACGATGAGGACCTCGGTCAAAGCACGCTGACCGAGGCCCATGGAGACTACAAAGGAGGTTGATGTAGCCCCTCGGAGCCCTGGAATAGGAAAAGGAGCTGATTTTCAATGCGCGATTCACACTAGGCTGGGCAAACAGGGCCGAAATGGAAGAGCCTTAAGCACTCGTTCACGTTGGGAGCCAGAGGATTGTGGGCAGAGAAAAGAAAAGCACCAAAATACGATGGTGGGACCCATGACCTGGAAATCGGTGGTTTGATCAGGGCACCCTTGAATAGTAAGAGGTTTTGGAGGAGAGCGGAGTGATCCCACTCAGCGATCGATGCATGGCAGCGGAGGTGAGATAAAAACTGCCATGATCGCACATTATTGGTCGAGCAAGTCAACCGTGCTCGACATGCATATGATGTCAGATCTTGAGGAGCCCAGATCGGACGGTTGAGATTACGCCCAATAGACAGAAGCGGAATCGACAAGGAATTAAGTCGTGATTTAAGGGGATTTGGAATCCATTGACCGCCACGGTGGAGAAAGAGCGTATCCATGACATAACCAAAGAAACGAATCGATGAGCAAGCTGGCATTGTTCCGATGGGGATGCGTGGCTACCTCCCGAGCGTTCATGCTGACGCCGAATAGGGAACTCCAAGCACACAGGCGGTAGGCGAATTGACGTAGGTAGGAGAGGAACCGAACAGGCATGGAGATCAAATGGCTAAAGCCATGAACAGAGACAAAGGAATGGATTCAAAGAGAAAAAAGGAGGAATAGAGAAGAGTCCAAGTGCCCAAGAGAGACTGTGAACAGTGAACCCTGAGAGGAGGACTAAGCACATGAAGCAGTAAAGCCAAGCAAAGGAGATAGAGGGCTGAGCTGACCACAGGCAGCATCGAGCATTAGAGAGCTTGAAGATTCAAGCCTTCCTATAGAGGAATATATCCGGATTGAGCACCATAGTTGGATCTTTCCACTGTAGACCAAGGGTCACAGAGCTGGTAGGAAGAACAAGAGTCTGTGTACTCCGAGTGGCTTGGGGAATCCAAGAACCACCCTTCCAAGCAAAATCCAATTCAGGAGAACTCATATTGAGTCCCTGCATTGTAATTTCTCTGCTAAAATACATAATAAAACAAGGCCACCACTGAAGCTGGACTGGAGACATAGCCCTGGAGAATAGGGTGAACTCCTTATTAAAAATTGCTTGTGTCTTTGTGTTGTTTACTGTATTTCTCTGCTGTCTTTCCACTTATTTTCTGTGTATTGGCAATCTGATTGATTCGTTGCTTAAATAACATAGAACACACACACCATCACATGAGTCTGTAATATATTTGTTTAATAAATCTTCAACTGAGGTCACTCATAGGGTGATTATCAGATCAATTGCATGAAGGAAAGACTGAAAGAAATGCTTGCAAAACAACATGAAATCTTTTATCTACTTGCTAACATACTTTTCTTGCAAAAGAACACTAATTGAACACATGTGAGGTTTTAACTATTCTAAGAATGAAATCTAATCTAGAGAGTGCTAACTGCTACGTGCAAGAATAAATATCAAAGAACTTTTTTCTTTTTATCTTTTTGCTTGACAAATGTAAATGCTAATCTTTCTTGCTTCTTTGGCAAGGGAGACAGGTGTGAAGGAAAAGGAGTACAATGGTTCAGATGACTTGGAGGGCATGTAGGGACCTAATCGAAGCTTTTAGTGATGATTTTTCTCAATTCGGGCTGAAAATAGGCTACTACAGGTTTTCCTACAGGATATCTATAGGAAGTAGTAGTTCACCTACAGGATCCCATGTTTTACTACAAGAACAGGCCAAAAGCTTAAGGAGTGGTCTAGAAGGTGGGAGTGGTAGGAACTTACTTAGAACTCAAGCCAAAGCTTTGAGATGGTTGAATTTTCTCAATGAAGATGGTAAGTTTCCCTCATAAGACAAGAATCCGAATTCAGACCTTAGTGACTTTTGGTAATCATGGGTGGATATGGCTTGGTTGAGGCTGATGAGGTTAGGTCTCCCTATAATTTAGAACTCCTGCAACAGCAAACATCATTCTTGGTATTCATTCATAACTTCATTAAAGACAAGAAGGGTTTATTCAAATAGAATAAAACAGAGTTGTCACCATTTACTTGCTAAGTGCATGCATGGAAGTGCTTGAAACCAATATGAAAGCAAGATGAAATTAGTGCAAAACCTAAGAGATCAAAAAATACCAATTGCAACTTACCCTCTGAAACTAGAAGGTAATGACCTAATTATCAAGAAAACCCTACATTACACAAAAAACAAGAATTCTATCTTTTTGGGCTGTATGAGAAGTGTTCCTCAAACCATGGTCTCTGAAAGGGAGAAATGAGATGAAACCACTTGCTGTCGACCTTTTTGGAATATATTCTTATCATTATAATGATATTGTTAAAACTATCCAAAAATGGAAGCAAACTAATTAAATCTACAAATATGTGAAAATTAACAATACCAAAATCAATTTAACAACTAACTATTAGTATAGCCTAAGAATACATATACAACAAGAGGAACCTATGTTGCTAGGGTTGGGCCCTAACAGAAGAGCTTCAGCCCTCTAAGTCAAATCTGTGTTGGTTCTAGTGGATGCTGCTCATTTTCATTAAAGAAATTAGAAATACATAAGATTTCTTGGTTACAATGCTTCAACTCGAAAACTGCTTAGGTATCTTGAACAAAAAATATAAATCATATTGAGGCCCTAGGCCTCTTGATTTATACAACTGAAGTTATCAACAACTTCTTTAAATTGAGGGAGGCTTGACTCCAATCTCGAGATCAAATGGTCTTCAACCGTCACTGGCTTGGATGCCAATGAACTTTATGATTCGGTTTCTTGCAACTCTGAGCTGATGAGATTTGATTGAGGAATCTTCAAGTGAGTGAGGAGTTAAGGAGGGAGATCCTATCTCCTAGAATTCCTCTTTCTTGTCTCAATTCGAGTTCCTACACTTTAATTAGCCAAAATTTGCTCCAAAACTTGTAATCAATGCACACTAGACCACTAGACATGACATCTCATCTTTACTCTCCTCATTAAGCAAAACATAATTAAAACATGTAAAGAATGATGAGAAAAGTTGATTTTAGTAAGATGGAGGTTCATTAAGGTCGATATAATTTAACTATTGATGAGCCTCATCATCACCCCCATATTGAAAATGTTGCTCATCCTTTGAGAAACTCAATCTATGTCCAAGTATTTCATTGCTTTGGTGGCCTCCCTAACATTCCAGGCTTCTACTGTAGTCTCCTCCTCTTGTGGATAAAACCCTATATTGCTCTCTATTTCTTCCCACTTCTTTCTTTCTTCTTCTTCATTTCTCCCCTCTAACATACCTAAAAGCAATGGTGGGCTGAGTTTGAATCCAATCCAGTTAAATTTGATTCTCTCTAATGTTTGCTTATACCTTGGGGCTCTCTCTATTTCATCCCTCATTCTATTAGGAGAATGATATTCTTTGATCTTTAGGCTATAGGGTAAGGTGTTCCATCTCCTTTGGCAGGCTTTCTGGTTGTCATGTCCTAGAAATATTAGCATGTATTCAAAATGAGTGACTACTTCCTCTTCTACAGCAAGGTATCGTGGTGCAAGCTTGGGATCATTTGCAATGAGGTTGAGAGTGCCGATGATAGCCATTGGGTTAGACTGTTCTACTCTGATGAAAAGGGGTTATGCTTCTCTTTCCAATACCCTTTTCATTTATGCAGCTCTGGCTTCCTCATGACTCATCCAAGATTCCAAGGCCATTAGTTGTAAGTCCCCTAGCTTTGGATTTGGGTCAAACACATTTAAATCTCTCAGAGCTAAATTTTTTAGGTAGAACTCAGATATCTTTTCTCTATCCTCTAGGGTTATTTGATCACAGAGGTCAATGAATTTCCTGTATTCTTGGAAAGGCGTAGTTCCTCTTTGTGCTAGGTTTATTATCTGAAACTACAACCATTATTCTTTGAGGTATAAGTCATATGACTTTGCTGGAATACTGCATTGAATTGCCTCCATGGATAAACTTTCATAGTTTCCAATTGGCCTTCCTTTTACTGTAGATGATTTCTTATCCATGTGTTCTCAACCTCTAACTGAGATTTCATTATTGTTTCACTATCTCTTATGCTACTTTATTCTTTGTCCATTTCTTGCAGCTTCTCTTCCATGTGGCCTACATCCTCTACCCCTTTTGATTTAGCAATCTGCATCCACATATGTGTCCTTTCTCTCTCTTTTTCAAGTTAAAATAATAGAGGAATGGAAAATTTTTGTGGTATCACCCTACCTCCTTCAATGAATCTGTAGTAGAAGCTGAGATTTGGACATGGGCTAGGATCCTTCAGCTCCTGGGCCTCTTCCTCTATTTTTTCTTGAGTAATTCCTTCCTCTTTTCCTTCCCTTTTCCCTTGCCGCTTTTCCTAATATTTTTTTTGTGTTTCTTGTAGGTTTGACAAGGTTTCCTATAGGACACCTTTTCCTTTTATTGAGGCTGACCTTGTGACAAGTCTCCTAACATAGGTGATTGGTGACTTGAGAAAATCTTGTGTTGATATTCATTTTCCTACCTTCTTCCCTAGAGGGACTACTTTCTCTTGTTGTTTTGGTGAGTCCTCTATGACAATTGGAGTTTTGGTAGGGGTTTTAGGTCTCCATTGTCTAATCCTGGTGCTCTTCCTTGTCCTGAAGTAAAGTGGAGTTTGCCTTTGCCTCTTTCTCTTTGATTTGATAGGTGTACTTAGGGCAGTTAAATCAGTTGCTACGTCCTTCTCCATAGGCTCTGAAGACACCCTTAGAGATTCTTCTTCTTCCCTGCTCTATTTTTAAGAATTTTGTTCATCCTCCTGTACCTTATAATCTTTTTCATCCTATTTTTCATCTTCTTCTTCATCCTCTTTTTCTTCTTCTTTCTCATCCTCCTTTTCTTCTTCTTCTCTAGCAGTAGGGATTTTGTCATACTCAATGGCTCGAATTTTTCCTTCTTCCTGCATGTCTGCAAATTTTCACCATGCAATCGGGATTCCTAAATTGTGTAGAGCATCTTCTGGGACGAGTTTGATAAACCCATGATGTGCTAGCTGTTAGGTTCCTATACCAATAGGAGTCATAATTTTTGAATGGCTGAGATTAAATCTGTAATATGTACATAACTTTTCTTTCTGCAAATGTTTTCCATATTTAAAAAAAAAATTAAAAAATGTAAAGAGGGTATGTACTAAAGGAAAAATCAAAGGACAAAAAGAATAAAAAAGTTCAAAAAAGTTGAAAATGAACCCCAAGAAAAGAAAAGACCATGAAAGTGTGAAAGTCAAAATGCCACTCCTAGTTACTTTTGATGTAGAATAAATGATTGTGTGTAGCTTGTTACCTTTGCCACAATCCATGATAGTCAAAATGTTTAAACTTGACTATTTCATGTTTTCAATTTTATGCTTATAGATAGAGAATAAAATCTGACCAAACTATTTAATCGTGGCAGATAATTAGATTAGGTAGAGTAAATAAAAGGAGCTCAACTGTTTAATATGAGCCCTTGCATGTAATAAGGTTAGACTTAGACAGAATATTCTTGTAAAATAAAATAAAAGTTTTGATAAGGGTTTGCCAGCTTAAGTGCACCCTAATAAAGAGAAGAAAAAATGGTAGGATGAGTAGGTGGGTAAGTAGAAGAAAGGTTGGAGAATTGTGATGATTGTTAGATAAAAGCATATTGATCACCTTCATCATCAAAGTTATAAGTATAGATGAAAATTGGACATGTATCAACTTCACAAAGTCAAATTGATTAGCTTCCCTTACTCATTACACCTTTCACTTAACTAATTTCCAATAAAAGTCTTAAGTACCCAAAATCTTAATTCAAAGGGGCTCAGAGCATTTCTCCAACATCTGGAGGAACCGAACCCTCGGTCCAATGACTTATAGGTCCTATGTACTAAAATTCCCCTCATGAACATTCACCCCCTTCAATTCACTCATAGTCCCAAACAAATCCCTTTTCCTAAGAAAAACATCATTTTTCTAAGGAAAAGTCATTTTCCCTTAATAAACCCCTTTCTCTAAGGATAAAACCTTGTTATCCTAGAAAAAGTGATCATGCCCCCATGAAAAGACCCCTTTCCTCAAAAAACCCAAAAACACTTTAATGTGTTATGACAACAACAAATGAATGAATACATTACAGTTTAGCTTTTTTTCATATTAAATTTTAACTTTATATGTATTAAATCCCGAAAAAAAAAAAGCAATAACCCTTCCCATATAGTTATATAACAAATCCCTTATATTAATACCCCGCCCCAAAAAAGTTTGAAAAATAAACTTTATTAATACAATAACACAACTGATGGGTTAATTAATCGATCAACAATTAATTAATAACCAAAACCCTCCACCAATGAAAACACTCCCGAATGCCCTAAACTCGCCTTAAACCATCATTTGATTAAACTTGACGTGCTTAAACATCCGTCGGGCCCATCCATTACCATTCGTACAAACTCCTCACCCTGGTCACCGTGCAATCACTCCCCATTCCATCTAACAGTTATTAACCATACCGGGAGGCCTTTGAAGCTTGACCTTTACCTGGCAGATATGGGAAATTTTCTTTTGGGCCCGAATGCTATGTGGCACCCGATTGCATCAGGTGGCCTCCCGCCAAAACCACTCTAGCCCCAAAAGCAGTGCGATGAAACTCGCTTACCGCTTCTCGCTAGATGACAAAACGTCTCATCTTCCACTAAAAGCCAAATGTACCTTTTTCCCATGTACCCGCCAAATAGTTGACTTTCCAAATATAACTAAAAAACTCATTGTTTTTTGGTTTTATCATGAAAAAGACACTCAGACCTCCATGCAAGTGATAGACTACGTGCGACTGTCAACCCACATCCAACCGCCAACTTGCAGAAGCTATTGAAACTTCCAGTCCACCCTTCAGTCACCTACACCTCCTGCAATTGTACACAGTCATCCATTGACCCATTCAGCGCCAAAACCAGGTATTTATTTGAATTCACTAAGAAACCCTGTCTCATTCCCAAACCTACTAGTTAATTGCTTTAAGTTATCATGTAATTAAGTGAAAGAATTTCCTAACAACCCCAAACTACTCTGAATTGAACTAATTTGCGCCCAATTTAACTAAAAAATCCTTTTCCCCATTCTTAAATCTACACGAACTAAGAATAGCCTCTCCAGTTTCAGTGGATGTCTGTCCAATTACCACTCCACATCTGGATTTAGACCATCTCCCTTTAGCAGACAAAGATTTCCAAATCAAGGACACTGTTGTCCATGAATCCCCTATTAAACTATACTGTCGATACAGGGACCAATACCTGAACCAAGCTGACCAAATTGGGCTTTGGGAATCCAATTTTCCCAAGTACCAGTTCCCAGAGGTGCATATCTTCCCTGAAATTGTTCATTATTGCCATACCAATTAAAGCCCCAGTCTAAGCGTAGTGATGTCTCCAAACCAAGATGTACTCTTTACCATAACTACTGAATCCATCAATGAAATGTTGCAGTTTCAACCAAGACAAAATCTGACCCCTATTTCCATTAGAGACCTGCTTAACAAATTCCCCAAGGTTACCCCTACCAGACTCGCTAAAGTATTCTAGACCTTTATTGTGGAAGAGAAACACATTCCAAAGGATCCTCCCCCATACATGTGGACCATATTTTCTAAACTTGGCCAGGACATTGTGTCAGTGATATCTAGTTTTTTAGGCCATACTACCAATGAGTATGTTGATGAAATCATTCTAGACTTCATGTCCATTTTTACCACAGGATAGCCCCCTGATATCATGTATGATTATGCCAAGTACATAGCAGATTGTGAGTACTCCCCCTATTGTGCATACTCCTCTCAATGAGGAGAGAAACCTCAAAAGAGATAAGGAGGAGGCAACTCCTTCAGGCAGAGCCATTTCACAAACATATGCCAAAAGGCAAAGGTTAAATCCTTTCTCCGAGCAGGAATTCACAGAAGAAACAGTTTGAGCCACAAGCACATAATGAGAAGGGAGCAGGCATGCTACTCCCTCTGGAGGAACACAAGAACCTTCCACATCACATGCTCACATGTTGGAAAAATAGCAAAATGTGGAAGTGTCCTCATCGAGGATTCCAACTGAGGAAGACCAGGATATTAGAGAAAAGTACAAGGAAATAAAGGCCAGGAATGAAAGGTTAAAAGCCCAAAGCTATGCACAGTACCTCAAAATGGCTCCCACCAACCAAACAATGCTTATGTCAGCCTTTGATGTGAAAGAAGGAAAAATACAAGTGACTTTCCTGAAGCCCACCACTCAGCAACCCAGATCAGCAGCTGACTACCAGAAGATGGATTTTAAAGTGCTGGCAAAGGACATACATCCTATTGACCATATTGAATTGCATAAACAGACAGGAGAGATGGTATATTCCACTTTAACAAGTAAAGCCATTGCAGCACACCAATTGTGGAATTCGCTAAATAATATATCAGCACAGTTTCAACTAGGAAAGGCCTCCTCACAAGCCAAAGATACCAGAATCAAGTCCTTAGAGGACTTAATCATAGAGTTGGGACATGATCCCAAAGATGTAAAAGCTGCAGAAAGGTTAATTAAAAAGGAAAATGATGACAAAGATTCTTTGAAAAAACAGCTCAAAATTACACATCTTCATCATCCACAAACAACAAAAGTCCTAGAAACTTAGAAGGAACAAGAAGAGCTTATGGACTTGGTCCTTAAGCTAAATAATCAGTTAAAAGAAACTGAGAAAGAATTGGACAAAATTATTCAGTCCAAACAAAGTGAATTGCCCACTACCTCCACAGCTAGCATTCCCACAGTAACAACTACAGTCCCTTCAACATTGGCAGCCTCTTTAGCACCAACAACTCCACCTGCTATAGCACTACCAGTCACAACAGAGGTTACAACTACAGGTACTTCAACAAAGAAAACAACAGAGTTAGTAAAAACCATGGAGGAAATGTCCATCCAGGCAACAGAGCTTAAGACACTTGAGGAGAAAGCGTCAAGCTTAGAAACTCACTGTCAGCTTGCCCAAGTACAATAGAAAGATGAAGCACAAAAATCCCTAAGGATGGGTGAGAGAATAAAGTTCCTTGAAAAAGATTTAACATTGCAAAAGCCACTAGGAGAAATTAAGGAGATGTTCTGGGCCAATATCATTGACTCTGTCAATGATATTTGGCCATCAATTCAAGTAATATTTGAGCAAACAGAACTGGTGAAAGTGGCTACCGAAGCAATATATAAGGTAAAGGAAGACCTAGGAGGCGAGGAAGACCTAGAAGGTATGAACTAGGTGAGCTTGGTGTGAAAGATAGAACAGAAACCATCCTTAAAATCAAAAAGGTTCTCTCTAAAAGAAACCTTATGCTCAACTTAGAGAAAAAGTGCCATGACTTGCAAGTTGGTATTGAAAGATTCATGGCAAAGCTTCAAATTTTGATAAATAAAGGCCTTCCCAATCCCAGGGTAATCAATAACAAACTTATGACCCAAGTAGATTATATTGACAGACTAGAGAAATTGTTCAGAGAATAGGCAAGCACTTCAGGGGTCAAAGCATTGCCAACAGGGAAAGTATTATACGATACTTTAGAAAATCTATTCTTCCTGGAGCACAAGGTAAAGCATATATTTTTCATCCAAATTTTTCCAAATACACTGAGGAAGACAAGATATATAGAAAGATGCTCAAGATAAAGTTGCCTAAAAATGAATGGTGGGTAAAAATGACAGATTTACTATAAGTTACCATAGTAAATCTAAAGGCAGGTGAAAAGACAGTTAAGCAGGGTCAAAGAGTAACAGGTAAAGAGTATCATTCAAAAGTTAAAGAAAAAAGTGATTCCAGCATCCAGCTTAAAGAGCTCAAATTCGAACTGCAAAACAGCCAACACAATCACAATAAAAGGGACAGCATGGTGTAATTTTCCATCTGTCTCTATCTTCATGCTTCAAGATCTTTTGATTTCATAGATTAATTCTCTTATTGTTTTAAGATATTTTGTAAATACTTTTTATATAAATACTTCACCCTTCGAAGTATTGAGTGTGGATTCAAAGAAATTTCTATAGATATTTTCTTCTCAAGTTAAGGAGCTATTGTAATCAAGACTAGATTGGCTTGCTGGATCAAGGAATAAAGTAAGGACATTTCATAGGATTCTTGTGTAAAGCAGAAATCAAATAAGTATTCTCTATCTCATGTTTATTATTTTTTCTCTTCATGTTTATAAATAATCATATGTGTCTCTATGAAATTTGAATGTTAAACTAGGAATGATATTTCAGAACTGGCTTAAATGCTCTCTGTCTTGACTGTTTACATTCTTAATGTTTTCTGCTAAACTATTTTAGTCTGGGAATTCTTAATTGCTCCCTTATTTTCGTATTTTCCCCCCTAGGTCTATAGTAAAGGATTCTTAGTTTCCCTTTTCTCATGATCACTTCCTGCTCTTCATCTTGATCCCAGTTTAAGGATTCTTCATTGCCCTTTCACCCTGGTTAGGACTACCTCATCCATTTGAACCTGAAGATTTTCCTTTTTCTTTGCTAGCCTACCCTGTGAACTCTTCCTTTAGTTATTTATCTAATCCAGTTAACCATCCTTTGATTGACTCCATAGCCCAGTGGCTTGAAATCCTTGCCCTGTCCATCTGTTCCTAGAATTCTGCCACCCAACCAAAATCAAAACTTTATGAGCATTAAGAACTAGCCTAAAATCCCACCCAAAACAAAGTTAAATTATAAAGAGAGAACCCTCTCTGGACTTAGGTTGGCTAGAACCTGAGTCTAAAATATTAAGTTTGTGGTTACCTGGGATTATTCCTTCTTTTTATAGCTTCTAGGGAAGACTTTTGAGTGATAACATAGCGACGACCATACTGTGGACTCAAACCCTCAGTCTTAATAAACCTTTGAGAAATTTCAAATTTTTATTTTAAGCCTCTTGAAGGGTTATTATAAGTTATTTATAAAATCTCACAAGAAAGAAATAATTAAAAAAAAGCTTGAAATCTGGCTTCAAGGAGAACTCACTATACTAGGGCCAACCCTGATCCAAACTCTCCCCCAGTATTTGACAATCCTAATCTGGTTTCAAGAATATCCAGAAGACAAGAAAGTTCAGTCAGTCCTACACCTTCAATTAAAGTAGATTCTTGCCGGATGAGTGGTTGTTTTTAGAAGACCTCCCCTTTGACGAATATTTTGACCTTTCCCTATTTAGAACTAGGTCTGAGAGTGCACTTGATGACATAGTTCTAGATCCATAATTTACAACTGAACTTGAAGTCCAAAGGGTGAACTTGTCAATAGATCAACATCTTCTAAATTCCCCTCAGTCATCCCTCACTACTGTTAATATCCCTAAACTTTCTGACACAGCTTCAACTTCTTTTTGTTCACCATTATTCCCTCACATCTCCGAAGATCAATCCACACCTCCATTCATACCTTCACTTCCCCATCAACCTATCACTACCCATCAAACACCTATCACCCCCAGTTCCCCATTAAACTTTGTACCACCCCCAGGAACCCAAAATCCAATTCTCAGTCCTGCCCAACTTAGAGCCATGGCAAATAGATATGCCCCTCTTGTGATACCTTCTCCACAAGGTTCCATGCCACAAGACTACCAGAGTAAAATCACCCTATTTGATGGCGCAGGATCCTACACAGCACAACAACATACAAGAAAGATGACAGAGCATTTCGAATTGCATGAAATTGATATTAGAGATGTCCAAATGAGAATTTTTGCCCAAACTCTAGCTGGCGATGTGAGATCTCTGCCTAACAATAGTATAGATAGTTTAGAAGTTTTTTACCAACAATTTTTACATAGATGGGAAAAGAAAACGAACCCTCTTCAAATTCTCTTAGAGTATGAAAACATTAGGAGAGGACCAAATGAAAGAGTTCAAGACTACTGTACTAGATTTAATAGTGTGTACAATGCAATACCAGTTGACCTTAGACCCCCACCTGGCTTAGCTCTAATAAAGTTTCCAGACGGGTTTGACACTAATATGGCATTTCAACTTAGAGAAAGAAATCCACCAACTCTAGAAGATATGCAGAGTGTAGCAGTTAGTGTAGAAGCTAATATGCTAGCAAAAAGAGCTAGGGTTAGGAATGAACGAAGAGAACCCTTGAAAGATGAGACCTCACCCTTTTACCTTAAAATGGATGCCCTAGCCAAAGGAATGGAAAAACTAATGGATAGGATGGAGAACATCGAAAGAAAGCCTCACTGGGACAACCAACAGGCACCTCCAGTGAGAAATCCAAATTTTAGAAAGAATCAAAATGAGAACACTGGAAAGAATGGACCTGATCAGAATATTAGGCCTCATTTTCAAGAAAACTACGCTAAAACTTCCCATTCAGAAGACCTTGAGCAAGACACTCAAATTAATTTGATGGGATTAGATGATGAGGAAACTGTCTTTTTGACTCAAAATGATCAGGAATTACATATGCTTCAGCAGTTCCAAACCCAAACTGGAGAATCATTCGACTACAAGCAAGGGTATGATTCTGCTATCTTCGAAGTGCATAAACAACACAATTTGAGGAGAAAAAAGTACACTGATGCTCCAGACCAAAACAAGGAAGAAATACCAAATCAGCCTAAGAAAATTAAAGCAGTTCCAATTACAAAAACTCTCCAAATCCTCTCTAGATCAAATCAGAAGGCTCCCAGTGCCACCATTGCAGATGTAACTAATGACCATCCTTCTAATGAGCAACCTTCCACTTCAGTTCCCTCCAAGGAAACAGTGGAACAACCTCCAGAAATTGTGTTAGAAAATCCACTAAAAGAGACTTCAAACACTGAAAAAGAAGAACAAACTACTCCAAACCCTGCTGTTAAAATTCCAAACATTTAAATAGAGAAATCCCCTCTACATTTCAATTTGGGAGCAAAGGTGGCCAAACTGGAAATATTAGTTTCTTTAACAGAACTGATTAAACATGAAACTTATAAATCTCAAATAAGCAAATCTTTAAACTTCATTGAGAATGAAGGCTCTGTTAACTTATTTGATGATCAACCTAAGTTAATTTTTGGTCCTGATGTTAATGGAAAACCAATGGAACGAGGGATACCACCCTTTTACATTAGCCTTAACATTCACGACAAAATCCTACACAATGCTATGCTAGACTCTAGGGCTTCACACAATCTAATGCCTAAATCTGTTATGGAGAAATTGAACTTAGATATCACTAGGCCTTACAAGGACCTGTTTTCATTTGATTCAAGCCAAGTTAAGTGCCTAGGACTTATAAAAGACCTGTGTGTTTCCCTAGCACAATACCCTACTAAGACCATTCTTATGGACATAATTGTTGTTAATATACCACCTAAATATGGCATGTTGTTGTCTAGATCATGGGGTGCTAAACTCCAAGGATCTTTGCAACTTGACATGTCATATGCCACAATTTTAGTCTTTGGACATCCTAAAAAATTGTACAAAGAGACTCTGATGAAGTATGTAGTGAGTACCGAGGAGAGACCTCAAAACTTTCCTATATATTCCATGCATTCTGATATCGATTCTTTTATTCTGTACAATGCTGAAACAAACCAAGAAAATACTTCAAACAACATTATTTCAGAACCAAAAGAAATAATAGTTGCAGCAGAAAATCAAATTGTCCAAATTCAAGAGCTTTTAGATAATAAAGATGATTAAGATACCTTAGTCAAAGAAGATTTCGTTCCCCTAGACAATAAGAATTATGAACATGAAATACTATGGCATCTTGAGTTTGATGGGTCAGTGAACAAACTAAGTGCAGAAGCAGGAGTATGGATTTACAATTTAGAGAATGATCACTCAGAGCATCATGCCTACAGGTTAAACTTCAAATGCACTAACAACATGGCTGACTACGAAGCACTTCTTTTGGGCCTCGGATTGGTTAAAAGGTTAGGAGCCATAAGAGTCTCTATCATGGGAGATTCTAAGTTGGTAATAAAACAAATCAACATTGTTTATATGACTAGAGATCCTAGGTTAGGCTTTTATAGAGGAACAATTGTAGAAATATTAAATACTTTTTTAGAAACTAAGCTTGCAGTCATTCTAAGAAAGCACAATATGCAAGCTCATAGTTTAGCTATGTTTGCTTGCACTTGCAAGTTACCATTTCAACCTAACCATCAGTACACTAGTGAGGTTAGGAACAAACCTGCTATCTCTGACAACTTGAAAAACTGGCAAGTATTCACTAGTGACCAACAAATAAACAATTTTCTAACTTTAGATGAAGAATTTGTAAATAGCAAAATAGAAACTAACATGACATTAGATCTTGATTTTACAGATAAAATAGAGATTAACAAATTAGAAGAGGAAAAGGTAGATAGATTCCATCCCACAAATTTTACAAAATCAGATATTCAAAACCTAAAGCCAGTTGAAATTGATGAGATAATTAATGAAGACTCTGAAATCATCAATCTCAAAGACAATTTTTTACCCAAAGGATTAACTCCTTTGGAGGACTTGTTTGATTCAAATGATGTCCCTAGAAAGCCGAAAATGGAACCCTTAAAATCAGACATAGAGGAATGTAACATAGGCTCTAAGGAAGATCCTAAATTGAAAAAACTTTCAAAGTCTTTACCTCCTAATGAAAAAGTAAAATACATAGAACTACTAAAACAATTCCAAGATGTTCTTTCTTGGAGTTATGAGGACCTCAAGTCCTATGACACCAGCATAATACAACACACTATTCCCCTAAAAGAAAACTAGAAACCTTTTAGACAGAAGCTTAGAAGGATTAATCCTATTCTATTGCCTTCTATTGAAAAGGAAATCAAAAGAATGTATGAAGCCAAGATCATTGCACCAATTAGATTCTCTGACTGTGTTTCTAATTTGGTACCCACAAGAAAGAAAACTGGTGAAATTAGATTGTGCGTTGACCTTAGGAATCTCAATAAAGTTTCACTCAAGGATAACTACCCTCTTCCTAAAATGGATCACATATTACAGAGGGTAGTAGATTCGACCAGAATCTCATTGTTAGATGGGTTTTCTGGTTATAACCAGATTTTAGTCCACCTAGACGATCAGGCAAAAACTACATTCACCACTCCTTGGGGCACTTTCATGTATGTGAAGATGCCTTTTGGGTTAAAGAATGTAGGGGCCACCTTTCAAAGAGCTATGGATATAGCTTTTTCTAAGGAAATCCATGACTTCCTTGTAATATACTTAGATGATCTCACAGTATTCTCTAAATCTGATCAACAACACCTAGATCATCTAAGGCAGGGATTTATCAAGTGTAGGAAGTATGGAATTTCTTTGAATCCTAAAAAATCTTTATTTGGGTTGGAAGAGGGAAAACTGCTAGGCCACATAATCTTTAAAGATGGTATCCGAATAGATCCTACAAGAATTGGAGACATCTTATAGATACCACATCCTAGGAGCATTAGAGAACCACAAGCCTTTTTAGGTAAAATAAACTTTCTTAGAAGATTTATTTCTAACTTACCAGAATTAGTTAGATTATTAAATAAAATGTTGAAGAAATATTCGACCATTAAATGGACACTTGAGGCTAAGACGTCTTTTGAAGATATTAAGCTAGCCTTGACACAGACACGAGTGCTAATCAGTGCAATGTTTGATAGAGATTTCATTATATTTTCTTTCGCCTTAGAACAGACAATTGTTGTAGTCCTATTGCAGAAGAATGATCAGGGTTTTGAACAACCCATTGCCTTCTTTAGCAAATCCCTAAGGGATGCACCTTTAAAGTACAATATAATGGAAAAGAAAGCTTTTGCTCTAGTCAAAGCCATCAAAGATTTCAGAGTTTACATCTTATATTCCCATGTAATAGCTTATGTTCCCAATGCTGTAGTCAAAGACATCCTAACACAGGATGGTCCAGATGGAAAGAGAGGGAAGTGGATAGCTGCTATATTAGAATATGACTTAGAAATTAAACCTACAAAATTGATCAGAGGCCAAGGTTTAGCCAAGCTCATGGCTGAATCAAACTATCAGGTCCTATACATAAATTTTATTGCAGAATTGGATAATGAAGAGGAGATGGCGACTCCACTGATCAACCAGGCCTTTATTGACTCACCATGGTATGCTGACGTTATATATGTTCTACAAAATTTATAAGATCCTCCAGGACTATCCAGGACTAAAAGTAGATTCTTAAAAAAGAAATCTTTGAAGTTTTTCATATTTAACAATGCTTTATTTTGGAAAAATCATGAAGGCATCCTTCTTAGCTGTTTATTAAAAGAAGGATCTAACAAAATATTACAGGACTTTCATGCAGGGTACTATGGGGGACATCTTTACTGGAAAACCACAGCTGACAAGATCCTAAGAGCCGGTTTTTATTAGCCCTTTCTGTTTTTTGATGTAAAGAAATTTGTAACCTCATGTCATAAATGTCAAATTATCGAAGGAAAAAGAAAATTTTTCCCTTACCTTTGAAGCCAATATCTACTGAAGCACCATTTCAACAGTGGGGTCTTGACTTCATTGGTGAAATTCATCCCCCTTCCTCTAGCCAACATAGATGGATCTTGACTGCTATAGATTATTTCACAAAATGGATAGAAGCCATACCCTCAAGACAAGCCACTGATACTGTCATAATAAACTTCCTTAAGACCAACATTCTGTCCAAATTCGGATGCCACACCAAAATCATCACTGACAACGTAGCAGCCTTCAAATCCAAGAGAATGATTGATTTATGTAACAAATATCATATAACCCTGGGTCACTCTACAGCCTACTATCCCCAAGGAAATGGACTAGCAGAGTCTTCCAACAAAAGCTTAGTGAATATCATCAAAAAACTGATGGAATATAACAAGAAAACCTGGAACAAGAAGCTAGTAAATGCCTCGTGGGTAGATAGGTTGACCACAAAGAAATCCATTGGCACTAGTCCTTATCAATTAGTTTATGGAATGGAGGTTGTTTTCCCATCTTCCTTGGGAACACCAGTGATGAAATTACTCCAAGAAGTGCAAGTTGAGACAAATGATATTCAAAGGAGAATCAACCAGACAATTCACTTATAGCAGACCAGGGAAGAAGTGTACATCAGATCCCAAGTTGTACAGGAAAATATCAAGAAAGCTTTTGATAAAAGGACTAAGGCAGAATATTTTTACCTAGGAGATAAAGTTTTTAAATGGGACTCAAGAAGTGAGAATAAAGGTAAACACGGGAAGTTTGACTTCCTATGGAAAGGCCCTTATATCATTTATGCTTTTAGGGGCAATAATACCTTTTTCGTCAAAGAATTGGATGGCACAGAAGTAGAAGGAGGACTAGTTAATGGTCGAATACTTAAATGCTACATAGATCCTAGCCACTGATTTCACTAATCACTTGTACATATTCTATTTTTCAAAAAGTTTAGTATTGATTGGATGGTAATTTTTGGAGTTGAAGCCCGTAGAGAAGGCCCTAAGCTTCAAAAGTTCACTGTCATAAATAACAATAATACAAAAAAGTGAAAGGGCAAAGTTGCAGACTAAAATCATAGTAATTCAAAAGGCCATTGATCTACAAGTTCTTGACATTTCACCAAGAAATGCCATCCCCAAGTGGAGCCACTATTAGGTTCTTATACCAATAGGAGTCATAATTTTTGAATGGCTGAGATTAAAAATGTAATATGTACATACCTTTGCTTTCTACAAATGTTTTCCATATTTAAAAAAATAAAAAAATGTAAAGAGGGTATGTCCTAAAAGAAAAATCAAATGACAAAAAGAATAAAAAAGGTCAAAAAAGATGAAAATGAACACCAAGAAAATAAAATACCATGAAAGTGTGCAAGTCAAAATGCCACTCCTAGTTACTTTTCATGTAGAATAAATGATTGTGTGCAGCTTGTTACCTTTGCCACAATCCATGATAGCAAAAATGTTTAAACTTGACTATTTCATGTTTCCAATTTTATGCTTATAGATAAAGAATAAAATCTGACCAAACTGTCTAATCTTGGTAGATAATTAGATTAGGTAGAGTAAATAAAAGGAACTCAACTATTTAATCTGAGCCCTTAGATGTAATAAGGTTAGACTTAGATAGATTATTCTTGTAAAAGAAAAGAAATGTTTTGATAAGGGTTTGCCAGCTTAAGTGCACCCTAATAAAGAGAAGAAAAAATGGTAGGATGAGTAGGTGGGTAAGTAGAAGAAAGGTTGCAAAATTGTGATGATTGTTAGATAAAAGCATATTGATCACCTTCATCATCAAAGTTATAAGTATGGATGAAAATTGGACATGTTTCAAGTTCAAAAAGTCAAATTGATTAACTTCCCTCACTCATTACACCTTTCACTTAACTAATTTCCAATAAAAAGTCTTAAGTACCCAAAATCTTAAGTCAAAGGGGCTCAGAGCATTTCTCTAACTTTTGGAGGGACCGGACCCTCGGCCCAATGACTTATAGGTCCTAAGTACTGAAAGTCCCCTCACGAACATTCACCCCCTTCAATTCACTCATAGTCCCAAAAAAATCCCTTTTCCTAGGAAAAAACATCATTTTTCTAAGGAAAAGTCATTTTCCCCTAATAAACCCCTTTCTCTAAGGACAAAACATTGTTATCCTAGAAAAAGTGAACATCGCCCCATGAAAAGACCCCTTTCCTCAAAAAACCCAAAAACACTTCAAGCCTAAATATAATGTGTTATGACAACAACAAATGAATGAATACATTACACTTTAGCGTTTTTCATATCAGCTTTTAACTTTATATGTATTGAATCCCGAAAAAAAGCAATAACCCTTCCCGCATAGTTTCATAAAAAATCCCTTATATTAATACCCCACCCCCAAAAAAGTTTGAAAAATAAACTTTATTAATACAATAACACAACTAATGGGTTAATTAATCGATCAATGATTAATTAATAACCAAAACCCTCCGCCAATGAAAACACTCCTGAACGCCCTAAACCTGCCTTAAACCATCATTTGATTAAACTTGTCGTGCTTAAACATCCATCGGGCCCATCCATTACCCTTCGTACAAACTCCTCACCCGGGTCACCGTGCCATCTCTCCCCATTCCATCCAATCGTTATTAACCATATCGGCCAGCCTCCGAAGCCCGACCTTTACCTGCCCGATATGGGCAGTTTTCTTTTCTTCCCCAATGCTACGTGCCGCCCGATGAATAGCATCAGGCGGCCTCCCCCCGAAACCACTCTAGCCCCAAAAGTGGTGCGATCAAACCTGCTTACTACTTCCCGCTAGACGACAAAACGTCTCATCTTCCACTAAAAGCCAAATGTACCTTTTTCCCATGTACCCGCCAAATAGTTGACTTTGCAAATATAACTAAAAAACTCATTGTTTTTTGGTTTTATCATGAAAAAGACGCTCAGACCTCCATGCAAGCGATAGACTATGTGCAACTGTCAACCCACATCCAACCGCCAACCTGCAGAAGCTGTTGAAACTTCCAGTCCACCCTTCAGTCACCTACACCTCTTGCAACTGTACATAGTCGTCCATCAACCCATTCAGTGCTATAACTAGGTATTTATTTGAATTCACTAAGAAACCCTGTCTCGTTCCCAAATTTGTACTCAATTTCTTTAAGTTATCAAGTAATTAAGTGAAAGAATTTCCCAGCAACCCGAAACTGCTCTGAATTGAACCAATTTGCCCCCAATTTGTCTGAAAAATCATTTTCCCCATTCTTAAATCCACAAGAACTAAGAATGGCCACTCCAAATTCAATGGATGTCTATCCAATTACCACTCCACATATATATTTAGACCATCTCCCTTTGGCAGACAAAGATTTCCAAATCAAGGACACTGCTATCCATGAATCCCCTATTAAACTATACTGTCGATACAAGGACCAATACCTAAACCAAGCTGACCAAATTGGGCTTTGGGAATCCAATTTGCCCAAGTACCAGTTCCCAGAGGTGCATATCTTCCCTGAAATTGTTCATTATTGGCATACCAATTACAGCCCCAGTCTAAGAGCAGTGATGTCTCCAAACTAGGATGTACTCTTTACCATCACTGCTGAATCCATCAATGAAATGCTGCAATTGCAACTAGGAAAAAATCTAACCCCTATTTCCATTGGAGACCTGCTTGACAAATTCCCCAATATTACCGCTAGCAGACTTGTTGAAGTATTCCTTCCTCCCCCATACATGTGGACCATATTTTCTAAACTTGGCCAGGACATTGTGTCAATGATATCTAGTGTCTTAGGCCATACTACCAATGAGTATGTTGATGAAATCATTCTAGCCTTCATGTCCATTTTTACCATAGGACAACCCTGTGCTGTCATGTATGATTATGCCAAGTACATGGCAGATAAAATGCATGATCAATTCATGAGAATGAACAATGAAAGAGTATTTAAGTACTCCTCAGTTCTGTACCACCTTTTCTTATATTATCAAGCTGATAAATTCCCATTTACTCTTCAAAAGCTTAATACCAGAGGCAACCCTAGGTCAATAGTCTTTTGGATTCCTTTGATCCACAAATATGAATCACCATATCCATACACATACTTCATAGATCTTTTTGTATATCCTATAGTGACCATGCTGCTAGGGAGTCCTCCTCCAAGGATCAATTCAGATATCAAGAGGATCCTACAACTTTCAAAACAACACAAAGTGGGAGATTGCTACTTGTACCAAAATCACACTGATACAAGCACCATACAAGTTACCGAGATACCTCCCAATGAGGTTATTCTCTCTGGAGTACTACAGACAGATAATCAATTTAGATGAGGTACATTTTGTGAAAGTCAAAAAGAAGGCTCAACTCAGAATCAAAGATCAACTAGGCCCCTTTGTGTGCAATAGTTGAGAAGCTGGGAGAGAAGCAGAAGAAATCATTCAAAGTCTCAAACTGAAACAAAGCTTTATGTGGAGATATGACCCTTTTGATTTGATTTGCAATAGAAGACAGAAAAACAAGTTGTCTCCCTATGTCAACCATAGAATCCATGAGATAGAACAATATGCAAATCAGTTGGAATGGGTCGAGAATACTCTAGTAGACAGAGATAGCACTGAAGTTGCTGTTGAAAATGCATTAATTGATCTAGAGAGGAGATTTGATGAAGATTCTTTCATACAGGTACCAAAAGAATCCCAAGCCCAAAGGGAATCACAAGCACACAGTGAACAACAAGCAGAAGAAGGACCCCAGGTTCAAGAAGAGTCATAACAACCAGACCTATCAGAAGAAATAACTCAAACAAGACTACCAGAGCACATTATGAGTACTCCCACTATTTTGCACACTCCTCTCAAATAGGAGAGAAACCTCAACAGAGACAGGGAGGAGGCAACTCCTTCAGGAAGAGCCATTTCACAGACGTATGTCGAAAGGCAAAGGCTAAGTCCTTTCTCTGAGCAAGAATTCACAGAAGAAATAGCTGGAGACACAGAAAGAGAAGGGAGCAGGCATGCTACTCTCTTTGGAGGAACACAAGAACCTTCCACATCACATGCTCAAATGTTGGAATAACAAAAAATTGTGGAAGTGTCCTCATCAAGGATTCCAACTGAGGAAGGCCAAGATATTAGAGAAAAGTACAAGGAAATAAAGGCCGGGAATGAAAGGTTAAAACCCCAAAGCTATGCACAGTACCTAAAACTGGCTCCCACCAACCAAACAATGCTTATGTCAGCCTTTGATGTGAAAGAAGGAAAAATACAGATGACTCTCCTGAAGCCCACCACTCAACAGCCCAGATCCGTAGCTAACTACCAAAAGACAGATTTTAAAGTGTTGGAAAAGGACATACATCCTATTAACCAGATTGAATTGCATAAACAGACAGGAGAGATGGTATATTCCACTTTAACAAGCAAAGCCATTGCAGCACACCAGTTACAGAATTCACTGAATAATATATCAGCACAGTTTCAACTAGAAAAGGCCTCCTCATAGGACAAATATACCATAATCAAGTCCTTAGAGGACTTAATCATAGAGTTTGGACATGATCCCAAAGATGTGAAAGGTGCAGAAAGGTTAATTAAAAAGAAAAATGATGACATAGCTGGTTTGAAAAAGCATCTCAAAATTCCACATCTTCATCATCCACAAATAGCAGAAGTCCTAGAAACTCAGAAGGAACAAGAAGAGCTTATGGACTTGGTCCTTAAGCTAAATAATCAGCTGAAAGAAACTGAGAAATAATTGAGCAAAATGATTCAGTCCAAATAGAGTGAATTTTCCACTACCTCCACAGCTGCCATTCCCACAGTAACAACTACGGTCCCTTCAACATTGGCAGCCTCATTAGCACCAACAGCTCCACCTGCAATAGCACTACCAGTCACAACACTGGTTACAACTACAGGTACTTCAACAGAGAAAACAACAAAGTTAGTAAAAGCCATGGAGGAAATGTCCATCCAGGCAACAAAGCTTAAGAGACTTAAGGAGAAAGTGACAAGCTTAGAAACTGACTGTCAGCTTGCCCAAATACAACAGAAAGAAGAAGCACAAAAAGCCCTAAGGATGGGTGAGAGGATAAAGTTCCTTGAAAAAGATTTAACATTGCAAAAGCCACTAGGAGAAATTAAGGAGATGCTCTGGGCCAATATCATTGACTCTGTCAATGATATTTGGCCATCAATTCAAGTAATATTTCAGCAAATAGAATTGGTGAAAGTGGCCACCGAGGCAATACATAAGGTAAAGGAAGACCTAGGAGACTAGCCTAAGGAAGCTCATCGACTCATCCATTTCTTGAACAGCAAGAACAAGTATGAACTAGATGAGCTTGGTGTGGAAGATAGAACATAAACCATCCTTAAAATCAAAAAGGTTCACTCTAAAAGAAACCTTATGCTCAACTTAGAGAAAAAGTGCCATGACTTGCAAGTTGGTATTGACAGATTCATGGCAAAGCATCTAATTTTGATAAATAAAGACCTTCCCAATCCCAGGGTAATCAATGAAAAACTTATGACCCAAGTGGATTATATTGACAAAATAGAGAAATTGTTCAGAGAACAGGCAAGAACTTCAGGAGTCAAAGCATTGCCAACAGTGAAAGTATTATATGATACTTTAGAAAATCTATTCTTCCTACAGCATGAGGTAAAGCATCTATTCGTCATCAAGCCAAATTTTTCCAAATACACTGAGGTAGATGAGATATATAGAAAGATGCTCAAGATAAAGTTTCTTGAAAGTGAATGGTGGGTAAAAATGGCAGATTTACTATAAGTTACCACAGTAAATCTGAAGGCAGGTGAAAAGACAGTTAAATAGGGTCAAAGAGTAACATGTAAAGAGTATCAGTCAAAGGTTAAAGACAAAAGTGATTCCAGCAGTCAGCGTAAAGAGCTCAAATTCGACCTGCAAAACAACCAAAACAATCACAATAAAAGGGACAACATGAGGCAGTTTTCCATCTATCTCTATCTTCATGCTTGAAGATATTTTGGTTTCCTAGATTAATTCTGTTATTGTTTTAAGATATTTTGTAAATAATTTTTGTATAAATAATTCACCCTTTGAAGTATTGAGTGTGGTTTCAAAGACATTTTTATAGACATTTTCTTCTCAAGTTAAGGAGCTATTGTAATCAAGACTGGATTGGCTCACTGGATCAAGGAATAAAGTAAAGACATTTCACAGGATTCTTGTTTAAAGTGGAAATCAAATAAGTATTCTCTATCTCATGTTTATTATTGTTTCTCTTCATGTTTATAAATAATCATATGTGTCTCTATGAAATATGAATGTTAAACTAGGAATGATATTTCAAAACTGGCTTAAATTCTCTCTGTCTTGACTGTTTACATTCTTAATGTTTTCTACTAAACTATCTTAGTCTAGGAATTATTAATTTCTCCCTTACTTTCTTAGTTTCCCCCCTAGGTCTATAGTAAAGGATTCTTAGTTGCCCTTTGCTCATGATCACTTCCTGCTCTTCATCCTGATCTCAGTTTAAGGATTCTTCGTTGCCTTTTCACCATGGTTAGGACTACATCATCCATTTGAACCTAAAGATTTGCCTTTTGCTTTGCTAGCCTTCCCTGTGAACTCTTCCTTTAGTGATTGATCTGATCCAGTTAAGCCATCCTTTGATTGACTGCATAGCCCAATGGCTTGAAAGCCTTGCTCTGTCCATCTATTCCCAGAATTCCACCACCCAACCAAAATCAAAACCTTATGAGCATTAAGAACTAGCCTAAAATCCCACCCAAAATAAAGTTAAATTATAAGGAGAGAGCCCTCTTTGGACTTAGGTTGGCTAGAACCCAAGTTTAAAAGATTAGGTTTGTGGTTACCTCAGATTATTCCTTCTTTTTATAACTTCTAGGGAAGACTTCTGAGTGATGACACTAGCTACTAATGTTTTCCCTCTTGTACCTTGATGCTCATGTCTATCATTGATTGTAACAGAAAATAAGCTATACTAAGATTGTTATGAGGAGGTGTCTCTTCTCCTAGTCTCAGCTCATGGAGGAGTCTAAAGTGGTATCCATACACTACATTGTATCTACCTTCATAGGAAATATACTTGATGGTGTGGTTGTTGGCATTCTAACATAGGTTTGGAACTATGGCACAGGTGTTGTCCTTGATGGCAACTCACTCTGGTTACAGATCTCAGTTCAGGCTTTCAGAATGAAGGAAAAGATATATACGCAGGTTCACCTAGACGAAGACGCATATACACGTGTGTTATATGTTACAAAAGCATGTATGTGTATACATGCACTTTCACGCAAGGAAAAGCGCGTACATGTTGGATAACTTACTTTTGGTCCATGGTATTTAGTCCTTGGTAATTGAACCTGTGGTTTTGGGCCATGGTATCTCGTCAGAAGTGTTGATCCCAAGTATTGGGTCCATGGTATTGTTTTATTATGGTTTTGGACCATGGTATTGTGAAAGGCCTAAGACTATAAAAGGGGAAGGAGATAATTTGGCAGAGGATCATCTGAATTATTGAATATTTGATAAAGTGATAGATCTAGAATATTGGTGATTGGGTTATGGTGCAGATCTGGATCTGAATGAAGGAGGAACTTGAACGCAAAGAGAAGGATAAGTTCTATTGATGGGTCATAATTTTAAAGCTTGAATAATAGTATCTTTGTATGATTTTGATCCGTTATATGTGGTGCATGCTTGATCTATAAATCTGGTAATCTGGGTTAATTAATGTCTGATTATTTGAAAGAGTGAATTATCCTTTATAGATATGTACGTAGGTTCAGTGAGGCGAAGGCGTGTATACATGCCGGTTCTGTGAGTAAAAACAACGTATACGGAGGTTGGTTCAAACACAGAAGCGTATGCATGCAAGTTTTTGGTTATTGAAGTAGTCTACATCTCTTGAGTTGTGTTCTAGCTGCTTCTGTTTATTGCTACAGTGTTCTGGGTTCAGAATTGGGTGTGTGGTTACTGTTACTGCGTTTTGGGTACAACTGTCAGAGAAGTGTCTACTTGATTCAGTTCTAATTGGTGAAAAGGAGATTGTTTGATGCAAAAATTCTTGATGATTGATTGATGTTCATGGATCCAATCTGAAAATTTATGAAACGTGGTCCCTAGAAGAAAGAAAAGGTTGTAGCCTTCTGTAGGCCAACACCTACGTACTAGTATCTTGGCTAGTGCAAGAGCTAAGGGCGTTGTAGCTCCCTTCCAGGAGAAGCTGGAGAATGAGAGAGGGTTGTAGCTCTCTGCAGGTTGCAGCTTGCGTACTGGTAAAGGACTGCACCAGTACAGAATCATTGTAAAAGGAATTTTCTAATTAAAAAGAAGATAGAGACGAATTGCAGCAGGTGGTTTTCACCCACATTGGGTTTCCACCTTATATCTTGTGTTCTTGTGTGTGATTGTCTTCTTCTCTGTTTCATTGTTTCTGGTTGCTGTTTATTTGATTCTGATACACAGATTAATGATCAACATTTGTAAGATAAAGTAAATTATAAGTTTTCATGGTATACGAGGGTTTCCTTATACGTAGTTGCGTATATATGTGATTTTCACTAACTAAAGTAGTGTATATGATCTAGATTTGAAAAAGGAAATAATTGACTTGATAATACTGATTCACCTCCCCCCGCTCAGTATTATTTCCAACAATTGGTATCAGAGCAGGTCCTTCTGAAGAAGCTTGATCACTTGAAGGAAGATCCATCATCATGAGCAACTACGAGAGAGAAGCATCGATTAGGCCACCAATTTTTGATGGGACCAACTTCGTCTATTGGAAGGTAAGAGTCACAGCCTATCTTCAATCTCTTGGTACTGAAGCTTGGGATATCATAGATACAGGGTACACTTTTCCATCCACAACTCCTACAGATTCGGCTGGTAAGAAGCAATATGAAACAAATGCAAAGGTTGTCAATACACTATTAGGATGTCTATCTCAATCAGAATTCGTCAAGGTTATGCAGTATAAATCCGCAAAAGAAATATGGGACAATATTGTTCTAAGCTATGAAGGAGATGAACAGGTAAAACGAGCAAAACTTCAAACCCTCAGAATTTAGTATGAAAATCTCAGAATGCACAATGATGAAAGTGTGGCTAACTATTTCCTTCGTGTAGACGAGATTGTTAATTGTATGAAAAACTTGGGTGAAGAAATAAAAGAGGTTGTTGTGGTTGAAAAGGTTCTAAGATCTTTGTCCTCTAAGTTTGAATCTAAAGTTTTTGCAATAGAAGAAAAAGAGAATCTACGGAACCTTACCATGTCACAGCTGCACGGAATTCTAACTGCTTACAAAATGAGGAAAGGAGGACCATCAGACAGGAGAGAAGTTGCTTTCAAGGCTTCAGGCAAAGGAGATTACTATGAGTCAGGACATATGTCAGAAGAAGAGGAAGAATCAAATTTTGTCAAGAACCTTCAACGGGGTGCTCGAAGATTCAGAGGCAAGTTACCTTTCAAATGCTTTGCTTGTGGAAGAGTCGGTCACTATGCTGCCAAATGTCCTCATAAAGATAAGCTTGACAAGGGTAAGGAACCTGTTAGATGGAATAAGAAACAGAATGTAAATAAGAAAAGCTATTA
The DNA here is from genome assembly GCA_031772625.1 of Pinus tabuliformis. Taxonomy (NCBI): domain Eukaryota; kingdom Viridiplantae; phylum Streptophyta; class Pinopsida; order Pinales; family Pinaceae; genus Pinus; species Pinus tabuliformis. The sequence continues at coordinate 450,075,858 of CM062819.1, forward strand.
CACTCATGAAGACAGTGATGGACTTTCAAATAGTGATGAAGATGAACAAGGTAATAAATATAGACTTTTAATGGCTTTTGAAGATGAAGATTTCATGGATGCTATAGATGAAGAAGGTCTTTATGAAGAGATTTCTAAACTCAAAATTTGTTTAGAAGAGAAAAATATGATTATTGATACTCTGCAATTCCAACTAGCTGAAAGGGAAAAACATCATGAAAAGTTAGAATGTGAAATTGTGGGACTTAGAAAAGAGATTGAGAAATCTAAAGCTCTTAATCTTAGATTTGTTAAAGGATCTGAAACATTAGATGAGATTATCAAAGTGCAGCATTCTCCACTAATCAAGACAGGTCTGGGATATAATGAAGAAACAACTCAAGCGCAGGAACCATCTACCTCCAAAAGTTATCTTGATGCAGCAAGGAAAAGTGAACAAAGGCCAAATGGAAATCACCAGGTAAATCAGGGACAATTCACCTCAAGAATGAACAAAGACTATCAGATAAATCGGGGGAAATCTACTTTTAGAATGAACAAAAGATACAACCAGCCATAGGTAAAACCTTCTCAATCTGCCTCAAGAATGGATGTCAATCATTTGGCTGGTAGATTTGATAATCACGGGTGTTTCTTCAATGGCCAATGTTTTTCTTGTCATAACTTTGGTCACAAAGAAGCTCAATGTGTTGCCTATAAGACAATCATGACTAGAGAAGCTCATAAACAGAGGAGTATGACTGGGATCATGAAAAGGACCTACAATAACTTCTTTGCTCTTGAAAATGAAATAGAATGTTCTATTTGTAACAATTTCGGTCATGAAGATTCTGAATGCAGGAGTAGGTTTCGGCAGACAACTCAGAAGGAGCAAGCCTTAAGCGCCAAATCATGGAGAATAAAAGAACCACAACTAGAAAGATGTGGTATCGCCTTATATGCGGAAGGGCAGGAAAATCAATGGTACATCGACAGTGGATGTTCGAAACATATGATAGGTGATAAAGAAAAACTTCAGTCATATAGTGTCTTAGAGAAGGAGAAGAAGGTACCTTTTGGAAATGACACCCCTACTCTCATAAAAGGTAAAGGTTCTGTTAACTTGAAAGAAAGGGTCAAAGCTGGAAATGTCATGTATGTTGATGGCTTAAAGCATAATCTATTGAGTGTCAGTTAGATGTGTGATCAAGGAACTGAGGTAATATTTCAATCAAATGGATGTAGTGTTCGTGATCTTGATACAGGAAAAACAGTGATCAAAGGCATAAGAACTCCAAATAATTTATACATATTCAAAGAAGGACAACATCAATGCTATCTAAGCAAGAATGATGAACACTGGCTATGGCACAGAAGATTGGGGAATCTTAGCTTCTCATAGATAAGGAAAGCATGCAAATACCAGGTAGTTCGTGGTCTTCCAGACATCAAAATTCCAGACAATACAATATGCAAATCATGTCAGTTTGGTAAGCAAACCAGAACTAATTTCCTTGAGAAGGAAGGATCAACTAGTAGGCCACTTGAACTTGTCCATACTGATGTATGTGGTCCATCTAGGAAAAGGTCACCCCAAGGAGAAGAATACTTTATATTATTCATTGATGATTTTTCCAGGATGTGTTGGATAGGACTTATGAAGCACAAAGATGAAGCCTTTGAAAAATTCAAATCATTCAAAGCCTTGGTGGAGAATGAATCAGATCACAGAATCAAATGCCTCAGGTCTAATCGAGGAGGAGAATTTACCTCGAATGAATTTTTCGATTTTTGTGAAGAACATGGAATAAGAAGGGAATTCTCTACAGCTCGGACTCCTCAACAAAATGGAGTAGTGGAAAGGATGAACAAAACGGTTCAACAAATGGCTCATGCTATGCTTGATGAGTCTGGAACTCCTGCAACCTTCTGGAGTGAAGCCGCATTTGCTGCAGTTATTATTCTCAACAAAACAAATGTCCGGGTGAACAGCACTCAAACTCCTCATGAGCTCTGGTATGGTGAGACTCCTTTGGTTAAATATTTCAAAAGTTTTGGAAGCAAATGCTATATCAAAAATACTGATGAAAATCTTGGCAAGTTTGAACCTAGAGAAAATGAAGGCATTCTCCTTGGTTACTCTCCCCACAACAAAGCTTACAAGTGTTACAATAAAAGGCTTGGAAAAATTGTTGAAAGTATTGATGTAGTAGTTGATGAAGAAGAAAACACTCCTAGGCAGGTAAGATCTAAAGATTTCGAACATGATGAGGACTATCCATCAACATCAAATCAAATTCATGATGAAGAAGAAACCCATGGGGCACTAGAAGAATAGATAAGGATAGAAGAAAAGACTCCATCCAGGTACGTTCAAAAGAATCATCCAGAATCTCAAATCTTGGGGGAGAAAGAGGCAGGTATACAAACAAGAAGAACTATTGCAGAAGCTTCAAGCTATTTGGCATTGCTCTCCTCCACTGAACCAAAAAATATAAGAGAAGCATGCAAAGATGAATGCTAGATCAAGGCAATGGATGAAGAACTTGAGCAGATCGAAAAGAATAACACTTGGGAGTTGGTTCCTAGACCAAAAGATAAGAATGCCATAGGGACAAAATGGATCTTTAAAAACAAGTTGAATGAAAATGGGGAAGTTATTAGAAACAAGGCCAAACTTGTTTGTAAAGGATATGCTCGACAAGAAGGAATAGACTTTGAAGAAACTTTTGCTCTCGTTGCTAGACTTGAGGCCATCCGAATGTTCCTTGCTCTCTCAAGCTTTCAGAACTTCAAAGTATTTCAAATGGACGTGAAATCAGCTTTTCTGAATGGAGACTTAGAAGAAGAAGTGTATATTGAGCAACCGGATGGATTTATCCTTGGAAATGATCCAAAACTTGTATGCAGACTTAAGAAGGCTCTCTATGGTCTTAAACAAGCTCTAAGGGCTTGGTATTATTGTCTGGACAAATATCTTCATCAACAAGGTTTCTCAAAAGGATCAGCAGATAGCAATCTTTATATAAAAATTGAAAATAACAAATTGCTAATACTTGTTGTGTATGTTGATGATATCATTTTTGGCAGCAATGAAGAAGCTATGAGTCAAAGCTTTGCCTTGGTGATGCAGAAAGAATTCAAAATGTCGTTGCTTGGAGAATTGACATATTTTCTTGGATTACAAATCCAAAAAAATGAAGGTGGTATCTTTTTATCTCAAACCAAGTACCTCAAGCAGATTTTGAAGAAGTATGGCATGGAAGATTTGAAACCAGTATGTACCCCTATGGTTACAGGATGCAGCTTCAGTGCAAATGATGAATCAGCAGCAGTGCATCAACCGACTTATAGATCCATGATTGGAAGTCTTCTCTATTTAATAGGTACCCGACCAGACATCATGCATGCAGTGGGAATGGTTGGAAGATTTCAGGCAAATCCTAAGGAAACTCATCTTCAGGCCGTAAAGAGAATTTTCAAGTATCTTCAAGGAACTCAAAACTATGGCCTGTGGTATCCGAGAGATACAGATCTCACTCTTCATGCTTATACAGATGCAGATTGTTCTGGAAGCATGGATGACAGAAAAAGCACAAGTGGTGGTGCATTCTTTATGGGTTCCATATTAGTATCTTGGTTCAGTAAGAAACAGAGTTTGATTGCCTTATCTACAGCTGAAGAAAAATATGTGGCTGCCACATCTTGTTTCACTCAACTCCTTTGGATGATGCAAACTTTGCAGGATTTCAAATCACTTGTACACCACCTAACTCCATATTATGTGATAATACAAGTGCTATTAGTATCTCAAAGAATCCTGTCATGCATTCAAAGACTAAGCACATACCGATCAAGTATCATTTTCTCCGAGAACAAGTATTGGAAGAAAAGGTCAAATTGGAGTATGTTCCCTCTAAGGAACAAGTCGCTCATATTCTCACCAAGCCACTGCCCAGGGAAACTTTTGAATACCTCAGACAGAAGTTGGGAGTAGTTGATGCATCATCTTGCTGTTGAAACTTGTCTGTTTCAGAGAAAAGTGGGTGTACGCGAGTCGCCTGAGGAGTATCTGCGTACATATGCCGGTTTATGCAGAGACAATCGTGTATATGGTAGTTTGAAAGAAATCAGTGGGGACAGACTCTGATTGAAGAGAGTCTGATATGGGTATGACAGAGACCATCTGGCACAGGTTCAGGGGGAGCAGATAATCTTCTAATAATGCATTGTTGGCATTATCTTAGAAGCTTTTGGTTCTAGTACACAGCTGTTGTTGGTTTTAGGTGGAACAAATGCAGAGGGAGAACAGAAGGTAAACATGGTTGCTGATCTGAATAGTGATTGACAGATGCTGCTAATATCAGTTATTGGTGACTTTCATATGTCTTCCTCTAGATATTTTGTCTCTATGTCATATATCTCTTTTATGGTGTCAAGGTCATGTAACGGCCTATTTTGGTTTCCCCACTATGCTTGGGATGAATGATGTAATGTACCTGGTTGTCATATGTAAATTTCTAATGTATCCCCACTTGGTTGGGTGATGGATGTATGCATAGAGTCGTTTGGTGATAGGAAGGTCTTTTATGATGTATAAGTCATTGTTCTTCTTGAAGAACATCTTTTTGCAGATCTTGCCTACAGTCAGGGGGAGCATGGTCAGCACAGCAGAGCAGAGATTTCAGCATGTACTCAGGGGGATCACAACCCTTTTCCCTTGATGACAAAGGGGGAGAATTACTTTGAGGACCTTGGGGTTGCCATCAAGTCCAAAGGGGGAGATTGTTGGCATTATGACACAGGTTTGGAACTATGGCACAGCTGTTGTCCTTGATGGCAACTCACTCTGGTGACAGATCTCTGTTCAGGCTTTCAGAATGAAGGAAAAGATATATACACAAGTTCACCTAGACAAAGACATGTATACACGTGTCTTATACGTTACAAAAGCACGTATGCGTATACATGCACTTTCACGCAAGGAAAAGTGCGTACATGTTGGAGAACTTAATTTTGGTCTGTGGTATTTAATCCTTGGTAATTGAACCTATGGTTTTGGGCCATGGTATCTTGTCAGAAGTGTTGATCCCAAGTATTGGGTCCATGGTATTGTTTTATTATGGTTTTGGACCGTGGTATTGTGAAAGGCCTAAGACTATAAAATAGGAAGGAGATCATTCGGCAAAGGATCATTTGAATTATTGGATATCTGATAAAGTGATAGATCTGGAATATTGGTGATTGGGTTATGGTGCAAATCTGGATCTGAATGAAGGATGAACCTGAGCGCAAAGAGAAGGATAAGTTCTATTGATGGGTCATAATCTTAAGGCTTGAATAATAGTATCTTTGTATGATTTTGATCTATTATATGTGGCACATGCTTGATCTATAAATCTGGTAATCTGGCTTAATTAATGTCTAAATATTTGAAAGAGTGAATTATCCTTTATAGATCTGTACACAGGTTTAGTGAGGTGAAGGCACGTATACACGCTAGTTCTGTGAGTAAAAACAGCGTATACGCAGGTTGGTTCAAACACAAAAGCGTATGCACGCAGGTTTCTGGTTATTGAAGTAGCGTACATCTCTTGAGTTTCGTTCTAGCTGCTTCTGTTTATTGTTGCAGCGTTCTGGGTTTAGAATTTGGTGTGTGGTTACTGTTACTGTGTTTCGGGTACAGCTGTCAGAGAAGTGTCTACTTGATTCAGTTCTAATTGGTGAAAAGGAGATTGTTTAATGCAAAAATTCTTGATGATTGATTGATGTTCATGGATCCAGTCTGAAAATTTATGAAATGTGGTCCCTGGAAGAAAGAGAAGGTTGTAGCCTTCTGTAGGCCAGCACCTATGTACTATTATCTTGGCTAGTGCAAGAGCTAAGGGGGTTATAGCTCCCTTCCAGGAGAAGCTAGAGAACGAGAGAGGGTTGTAGCTCTCTGCAGGTTGCAGCCTGTGTACTGGTAAAGGACTGCACTAGTACAGAATCATTGTAAAAGGAAGTTTCTAATTAAACAGAAGATAGAGACGAATTGCAGTAGGTGGTTTTCACCCACATTTGGTTTCATCCTTATATCTTGTTTTCATGTGTGTGATTGCCTTCTGCTCTGTTTCACTATTTTTGGTTACTGTTTATTTGATTCTGATACACAGATTAATGATCAACATCTGTAAGATAAGGTAAATTATAAGTTTGCATGGTACATGCGGGTTTCCTTATACGTAGTTGCGTATATACGTGGTTTTCACTAACTGAAGTAGCGTATATGATCTGGATTTAAAAAAGGAAATAATTGACTTGATAATACTGATTCACCCCCCCTCTCAGTATTATTTCCAACAGTAGTAACTCACCTCATTCCAGGGATATGGAATGCTTTCCCTTCTAACCCCATTTTTGTCTTCAATTGGTTCTTCTCCCTCCAAGAAAAAAATTTTCTTTTCAAGAGTGCTATTAGTCTTGTCCAATTTTATCCATTGCAACCCTAGGGGGAGTGTAGTTATCCGGCTAGTACTTTGAGGGGTAATTTCTACTGACAAACCCTTCACTACAACAGTGTCACTGGCTCTAGTGGGAGGTATGAGTGACATTGCAAATTCTCTATCCACATCATCCTCGTATCCCCTTAGTAGTTCAAAGAACCCCATCCATTGATGCCCTGTAAAGGTTTCTACTACAGTGGGATGCTAGTATATTCTGACTATGTTGGTGGTCTCTCTTTTGTTGAAACCTCTTATCATATTTTCTGGCAATTCTTGTTTGAGTGGGGCTTGGGTGGCTGTAGGTTGAGAACTCTGGTAGGTGATGAGGTTTCAGACTTTATCCTTCACTAGCATTCAAAGAATTCTCTCTACCTTTATGCATATAGAAAATACTCAAAAGAAAGGAGGATTTCTTCGTTTTAGATGAAAAACACAGAGGTTAAGGAACCTACCTCCCTTTCCTACACTTTGGTGATGAGAGATCTTGAATTGATTGCCCTCGGTGTCTTATTGCAATTCTGTGTGGTATTTTTCTCTATATCTTGTAGCCTTCCTATAGTTTCCTGTAGGTTCTCTTCTTTGTTGTAAATGCTAACTATTTCCTGTAGGTTGCCACTGTAGGGATGCCAAGAGTAACTTTTCTTTCAATGACTCCATGAAGTTGCCTCTACCTCCAACTTTTCAAAATAACTAATACTCTGCATGGGAGTCGGCGATTATTTCTATTTATGGATGACTTTGTTGCATGATGTGCTGGCTAGCCGAGTACACATACCTACTTTTGGACCGTTGGTCCCACTACAGGCTCATCACATCAAATTTCCTACTAATCATCTCCCACTTTCATTCTCCATAACTTCACCACTTTTTTTTATTCATTCCCATTTTTTTTTATGTGACCTTGCCACGTGTGGAGTTGACTAACCCTTTTTCTTCTTGTTATCTCACCGAGGGTGGCCAAGTTAACTGGCCACCTTCGCTTATAATATCAACTTCCTCCCTCATTCCTACAGTTTAATCATTTTCGTATCTATGAGGGAGTATTGGTGAGATGACATACCTGTTGGTCCTTTGCTTCATTGATGCATGCTAGAGAGTGGTGCTAATTCATTGTTCTTTGACCTTGCTTCATATTCTTCAACTTCTTTTTTTTCTTCTTATTTTGTTGATGCATTTCTCCCTTGATGATGTACAGGTGCTAGCTTTTGTTGTTGCCAAGCTTTGGAGGAGCTTCCTCATCACTTTGATCCTTGTGCTGAAGGTGGATTGGAGTTGTTGTGGACTTTTTTGTGGAATAGGCTGCTACAGGAATTCCTATAGGATGTTTACAGGATGTCCTGTAGCTGTCTTTTTCTTGAAATTTTAAATCTCTTCTCTACTTTTGACGTTGAATGGGTATTGGAATGAGTGGAGGATGTGGTTATGGAGTGGAAGATGACGTATGCTACTGTGGCATGTATATTTTTGATGTTCTTTTCTTCTTTTTTCTATTTTTCTAACTTGATTTATTTGATGGATACAGTGGTGACATGGTCATGGACGGTGTTGGTTGAGGTATGGTGAGGTCAATGGCTCTTTTCATAACCCAAAACAGACTCATGTCACCATTTTTCCATTGGACTACCCTTCCCGAACTTTTTCAACGCCTCCTGTAAAACCTATAGGAAACTCATGTAGTATTACAGGGAATCCTATAGAAAGCACAAAATATCTTGGAATTGGCATCTGGAGTGGTGTATGGACGAGATGAGATGGATGAAGGAAAACATGGTTTGTGGTAGGGCCTTCTATCCTTTGTAGCCTATGCACATCATCTTTTTACAAAACTGAAAAAATAGAATTGTTATTTTTTGTATTCTTTTTCTCTTTTTCTTTTTCTTTTTTCTTTTTTTTTTTGAAAAGACAACTAGGATGCCTTGAAGGAGGTTTTCATCCTTGTCACCTACCCTGGGCACCTCAAAAGAGGTTTTCACCCAGATATCTTTTATTTTTCTCTTTTTTTTTATACCTCGCTCCCTTTATTTTTATTTTATTTTTATTCTTTTCTAAGAACTTGGTGAGGTTGAAGCTGAGACTTCTCCAATCACCATCACTGCCTTACTGATGCTACTGATGAATCCCTACTTTGATAAGGGCTTCTTGTAGAACTCTAACCTATACCCATTGACAAGCAAAGGGATAACTTCTGCATCGATGGTTCTTATCTGAACAACACCATTGTCATGGCACTTTTCTATCACATATGGTCCCAACCATCTGGTCATTAACTTGCCTTTGAAATATTTGTACCGAGAGTCATACAACAATGCCTAGTCATCTTCTTGAAATAATTTGTCCTTGATATTTTTGTCATGCCATATTTTCCTTTGTACTTGATCACTACTATGTGCAGGAGGGCCTGCATCCTAAATTCATCTAATCCATTGAGTTGAATCAATATTTCTTGTTGTTCCCTTGTGATATCTAAATCTATTTGTGCTACCATCCTTAGGGTGTTGTATTCAAATTCAATGGACATCAGGGCTTCCTTCCCATAGGCCAGCTCATAAGGAGTGAAACCAATGGTGGTATTCCAAGTAGTATTGTAGGCCCAGGTGGCCACCACCAATCTGTCTACCCAATCCTTTTTGGTGCTGCTAATCACCTTGGTCAGAATGTCTTCCAATGCTCAGTTGGCTACTTCCACTTGCCCATTAGCATGTGGGTGGTAAGGGGTGGATTTTTTGTGCTTGATCTTATGTTGGCTTAATAGATTTTCAATCATGTGAGATGTAAATTGACTACCTTGATCAGTGACCAACTCTCTAGGGTATCCAAACTTATAAAACACATTCTCCCCCAAGGATTCAGCCACCTTTTCTTTTGGTGCTACCTTGATAGCTTTGTCTTCAGCCCATTTTGTTAAGTAGTCAATGTAGACAATGATGTACTTATTTTGTATGGATGGAGGGTCAATGGGATGACGAAATCCATGCCCCACTTGTGAAATGGCTCAAAAGTCACTTGAGATTGTAGGGGCATTTCATCCCTGGGGGTAGACTTGCCCATCCTTTGGCACCGATCACACTCACTAGTATACATTTTTACATCTTGATGGAGAGTGGAACAGTAATATCCAGCTTGTAGTACCTTGAATGTTGTTATTTTGGTTGTAAAGTGACCTCTACAAGGCCCATCATGACAAGCCAGAAGGATGTCAAAGACTTCCTCCTCCCGAACACATCTTCTCAGAATTTGATCTGGACCTAGCTTGAAAATATTTCCCCCAATCCAGGTGAATGGGGTGCTTTTTCTTATGATTCTGCTCTTTTCCTTGGAGGAAAAATTTGGATGGAACTGTGCAGATACCAAGTAGTTTTATAAGTTAGCAAACCATGGAGTGAGAATTGAAATGGCGAATAAATGTTCATCTCGTAGATGATCATCAACAATTCCTTCCTCCCCTAGAGGTAAAGTCAATCTAGATAAAAAATCTACAACTACATTCTCTTTGCTAGGCTTATCAATAATAGTTAGATCAAATTGTTGCAATAAAAGTAACCATCTAATAATTCAGGGATTTACATTAGGTTTATTCATTAATTATTCAATTGCAGCATGGTGGTATGCAGAAATGTTTGGTAACCAGTAATGTAATGTCTAAATTTATTCAATGAATGTACAACAACTAGGATATCTTTTTCAGTTACTGTGTAGTTTAACTTGGCTTTCGATAGATTCTTACTGATGAAGTAAATGGCATAAGACAGCTTGTCATATATCTGGCCTACAGCTACCACTATAGCTTTATGAGAGGAATCAGCATCAATGTCAAAATGAAGAACCCAATTTGGGCCTCAGAGAATAGGTGTAGTAGTCAACTTGTTTTTTAGGGTGTCCAGTGCTTCTTGGCAGCTTTTTGACCATAAAAATTCAGTGTTTGGCCAATAACCCAAATAAGGGAGAAGCTAACTTGCTGAAATATTTTATAAATCTCCTATAGTACCCTACTAAACCTTAGAAACTTTTGAAACCCCTCTACTTTTTTGGAATTGGGACCCTTTTGATGATGGCTATCTTATTTGGGTCTACATGAAGTCCTTCTTGGGATAGTGAGTGACCTAGAACATTCCCTATAGTCATTAAAAATTCACATTTTTTAGGAATAATGGATAAGGTCATTTCAATGCATTTGTTTAACACCTTTCCAAGGTCAGAGAGAGCCTCCTAGAAGTCACACCCATCGGGTGTGAAGTCATCCTTATAAATTTCTACTGCGTCATGGACTAGTTCTGCAAAGAAACTCAAGACTGCTCTCTGGAAAGTGGTAGGGGCATTGCTTAGACCAAAAGGAAGGACCCTAGAAGTGAAATTACCCGAAGGATAGGTGAAGGTTGTTTTATCCTGGTCCTCTGCACTGATCTGTATTTGATTGTACCTACTGAATCCATCAAGGAAAGAGAAGAACTTCTTTCTTTCCAGACCATCTAATACTTGGTCAATGAAAGGTAAAGGAAAATGGTCCTTCTTTCTAGCTTTGTTTAGCTCATGATAATCCACACAAATCCTCCACTTTCCATTTTTCTTTGGAACCAACACCAGAGGACACCCACTCACTATCCGAGATAGGGTAAATGAATTCTACATCCAACAACTTCTGCAGTTCTTCTTTGACTATATCCTTGAGAGCTAGATTCATTCTCCTTTGGGGTTGGCAGACTGGCTTACAACCTTCCTTGATGTAAATGTGGTGAGTACACATTGAGGGATGGACTCGCTTCCTTTCTTTTTAATTCCAAGAAAATGCATCCAAATTCTCTCTTAGCATATTACATAACTCTTTTTCTTGGTGTACAGAGAGAGAGGGGTTGATTTTCAATGTTCTTTTAGGGCCAAATTCTATTATCTTGACACAAGTAGGGTTTGATTCATCTATGAATATATCAATCTGATGGTTTTCCTTGGTCTAATTCACTACTTCCTCCATAGACATGTTGTTGGGATTTTGATTTTGGTCGATGTGTTCAATCAAATCGTCTTCATCAGGTTGTCCTCATCCTATGGCAGTTTCTAGGGTATATATTTGGGAGGAGTAGACTTCATCTTCTTCCTCCTCTTCTAGCCATAAAGGTAAGTCATGATCCAGGGATGGCTGAGAAGGAGGGTATCGGACCAACTGTTTGGATAGATGTCCATTTTTAATAGTCATATTTCCAGCCCTGCAACTTATGTAGGTATCAACATTGGCTAGCCAAGGCCTCCCAAGGATGAGAGGATAACCGTTGAATTTGGTCTTAGGCTGGAGAACTGAGAAGACTGCAGGGTATTCCCAAGAATCAATGGAGACCAACACATCCTCAACAGTCCCCTCAGGGGCTACTGTGGATTAGTCTGCAAGATGCAAGACTGTCCTGGTCTTCCCTAATGATCCTTGGAGACTCATCTTGAGCATAGTGTCCTTAGTCATTACATTGATGGTAGCCCCAAGATCAATCAAGGTATGGGGGACAATGGTTCCATCGATGTGTACATCTACTACAGGGCTCCCAGTATCTAAATACTTCGGTAAAATTACCTGCCCCATCATTAAGTTGGACAACTCTCCAATGAAATTAATGGTAGGGGTGTCTCTCTTTCGCCTCCCTGGATATTTGAAACACTTCTCTTTGATCAACATGTTGTAAATGGGGACATCTTTGATTGCTTGGAGAAGTGGGATTTTGACACATAGATTTTTCAACTCACCTAGAAGTTAAGTCTCTTCTAGGGTGTGTTGGAATGGATGGGTTAACCTTTCAGGAAAGGGGAGTGGATTCATTCTAGGCACACTTTCCTCTCTTTCCTCCTCACTCTCCCTAGGTGGAGATGGAGTTTAGTTATCCATGAGAACTCTCCTAGACCTAAGGTTAATTTCATGGATTTCCACATCATAGGAAGGGTAGTATGCTTCTCCATTGTAAAACTGTTGTGCACGTCTATTGTTCAGGTTGAGGTTTGGTTAGGCAGGCATATGAGGTTGTTTAGTTGGAGTAGGGTGTAGGAGCTGCGATTGAGATTGAGGTGAAGGAAATAAAGCTAGAGCTTGGTTGTATGGGGGCCTCCACCCCTGGGGTGGTGCATTCCACTAACGTTGTGGAGGAGTATATGGCTGATATGGTTGGTTGGACGATTGGGAATGGTATTGAGGTGCAAAAGACCATGGAGAAGGTGTATACCAGGAAGGATGAGATGAGGGGAAACAAGGGGGAGTGGATGTGTTTTGATTAGGGTTGTAATATGAATAGGATGACCCTTGCATGCCCTTATGGTATGGTCGAGGTCCATAAGACCTCCTTCGATTTATGTAGCAGAGTTGTTCATTCGTCCCTCTAGTTCCCTGATACACAAATTTTAATCCAAGAAGAGAAGGGAACTTATTTGTGGAGTGATTTTCCTCACAAACCAAGTAGATTTCTATAAGGTTCAATGGACATTCATCCCTAGGGTTTCTCCTTGTGCATCTAGGGTAGAATATAGCTAATGCTCTCTTTGCTTCCTCCTACTTCCTTTTGATTTTCATAGTGTCTATTTGAAGAGCAAGGGTCTGCAGCATTTCACTCTTAATGTCTTCCAACATGTTCCCAATTTCACTTTTTATGGATGTCTTGGAAGAGGATGAATTGGCCACTACTTGACTAGCCCTATGCTTCTTTCTAGCTACCCTAGAATGATTCCTAAAAAGTGTCTTGATATTATCATATGGTAAATGATAGATGTCCCCCCCTGACAGCTGGTTTAGGTTTTCTAGGAGGTCCTCCCTGATCCCTATGAGAAGGACTAACTTAAGTGACTCAGGATCAAGTGTGCACCTGGCCCTTTTTTAACTGAGTTGGAATCTTTCCCCATAATCCTCTAAGGACTCAACATGTCCCAAGGTCATTCTAAAATTTTCCTCTTTGGTATCTTTGGACCTACATTAGTCCCTATATTTGTTGTTGAAATCTTTTTGCATCTAAGCCCAAGTGATGATACTATCCCCAGGTAAACTCATGAACTAGCACAGGGTTGCATCATTGAGAGTGGATGGGAATAATTTCAACTTCTGATCATCATAGGTGTAATCATAAGTTCTACATATGACAACAAATTCAAAAAGAAAGGTATCTGGGTCTTCAGAGGTCAAACCATAGAAGTGAGGAAGAGCAGAGGAGCTTATGTTTTTCATCTTGGCATCCCCATTAGTTTTTCTAATGGGAAAATCACCCTTAATTCTTTCGCTGCCTCCCCTTTCATTTCTATTTTCAACCATTGTGTCAATTGGAATGGGTTCTTCTTCTTCCCCTATAGGATCTTCAAAAATCTCTTGTTGTTTGCCTAAGGGGTCCTCTAGCTCACACCCACTGAAGAAGAGGGAAGGTTGGTTGTTTGAAGTGGTGGGGGTATTTTGTAGAAATTTTCCTAAGTTATCCCTTTTCCTACGAGGCATGAACAGAGTGTTCTTTTCTTTTTGAGTTTTAAACTACTTGCAGAATTGAAAGAAAACAAAACTGAATTGCAACTATTTACAAAATGGAACTAATTATACAATGAAATAAATAAGAAAAGGAAGAAAGAAAGCAGAAACCAAATCTACTTAGAAACCTCCCAGGAAACGGCTCCAAAAAGTGATGAGCATCAGTATTGCAGCAAGGTTGTTGTAACTCATGGGGCTACCAACTTTACTTTACCAACCCGGGGTTCACACAAACTTGGAGATGACAGTGCTGTATACACAAATATATGTAATTGGTCTACTATTTGTCACTATTGAGCTGGGGTGATAGACCACAAGGGTTTTTGAAACCAGCCTTCTATTGACTAGAAGAAATCTAATTACCAACTTGGAGAAGGGAAATTTACCCTAATTGGAAGAAAAGAAATCTTGTCTATTACATGAAGGAAAGTCTGAAAGAGATGCTTGCAAAACAACATGAAATCCATTAACTATTTGCTAACATGCTTTTCTTGCAAAAGAACCCTACTTGAACACATGTGAGATTTTAACTAATCTAAGCATGAAATCTGATATAGAGAGTGCTAACTCCTGTGTGAAAGAATAAATATAAAATAACTTTTTTCTTTTTATATTTTTACTTGACAAATGTAAATGCTAATCTTGATTGGTTCTTTGGCAGGGAAGACAAATGTGAAGGAAAAGGAGTATAATGGTTCAGATGATTGGGAAGGCAAGTTGGGACCTAATCCAACCTTTTAATGATGATTTTTCTCAATTCAGGCTCAAAACAAGCAACTACAGGTTTTCTTACAAGATGTCTATACAAAGTACTAGTTCAACTACAGGATCCCCTGTTTTACTACAGGAGTAGGTCGAAAGCTTAGGTAGTAGTCTAGAAGGTGGGATGGAGATTCAAAAAGGTGAATAAGGAGGGAAAAAGGCATGGGATTGGTAGGCACTTACTTAAAACTCAAGCCAAATATTTGAGATGGTTGGATTTGCTAAATGGAGATGGCAAGTTTCCCTCATAAGACAAGAATTTGAATTAAGACCTTATTGAATTTTGGCAATCATGGGTGGATATTTCTTGGCTGAGGCTGATGAGGTGAGGTCTCCTTGTAATTTAGAATTCCTGCAACAACAAACATCATTCTTGGAATTCATTCATAACTTCATCAAAGACAGGAAGGGTTTATTCAAATAGAAGAAAACAGAGTTGTCACTATTTACTTGCTAAATGCATGCATGGAAGTGCTTGAAACCAATATGAAAGCAAGATGAAATTAGTGAAAAAACTAAGAGAACAGAAAATACCAATTGCAGCTTACCCTATGAAACTGGAAGGTAATGACTTAATTAGCAAGAAAACCATACATTACACAAAAACCAAGAATTCTATCTTTTTGGGTTGTATGAGAAGTGTTCCTCAAACCATGACCCGTGAAAGAGACAAATGACGTGAAAACCACTTGTTGTCACCCTTTTTAGAATATATTCTTATCACTACAATGCTACTGTCAGAACTATCCACAAATGGAAGAAAACTAAATAAATCTACCAATACTTTCACATTAACAATACCAAAATCAGTTTAACAACTAACTATGAGTATAACCTAAGCATACACATACAACAAGAGGAACCTCTGCTGCTAGGGTTGGGCCCTAACCCAAAATCTTCAACCCTCTAATTCAACTCAATGCTGGATCAAGGGAATTCTACTAATTTTCATTAAAGAAATTAGAAATACCAAAGAGTGCTTGGTTACAATGCTTCAACTCGAAAACTGCTTAAATATCTTGAACAAAAAATGTGAATCCTAATGAGGTTGTAAGCCTTTTGATTTATACAACTGAAGTTACCAAAAACTTCCTTAAATTTAGGGAGGCTTGGCTACAATATCGAGATCAAGTGGTCTTCAATTGTCTCTCGCTTGGCTACCAATGAACTTCATGACTGAGCTACTTGCAACTCCGAGCTGATGAGATTTGATTGAGGAATCTTTGAGTGAGTGAGGAGTTAAGGAGGGAGATCCTGTCTCCTAGAGTCCCTCTTTCTTATCTCCATTTGAGTTCCTACACTTTAAGTAGCCAAAATTTGCTCCAAAACTTCCAATCAATGTACATTAGACCACTAGACATGACATCTCATCTTTACTCTCCTCATTAAGAAAAACATAATTAAAACATGTAAAGAATGATGATAAAAGTTGATTTTAGCAAGTTGGAGGTGCATTAAGGTCCATATAATTTACCCATTGATGGGCCTCATCAAAATCTGGCTTCTTCCGTGAGAAATCCTCCTTTGATGTGATCATGCCAAGAATTCCATAAGGACTCCTATTCTGTAAATAGACTGTTGTGTTGCATGCATTAACCCACAGCGTAGAGGTAGGATTTGGTGATGTAACATCACCCCTGCTACTCCGACAATGCTATGGTTCTTCCTCCCCACCACCCCATTCGACTGTGGCTTATGGGGTATTGTCAATTCTCGTCGAATGCCTTCTTTTGCACATAAACTTTTAAACTCATTTGACATGTACTCACCTCCATTATTTTTCCTGAGAGTCTTCACCTTCTTTCCCATTTATTTCTCCACTAGTGCCTTGATATCTGAGAACTTGAAAAAATTATCATCCTTCTTCTACATGAAGAAGATCCAGCACTTCCGTTGGAATTCATCAATAAAGATAAAATATTTGTGCCTAGCAATGGAGGATTTCGAGAAAGGTCCATAAATATTAGAGTGGATCCTTTCAAGGACTGCATGTGCTCTAATGTCCCGATCATGGAAAGATCATGGAAAGTGGCTTTTGTGTACTTCCCTAAGGCACATCCTTTGCATGTATCATGCTACTCTAGTGCTCCTTTGGGGAGGCCCATGGTTATCTTTTGCACGATCTTCAAGGTGCCATGATGCAAATGGCCAAGTCTTTTATGCCAAAATCCTCCGACATCGCAGCTCTATACCTTCTCCACATTTGTGCTCAATGTAGCATAATCCTCCACATCTAGTTTTTAGAGGTTCTTCACAAGAACCCAAATCTTATTCACTTGTACCATGGCTATGTGTCTCAAGAATTCCTTTCATTTACTAAATACCACATTATAACCATGGTCTTCTAAAACTGCAATGGAGACAAGATTCTTCTTTAGACCCGGAACAAACATATCATCCTTGAGTCTAAGAGGAAAGCCTTAATCCCTCTAAAAGGTGATTGTACCAACCCTACTCGCATTGTACCTTCCATCATCTCTCATCTCAATGTGAATATGGAGATCCTTCTCCTCCAAATCACTAAAAAAATATCTATTCGCCATCATATGGAACGACTCATCGTTGTCAAGGTACCACATGCCTCCCATCACTGTGTTGGTCATGAACACAATGAGAGTAAATTCAAGCTCGAACTATGATGCCAAGCCTTCACCTGCTTTTCCTCCTAAAGTCTTCTTGCTTGTCTTCTTGTGTGGACACTTTTTGGCATGGTGTCCGAATTTCTGACAATGAAAGCACTTGATTTCCAAAAATTATTTCTACTTGCCCACTTGACTATATTATGCTTTGGATTATGATTTATTCCCTTTCCCTTTCTTTTCCTTTCCATCCAAGGCACAATTCTCCTCGTCCTCGCCCTTGGATGAAGTCCCATTTATGGTATTCTTCCTTATTTCCTCTTATACCGGGTCAGACCACAAGTGCTCCCAACTTGGTAGTTTCTCCCTACCATTTACCGAATCTTGATAGCTATGCCAGCTCTTGGGAAGGCCAAAAAGGGATATAGCTACCAAGTCTTCTTCGGGGATATTAACACTGGCTCCGCCAAGTTCATCACCAAACTATGTAAAATTGCTTAGATATTGTGGAATTATGTCATTCCTCTGCATCTTGATACTTCAAATATTTTCCTTGAGTGTCGGCTTCCTGTGGTCACTATTATTCTTGAAAAATTCTGTCAGTTCTTTCCACATTGGGAACATAATCTCTTTTCCATGGAGATTCGAGACAATATGATCTCGCACTCCCTCCAATATGATTCTCCTCGTCTTGGCCACATATTTCTTCCACTAAGAAAGATTATGGGCATCATATTCTTGGGGTTTTGCAACATTTGTCTTGATGTATTGTAGCATCCCATTGTTATCCAATACTGCCTCCATGCGGTCCTTCCATGCAACAAAGCTTGAGGTGCATTCCAAGGCATATTTGAGCCTAATTCCATTGAAATGCATCTTCTCAATTCTAAAGAAAACCTGCAACATTGATCTTCAAATTCGAATCTCTTACAATGACAAATTTAAAATCTCTGGTCTATAATGATTCGAGCTCTGATACAATGTAGAAAATAATGTGTAGATTCAAAATTTCTCATGAAAATTTCTAAATCATAAGACTTGAAGCTACTCTATTGATCCGTGGAATTCAATTCACCATGTAGAGCACAAATTAAAGACATGCAAAGGGAAACATCACACATACACATAGATTTATCTATGGGAAAGCAACTGCTCAAAACCCCTTACTATCTATATTGCATTAATCAAATAATAGAGTTGAAATACATATGCTTTCTCAAGTTTGAGCACACCCTGCAAGTGTATAGTTTATCCCTCTTCCTGACTGACTGACTCTAGCCAACAATGAGCCAATTTTCAAGCCCTCCAAGCTCCTATTTCCTTGTATTGTTCCTCTAGGAACCTGACCCCTATTATTTAGGAATTCCTCCCTATTGAATTACACAATTCCGTGAGGTCCTTCCTCTAACTGCATGGACCACCTGTACACATTGGAATATGCTACAACTGATAGTACACTCCCTTGGAATCTCCATCTCAAGTGTGTAACTCAAATTCTCTACATGCAACAATTTTTTTGGGCTGATTGATCCATTAATTGGTTGATCACTAAGTGTGGCTAAAGTTCCACTTCCACAGCTTGACCTCCACTAGTTCTTCTGACAGTTAGAACTAGTTAAACTAACAATAACTCAAATTAGCTGAAATAAATTTCTACAAATTAGAAATCATTCATACTGAACTTAACCCAAGTTTCCTCAACTCGAATTAACTAAGATAACTGAGTGAAAATTTCCATGTCACCTCAGTTAACTACCTCCAAGATTTCAACCGAAATAGAAATTCGAATTTTCTCTAGTTTGAACAAGGAAAAGTCAAATTGAGAATTTCATGCTACATTTTCCAATAAAGCATTATCACATCAGATAGATATAGTTCCAAGACATAATTATGCTATGAGATAAAATTTCAAACATGGTAACCACATCATTAGGCTGGAAAGGGTTCGTATGACTATATTAACCATGAAAATTTCTCATGGACTATTAGGTAAGGGATGGAAGAGTCCACCCAACACCAAAAAATAAAATTTATCACAAAAAATGAGTGAGGACGATTTATGTCAATCTTTATTATAGCAATATTTTGCCAATGTGAGGGTTGAGAATATTTTATTAGGCATGCCAAGGATAGCAAAAAACTCAATGCATTTTCAGTGATTTTAGCAAAAAAGTATGTGACCTAGAATTCCAAAGGATGTTGGAAGTGTCTGTAGTGGAGAGGAAAGCTAAAATGTTTGAAAAATATTGAATATGTGATTAAATAACATGGTATGGACTTATAGACAAAGTATTTGTGTTTTTTGCAACAAATTTATCAAATTTGAACTGCGAATCATCATGTTTTCCCATATACTAAAACAAAAACCACTGCGAATTATTTTGATTTTGCTTGTGCAAAGGAAAACATTCCATAAGGGGGAAATGATAGGGAAATGATATTGGAAATGGGATTAACTCTGAACAAATAATGTTTGAGAAGAACCTTACAAGAATAATACCTATCGAATATCCATGCAAGAGAACCCACTGAGAGAAAAATGAACTTCATTAATACATGTGAGAAAACACCTTATATATTCCCAAGCAACCCATAAGAAATCATTGATGGTTTCCCCATCTATTTAGAACACCAAGCTATGGTTTCAACCAAGTCTGAAAGCTTAAATATGCATAAGGAACTCCAAAAATGGAAAGGAAAACAACGATAAGTTGGAAAATCATTTTCCAACTACCATTACATTGTTTGGAGTCCTAAAGTGCACCTTGGTATTTGGCGCATTAAACATGTGTAATATCAAATAAAACCACCATACCCACCACCCTCCATGTAATATTTTTATAGACAATTATATGTTATACCATGAAAATGTTATATTCATACCACAATTCTCATGCACTACATAAAGAAATCCTTGATATACATTTCAAATGGGTCGTAGCAAACATGAAGTTTTTCAATATACCATGTCAAATGCCACATCAAACGATATGTGTAATATCATTTATTGCATTGCATGCACATGGACTATGTTATGTTCACTTGACAAGGGTTTCATATCACGTGATATTTCTTACACCATTACTACCAATGTATAACAAATATTGCATGGATGTTTTTCAACAAAACATTGAACCAAAACCTTTACACTTTTTACCTCTTTTATTTTTTATCCTTCGGTGCCTTGAACTTATTACTAACCATCACTTTGTTAAATGGTTTGGCTACATAGTATTGTAGCTTTATAAGGTGTTTGGCTCTTTTTCGATATTTTAGTTTTAGCACATGAGGATCAAGATCAAATGTGACTAATCATGTAATGTTTGTAGAGCCTCTGCAATAAAAAGAACTTATCAACCATGTAAATAGTGCATTATTATCACTGACTGTCATGTTGAGAATAAATATATCCATAGGGTAATTATGTGAGAAAATACATATGAGAGATATTGAATGTGCAAGCAAGTTTTGAAACTTTCACTACATCCAAACACACATGCAAACACTTTTCACACATTACTCCTTGTATGTCCAATAACGTATATGGAGACATAAAACCAAGATGAAAGTGATCAAATGATGTCAAATCCTTATTGCTCCAAGGGAACCCCACCTAAAAGACTCATTTTTTTTTCCTTTTTTAATATGTTATTATTATGTCTTTTAGAGGAGGAATCATAACCAAGTGCACTGGTTTTTCACATCTTTGCAGGGGTGGCTCATGAACTAGTCATGAGTAAAAATTATTTAGCATCAACCTTTTGTGCTCCATCTCCTATAGCTAACTTTTCATTTGTATTGATATATGTGTTCATGGGTTTAATGCTTTCCATATTCCATTTTTTAATAATATATATAGCTTACTTTTATTGTGAAATAAAAATATCATCATTCTTTTACCTCACTTCCATGCTAAGAAAATAATATGTCAAACCCAAATGAATCATTTCAAATTCTATCACCATAACCTATTTGAACTCTTCCACTAACAAATTCCTTCCTTGATAATGTATATATGAAGTAATCTACAGATAAGAAAATAATCCATATATCATTACCATTTGACTTGATATATAAGGTGGGCCCATTTTCACTTCGAGTAGATCCACTTTTCAAAATATAATTATCAATTCTACTATATCATGTTCCACTTTTAGAAAAATAGTTATCAATTCTACTATATCATGTTCATGTAAGAGCATTCTTTTCATATTTCTTCATATGGGTTTTGTATAGACATCTTCTTTTAATACATCATTCATAAAAATTTATTTCATGTAAAACTCATAAAACAACCAATTATATTGTGCTACTAATGTCAAAATAATTCTTATCGTACCCAATGTTATATAAAAATCTTATGTTTCACTATATTTAATCCATGGCTACCAAAAAATCTCTTTTGTCACTAATCTTGCTTTATGCTTTTGCATGAATCCATCAACTGCATACTTTTTTTGTACAACCATTTTACCCTGAGCTCCCATACTTCATTCATTTTAATTATTGCAATCTCTTCATTCATTGTTTTCAATAATGTCTTCTCTTTTATTACATGTTCAAAATATATTTTATCTTCAATTTGAGAAGTTAAGGAAAAATTAGGATATCAATAAATTCCATTTAAGATTTTTACATTTTCTCAACAAGAACTTGGACTTGAAACAAGACCTTAAGTTGAAGAAGATGATGGAGTTTATGGGTTCTACAATCTATAATTTTAGCCTTTGTTTCTTCACAATATCCAATAAAAATATAGTTCACACTTTGTCATCTACTTTCTTCCTTTCTTTAGTTGGAACATACCCATAAGAAATACAACCAAAGGTTCTAAAATGATAAACACCAAGTTTTATTCCACTCCATCCTATGGAGTCATATTTTCCATGTTCTTTGTTGAATATCTATTAACAACTAAATGGATTCACTTACATCTTTAACCCAAAAATTGTTTTGAAGACTTCTACCTTTCAACATGCTCCTATCCATACCAACAATTATCCCATCCTTGTGTCTAACCACACCATTTGTATAACTTGTATCAATTTCCTTTAAATGTCATTCTTTTTCCCATAATCATCAAACTCATTAGAAGTAAAATCCTCCTTTATATGTGCATAATTTGTTTAAGAGACAACCATTTTTCTTTTTAACAATGATTTTAAATTGTTGAAAATTAACAAAGGAATCTAAGTTTTCTTTTAATGAAACACATTCATGTTCTTCTACTAAAATGATGCACAAAAATAATAAAATACTTATTTCTATTGAATGAGAAAATTTTGCATAGAAACATGTATTTAAATGTATTAGCTCCAAAGATTTTTTTCTTCTCTAAGATTTTCCTATTGGAAATAAATTTCTATACTTCTTACCAAAAATGCATTATTCACAATCAACAAAATGAATAAGAGGAAATCCTTTGACCATTCTCTTTTATGTAGTAAATTTAATCATCTTATATTTAGATGTTCTTGCTTCATGTGCCATAGCCAAGGATAATCATCATAGCTAACTTGTAATATTGTATTTTCTTCATTCTCATGAAAGGAAAATTTCTGTTTTGTAGCATATTAGTTTTTACTACAATCAATTATGTACTAAAAAACATATAAAACATCATTAATATGATTTATTTTCTCTTACTTTATTTTTACTGCAATTGTTCCTTTGGCTTGTCAAGTCCTAAGAGTGATCCATATTTTGTAAATTTATCCATCTTCACAAAACTATGTGTGTTTCTAATCATGTGATTGTTTATTCATTGAATCAAATAAACTACTAGCAGCTTTGTTTTTCTCATAGAAGTTAGCTTGTGGTATTTGTTTTGTTCCAAAATCTAAGTTCATAATGGCCAAATATTGCATTTTATTTGAAAATTTGGCTCAAAATAATTTTCAACAAATCTACTCATCCTTTGTTCATGAGATTGAAAAGATTCCAAAGTTCATTCTAGTTAAATATTTATATTCTTTAAAAGCAACATCAATACCATCAACTTTTACAGAAATACTTCTTAAAAAAACTTGAACAATTTTTTGATCTCCTAAATCTTCTCCATAACATTTAATTTAATTCATTATTCTCATAACTTTAGTGAAAAATATTTTGTGCATTCAAAAGTTTGCAGGAGTTTCAAATTCTATTATAAGTTATTGTCAGGCCAGGCAGTAACTCTCCAAAGGCAGAAAAACTGATTCGTCTGATTATTCCATAGGTAGGTTATTGTTATATACATTAGGAGTGATTTTTCAGTTCCTCTTCCGATGACTGTTCACATTCCTGATTTATTTATTTACAAATTCCCCCAATCATGAAGATTAGGTGTCAACATTCCCCCCCTTAATCTGAAGGGATGTTGGTGAGTCCAAGCATCATTCTGAATCGTTCAAGCTTTTCCTTTCCAAGTGCTTTGGTGAAGATGTCTGCAATTTGCTCATTTGTGGAACAATGACGGAGATGGATTGTTTTGACCTCAACATGATGTCGAATCAGATAATATTTAGTATTGATATGCTTTGTTCGATCATGGAACTTTGGATTCTTGGCCAACTTTATTGCAGAGGTGTTATCAATCATGAGTGGAGTTGATTGTACTTGTTTTACCTGCAAATCTTCAAGAATTTTCTTGAGCCACACAATTTCTTTTGTTGCTTCAGCTGTTGCCACGTATTCTGCTTCTGTTGTGGAATCTGCTGGAATTGATTGTTTGCGTGATCTCCAGGAGATAGCTCCTGATCCAAGACTCATAGCATATCTTGAAGTAGATACCCCAGTTTCTTTGTCTCCATCAAATTCTGAATCAGAGTATCCAATCAAGCTGAAGTCGTCCACTTGCGTATACTTGATTCCAAGGTCTTGAGTTCCCTTCAAGTACCTTAGAACTCTTTTTGCAGCAGACCAATGTCCCTCACAAGGCTTTTGCATGAACCTGGAGAGGATTCCAACAGTAAATGAAATGTCTGGTCTGGTAGTAGTGAGGTAGATGAGACTTCCTACAAGCTGTCTATACTTTGTTGCATCCTCAAATTCCTTTCCTTCAATAGATGTGAGCTTTAAGTTTTGTTCCATTGGAGTAGAAAGAGAATTGCACTCTGTCATGCCAAATCTATTTAACAAATCTCCAATGTATTTCTTTTGAGAAAGAAATATGGATTTTGGATGTTGGGTTACTTCAATGCCAAGATAGTAATGAACATAGCCCAAATCAGTCATTTCAAAACTTTTCCCCAATTCCTTCTTTATGGATGCAATGTAGCTTTCATTGTTCCCTGTCATTAAAAGATCATCTACATATACCACAAGATACACAACTATTTTGCCAACTTTCTTGACAAATAAAGTTGCATCATCAAGATCAAAATGATTGAAGTTGAGTTTCAGAAGATGCTCAGTTAGTTTTTCATACGAGGCTCGCGGTGCTTGTTTGAGGCCACACAAGGACTTCACAAGTTTGCATACTTTATGTTCATGTCCTTTCACAGCAAATCCTTCAGGCTGGGACATAAAAACATTCTCTTTTAGATCTCCATTCAAGAATGTAGTTTTTACATCCATTTGATGGACTTTCCAACCGTTCTGAGCTGCTAGTGCAAAGAGTGTCCGGATGGTGGCCCATTTTGCTGTGGGGGCAAAATTTTCCTCATAATCGACCCCTTCCTTCTGTGCAAAACCTTTTTCCACAAGCCTAGCTTTGTGCTTGTCAAGTGAGCCATCAGCTTTGTACTTGTTCTTGTAGACCCACTCGCAGCCAATTGGTTTGGTTCCAAATGGAGGATCAACTAGCTTCCAAGTGCCATTCTTTATGAGGGCATCATACTCCTTTTGCATCGCTTCTTTCCATTCATCATGAGAAGCAGCTTCTTTGAAGGAAGTTGGTTCAAAATCTGTAGACAAGTTCAATTCACAATCATAAGTAACATCCATATCAATAGGTGAATTAGAGTCATCTACATCACCTCCATTTTGTCGGTTTGAATTTCTGGTTCCTGTTTTTCCAATTTCATCAGGATGAACACTTTCAAGTTTCTTTGTCAGCCACTTTGGGGGACCTTTCTGAGATGGTCCAGGCTGCTCTGTTGATTGAGTTGGGACTGAATCAAGATTGAGTCTCCCAATTCTATCAATTACATGACTTAAAGCATCATCTGTTGTTGGAGTTTCATGCAGAGGAGATTGTTCTTCAGAAGAAGATTCCACCTATTGATCTAGTATAGGAATCCCCCCTTCAAGATGTGGAATCTGATTATCAAACTCTTGAAATGATTTCGTTTTTGCGAATCTATCCAAGCGATCAAGTTGCCGCTCAACAACATTGTCAGATTTGGATGATTCAAGAAAAATTACATCTCTAGATACAACAAGCTTTTTATTTACTTCATCATAGAGGCGGTATGCTTTGGAGGTGTTTGAATACCCCAGGAAGATACACTTACGACTTCTAGCACCAAGTTTGTTTCTATGTACCTTTGGTATCAAAGCATAACAGGTGGAACCAAAGATCCTGAGATGTTTTACCGAAGGAACATGTCCATACCACAATTCATAAGGAGTCTTGTTTCTTATAGCATTAGATGGACATCTATTCTTTATATATGCAGCACATAGAACAGCATCAGCCTAAAACATTATCTTTACATTTTTGAAGAAAAGCATGGATCGTACCATATTCAAGATTGTTCTATTCATTCTTTCAGCTACACCATTCTATTGGGGATTATAAGGCACAGTTGTTTGATGTTTGATCCCATGTTGGCGAAGATAGTTTTCAAATTCATTTGATGTATATTCTTTTCCATTATGAGTGCGAATAGACCCAATATGAGATTGTGCATCATTTTCAATCCATTTATGAAAATTTTTGAATGTTTGAAAGGCATCAGATTTGTTCTTCAATAAATAAACCCAACACATTCTGGTGTAATCATCAATAAATGTCATGATATATTTATTTCCATTTGCAGAAGGAATAGGCATTGGACCACATAAATCTGAATGAATGAGTTCAAGCTTTCTATGTGCTCTTGAATGTGAATCATGAAAAGACTGTTTGCTATGCTTTCCTAGAATGCAAGCATCACATTGCTTATGTTTCTTAGGAATTGTAGGCAAACCAGTAACACCATTTTTCTTCAATAAGCAGAGACTGTCATAGTTTAAATGTCCAAATCTAGCATGCCATAATAAACTTGATGGAAGTGTACCTTCTTCATGATGAGAAATATATGAGAAATGTTGTGCATGAGCAGAGGTTCCTTGCAGTTTGAGAAGCCTTTCTTCTTCTATTCCCCTCATGACAAGTGAGTGGTCAGATGCTTTTCTTACCTCAAGCTTGCCATCAAACATATGAATGGAGTGACCTTGCTAGCGGATGTGGACCAAGGACAGCAAGTTTCTCTTGAGCTGTGGGAGATATAGAACATGATCCAGAAGAAAGTCTGGAAGACCAGGCAATTTAAGCCTGATTGTGCCAAGCCCTGATGGCTTGATTTTTGACTGATCTACAAAGTATACTGCTCCATCAACATTGTCAGTGAAATCTTCAAAAAAAACTTTTCTATGAGTCATATGACAGGTTGCTCCTGAATCAAGCAACCAACCATTTTTCGAAGAAGCAAGTGAAGCATTAAACAAATCTTCATTTACTCCAATGTTACATTGTGCCTCAATATAGTGAGCGGATTCAGGTGCTTTACCTTTGTCTGTATCATCAGTTTTACCTTTCTGCTGGTTTCTTTTCTACTCAATTTTGTCCCACGGTAGCTTGCATGTAGAAGCATCATGTGATCCATTTCTTTTGCAGTGAATGCAATGCAGATTTGCCTTTTCTCCTTGAGAATGTCTGCCCCCCCTGCCTCTGAAGTATCTTCCTCTTCCTCTTCGTCCACCTCTTCCTCTTGTGGAATCTTGAGCAGGATGCTTTTCTTTATGAGCAAGGCACACAGTCTCTTCAGAAAATTCAGGGGATGTCTTCTTTCCAAAGGCTTTCTCTCTTTCAGCAAACTTTTCCACAAGAGAGTCAAAGGTTATATCTTTAAGATTTCCATTTGCTTGTAAAGACTCAAGATAATTGGAGTAAGTAGGATAGAGTGCCTTGAGAAAATCAATAAGAGGGATATCCAGCTCAACCTTAGTGGATTTGATATCATGCATTATAGACTTTACTTCAGATGCAAGAGCAAGAGGATCATTATTTTTCAGTTCAAGAGTGAAGAGCTTAATCATGAGCTGAACAACTTCAAGTGTAGAATGTGAGTCATAGAGTTCTTTCCGCTTTTGTAAAGCTTCAAAGGCAGTTGAATATGATGAAATATGGCGACTCATCTCTTCATTTACAGATGCTGCGATTAATGCATAGGCTTTGCTATTCTTGTTTTCCCAAATGACGAGTTCTTTGTCTGATGTAGGCTGCACTGGGTCATTGTCTCCTTCTCCGGCACACACTCCTTTCCACAACTCATTGAAGATGAGGGTGTGTTTTATCATCCGGGACCATTTAGGATAGTTCTCCTTGCCAGTGAGAACTATTCCTACCATAGAGATGATTGAATGCATTCTGTAAAAAATACTTCTGCTGATAAAAAAACTTCTCCTGATAAAAAACTTCTGCTGATAAAAAAACTTCTACTGATAAAAAACTTCTGCTGATAAAAAAACTTCTACTGATGTACAGTGAAATTGTACTCAGATATATTAAAAAACAGAGGTATTATTTTGTCGTGGTATATGGGGGACAGCGTGAGAGCCAAAAGCAAGAGCGTTAATGACAACAACATTCCAATCATTCGACGTTAATAACATTCATATACAACAATGTATATCAGCATTATATATGTATAGAACAATGTATTATGGAACAGCGTATATAAGTATCAGTTCTGCAATGGCGCGGTGCCTCTTAATTTTGTTGCTTGCCACTATTCTCTCCCGTAACTTCCAAGAGTCAAATCGACGAATTCTTGCAAATCAACGAAACCGTCTCCGTCGCAGTCTGCTTCTTTGATTATCCTCTTCACCTCTTCTTCGGTTGCCTTGCAACCAAGGGAACTCAAGATCGACCTGAGCTCTAGCCACGATATCTTTCCATCTCCGTTAGCGTCAAATTTCTTAAAAACATCTTCCAGATCTTTGACAAGTCGGGTGGATGCAAGGCTGGAGTCAATGTGATTCGATCTGCCACTTCCGAAGAAAGAAACCCTCTATTTCTTTTTCTTCTACTAACAATGAATGGCCTGCACGCTTCAATGCTCAGGTCTACAACTGCAGTTAGTGCCATGAAAAGTGCATGCCATAGAGAGCCAATGTCTGGAAAATTAACCGGAACTTGTGAAATCGATTCATTGACTTAGCGCGGCGGAAGAGGAAACCCTTTCTCCAATGGAATGTACACAGAATAACGCCCTTTTTCTTAAACGTTTATGACATGGCTCTGACTGTTCAGTGAGCAACAGAGGTAGAGGCAGAGCAGCGCTCTGGACAGAGGCAGTGGCAGCGCTCAGGACAGACGCAGTGGCAGCGCTCAGGACAAAGGCAGTGGCAGTGCTCAGGACAGAGGTAGTGGCAAACTATTTCAGGACTGAGGCAGAGCAGCGCTCAAACAAATTTTACATTATATGTTCTTTTATATTCTTGTTGCCATTGTTGTTGCAATAAAGATGGGGAAAACAACTTTTTGAACAATTTATTAAATAAATAAATAAATAAACTTCTAAACCCTTTTTTCTATTTTCTTTTAACTTAGACCCAATTAGCAAAAACTTAAACATTCCCATGTTCTATATAACCATTTTTCATAAAATTCTACAAATTTTATCAAAAAATAATATTTTGATTTTAATACTCTAAAACACCATAGTAAATATTCTATATAACTATTTTTCACAAAATTCTACAACCTTATAAAAAATAATGTTTACATTAGTTCTCAGTTTTAAAGGTTGGTATTTGAAACTGAAAAATATTAATCACATTCTCTTCTAAACCATTTCTTCAAACTTTCCAATACTCTTACAAATAACTTGAATCTATACCAACTTTGCAAGCAAATTAATTGTTTCCCATTGTCTGGGCCAAATAAATTTCAAAATAATAATAAAAGCATACAAACGGATTAAATGTTATTGAAAAGTTGAAATTATAGAGGGAAATAATATACAATAAAAACAATGAAATAACATAGGAAAAAAACATAATGCTTTAAAAGTTTATTTCTTCTTCTTTTTCATATTCAACTAAACAAAGATATATATATTGGGTTAATCCATATACACAATTAAAACGCAGGAGCTTCGAGAAAGGATGCATGTGATTGAGAACTTTTATGTTAAGGTAGAGAAACGCCGAGTGGAGAATGTTTGAATGGCAAACTTCGATTTTATTCCATTCGTTGCTATCGACCAATGCTTCATTTTATTACCGTAAATTTTGTAAGTATCATCTTTGCTGGATATCATAGACGATAAAATTTTACTATGATAGAGTAGCAACAACGTTATGAAAGCGAATACATTTTAAAACTTTTGTAGAGAATATAAGAAAGAGAATGTAAGAAATATAGTGAACACTTCAAATCATTGATATTGAATTCTGTCGAACTGTCCCAACCATACAAAATTCGAAAATTCGATTCGATGGGCTAAATAATTGGTTTGATTCGATTGGAACCATAATGGCATGATAAAGACAAGATTGGAACCTTGCTGGATAAGATTCAATGAAGCTACAACAGTAAATACTAGTTGATTGAGAACTAATCACTAATGACTTACTGCGAGAGTTACTGGACATAGTAACTATTTACCGGCCAATAACAAATTTCTCTTACCACATTGAATATTTATTTGTTACATTTTCTCATTACTTAGTTACTATGCCCAATATAAAATAATACTTGGAGGTCTTCGACTTATGCTTATTGCAGATTAGTGCATGAAGTTTTATATTCATTAATTGTACAGAGTGTTTATATGATTTGTTGGGATTGGTTAGAACCGAAAAATGAGTTTGACATAACTATAAAATGACCGATAGTTATATAAGAAGCAAGTTATACACTACTTAAATATGAAAATCAACATACCTATGAAAATCAACATACCTAGAAAGAAAATGTAGGGGCATATAAATATACCTAAAATTTCAATGGTCTTACTTAATTTAAATTGAATGTACCTGGGTCAATGTTAATGTAAGTTTGATGAGATAAGTATACTCCTACATTTTGTTATATTGAGTGGTCCTCATAAACCATAGGATGTGAAGTGTTGTGATTGCTAAGCAAAAACCAAGTGCAATGGTTGAGGGTAAGTCTATGCAAAAACCGACACCTGTAATGGTTACGAATCAACCATAAATAACACTTGACAATTCATCATGAATCATAAAGGAGGAGTGAAACTTTTATGTATTTACCAGTACACAAAGACAGAGTAGTGAGCATGAGAGACAAATATGAAGAATGTGTATTTGATCACAAGTACTAGTGAAGAGGGAGTATGTTGGAGTAACTCCTACTAAGTGATGAAATGAAGTTACCTCGAGATTAACCATAGGGATAAATCATTATGTGTTTGGTTGACATAACTATTACAATTATCTATGGCTATATAAGAGGCCAATTACATTACATGTAACATGGGGTTGGCATAATTTAATGACTTTCCCCTTAGGGTTTTATTGTTATTGTGTTTCTTGCTCCTTATTCTTCATACCTATTTTTATGTGTATTTGTTTCAAGCTATTAAATTCAAAAAGATTTAGTACATCCAAGAGGCATGAAACTCTATATCCATTACTTGTACAAAATATTTACAAAATTTACTAGAATTTGTAATGTCCATAAAAGTTGTGATCTTAGTATATATTTTTGAGTATTGTTTCTATTAAAATTCGATGCTCTTAAAATAAAATATTCACTAGGAGAAATCCAACATTGAAAACCATACATGCATGACAAATCTTTCAATTCACTAAAAAAATCCTAAGACATTGCATACACTAGAGAGAGATCAAACATGATTGAAAACAAAGTAGGTGCTACAAATCTATCCATTCCCTAAAGGAAATCCATAATACATTACATACACGACAAAATAGGAATCTAAGAGTGGAGATATCGCTTTTGTCCATAGAGCCATGCTAGAGATAGATAAGCTCCACATATGTAACAAAAAAGTGTGCTTCTGAGCCTGCAACAATAATGAGAAATTCACAATGGATATTAGTGTAGTCATAGCTTAAAACAAATATATATGATGATGACTTCAAATTTATGAATTTTAGTCATGCCATAGTTACCAAGTTTGAATCTGGAAACAGATCCATTCAAAAAAAATTAATGGGAACAAAATTCACCAATATACTTTAAAAAAAAAATCATAATCAACCAAATTTCATTGTAATATGAGAGTTAGATTCCTTGTTGCATTGGCTTACCCTAGTGGTTGATCCCTCTCTCTCGACATTGAGGAATAAAAATTATAATCCACTATTTGGACAAGGAGAAACCTTTATTAAATCAGTTTTAATCCCCCTCATGTCTCCCATCCTTGAAATCCTGCGACACTGTAAAACAAATCGATATTTTTGGGGATAATTGGACCAAATCCAACTAATTAACAAATATTTGACATTTGTTAATAATACAAAGATGGATCAACTAGATCCTTGCCATGATATCCTCCCCGATATTCTCAATCTTTCTGAATGGAATCCCCGCCTCGACCTTCAACCCAACCCTAGGGCTGAGATAGGGGGACCCTATCTCGCCCTTCTTGTTCATCTTAGCAGTGGATGGGCTAGGCCGATACATAAAACAGAAGGTACGCAATTCCCTGCTCCAAGGGTTAAGGATATGGGGTAACGACATGCCAATCACTCATCAGCGATTCGTGGATGACATTATGCTCTTCTGTCAAGCCACCCTGAAGGAAGCCCAGATCATTAGAGACATCCTTAACACCTTTATGGAAGCTTTGGGGACCAAGATAAATAATGAAAAATCCTACATTTTATTCTTCAATACCTAAGGGAATGTTAAGAACTACCTAGAAAGAATCCTAGGGTTCAGTACTAGAATCTTGTCATCCAAATACCTGGGTATGCCTCTCTCTGATAACCCTCTTAGAAATGACTTTTGGCAAAATATTCTCCAAAAGCTACAAGGAAAGCTCAATTGCTGGACCTTTAGATCTTTAAACATCACCGACAGAACATTGCTACTCAAATGAGTGCTTCAATCAATACCTATATACCAACTATCTGGAATGGCGGCCCCAAAAGGAGCGTGTTCCAAAATGGTAGAGATTTTCAAAAAACCCTTGCGGGGAGGAACTCAAGAAATTAGGAAATGGGCACTGGTGTCATGGCAGGGCTTGATCAATAAGAAAGAGGATGGAAAACTATGCCTTAGAGACCCATACATCTTGAACCAAGCCATCGGAGAAGAACTTTGGTGCTGATGGATGGGTGGGGGAGTAGATCCTTGGAAACAAATCTGGACTTGGAAGTAAAACATGCGGGTGAGAACTAAGGATATCCTAAGATATCAAGACCCCCCAAAGGGATCGACAATGTGGAATCTGGCAGTTCATAACAGGATCGTTATCTAGTAGCATGCCTTCTCAGAGGTTCATGATGAGCCTTGGTATTGCAACAAGAATGCTGCAACTCCTAGGGCTACCAACTTTACTTATCAACCTCGGGTTTGTACAAACTTGGAGGTGACAGTGCTATATGCACAAGTAGAAGTGAAGGTCCTGCCTGTTGTCACTGTTTATCTGGCAAGAGACCCCAGGGGTTCCAATCCAAACTTCTATAGGGTCAAAAGAATCTTAATTCTTTGATGGAAGAAGAGCAAACCTATTCTAAGAGAGAACTACTCTACTACAGTAATGAAGAAAACAAAATGTAATGCTAAACTACAACATAACCTAACTAACCATCTAAACAACTATGCTAACAGAATTGCTAAATCAACACTAACCTAATGTTGCTACCTAAGTTGCAGAGATAAAGAGCATCAAACTATACTAAGGTGTAAGCAAAGAAACTTAATCTAAATTGGTTTTCAAGCGGAAGAGCAATCGAAGGGAAAAATTAATGAAAGGAGGATGTAAGGAGGCAGTAGCACCTAGGGACAGTTGGATCAATCAAAGAGAAGAAGATGGACAGTGGAGATCTTATTGTGGGGGCTTAAGCAAATAAATGGATGAACATGGTTAATGAAACAGATGAACGGCGGAGATCTTATCGCGAAGAATTAAGTCAAGAGATGGGAGGATAGGCTAATGAAGCAGATGAATGGCGAAGATCATATCACGAAGAATTAAGTGAAGAGATGGGTGGATAGGGTGAATGCACAGGATGAACGGGCAAGGTATTATTGCGGAGGTTAAGTCAAGAGATGGACAGACATGGTAATGAAGCGATGAACAGCTAAGATCTTATCGCGTGGATTAAGTCAAGAGATGGATGGACAAGATTAATGGGAGGATGGATGGCGGAGATCGTATCGCGGGGAAAAGAAACATGTGGAAATTATGGAGCAGGTTTCTAAGGCGGTAAGTAGTTTCTGAGGCACCCTTGAGGTTGTAAGTGGAATTCTGAAATTTCACGCGATTAGCCTTACTGCGTGACACGTAGCACAATAAACCATTTTTCTTGCATGCTCTCGGGCGGATAATGGTCGAGCAATAATCCACACGAGATTGCTCGATAGCCGTTGGATCAGGTGGCGCTGATCAACGGTAGAGATCGGCCAAGCTAGTTGGCGATCGAGTGATGCGATAGCCATCAGATCAGGTGAGGCAGATTGTTGATGGGGTTTTAAAGTGCATAAAGAATTGAGGTGACATGATAGTCGTTGGATCAAGAGACAGATCGACAGTGGAAATTAAAACGCATAAAGTAAGTGGAATACTTCACGCGAGGCAATGGTTGGAGAAAATAATGAATCAGACGATGACTGTGAAGGTTTGTTGTGGATCAGACGGCGAGGAAGTGATGCATGAAGAATGTGTTGAAGGAGGTTTCAAAGGAAAACGATAGAAAAACCAGTGAGGGTGAACAAATAACTGCATCGAACAACAAACTCCATAGCTCATGTGAGAACCAGAAACCTGTGTTTTTGGGGTTGCTAAAGGGTCTCTTCCTCAACTCATGGTCCCAGAGGGAGGAGATGAGGCCGAGACACCTGCACACAACCTTATGGTGATCTTTTCTCCTAGCTAACCTGTAAACTGAAAGAAGGCACAAATGGAAGTAAACTATAGTAATTGCAGCTACTGAAGAAAATGAACAAAAAAAACATGAATAATCTACGCTATCCTGCTATAATGAAAATGAAGCTACTTAAGCAAATAAAACAGAAAACCATGAATCTAGTTAAGAAAATGAATAGAATCAGGAAGCTACTTAAGGAAATTAACAAAACCATAAATCTATGCTAGCATACATGTACAGTAAAGAGGAGCTTTGGCTGCTCGAGTCAGGCCCTAACCCAAGAGCTTCAACCCTCTAAGTTAACTCAGAGCTGGCTTAAAATAGAACTCATTCTCATTATGAAAATCATGGATTACAAAACAATTGTCACAAGTCTCTTGCAACTCAGAAATAAAGTAGAGTTTTACAATGGAAGTCTGAATCCTACTGAGGTCCTAAACCTCTCTACTTATACATCTAATAAACTGGTTTCTGTCACTTTCACTTGCCCAACTGTCTTCTAGTCTTCAAAGTGATGGTTGTTTGCATTCTGAGCTGATGGAGGAATATTCGAATAGAGGGGTAGTAAATGAGGAGGATTTACCTCCTATAATTACTCTCCCTTGTCCCATTCGAGTTTTTATCAAGGTCTTTGCCATACTTTCTTACTTTTATCCTTTATGCCAACATTTTTCCTTGCTTGTACCCTTTATTCCCACATTACATGCACATTAGACCACAAAGCCAGATATCCAACTCTAACTCATATCATAAACAAAATATAATCATAAGTGTGCAATAAGTTGTGAGAATAGTTGTTTTGACTAAGCTAGGAGGTGAATTAAAGCCAATTAAGGTCCATATAATTACCCAATGATGATGCTCATCATCACCCCCTACTGAAAGTGTTCCTCATCCTCTAAGCAACTTAGTCAATGTCCATGTCCTTCATGGCTCTGGTAGCCTCTCTAACATCCCATGCTTCTGTTGTGGTCTCTTCTTCTTGTTTATAGAAGCCTGTTTTCCTTTCTACTTCTTCCGAGTGCCTCTTTTCCTCTTCTTCTTTTCTCCCTTCTAGCATCCCTAGGAATAGTGGTGGATTGAGTTTTAGTCCTATCCAAATGACCTTCAACCTTTACATTGATTTCTTATACCTAGGTGTCATGTTGAGTGCCTCTCTCAACCTTTGAGGGAAGTGATATTCTCTGATCTTCAAGCTGTATGGCAATGTGTTCCATCTCCTTTAGCAGGCATGTATATTATCATATCTTAGTAGCCTAAACATATCCTCAAAATGTGAAATTGATTGCTCTTCAGCAGAAAGATATCTAAGTGCCAGCTGAGGATCATTTGCAATTAGATTATGGGTGCTTATTATGGCCATGGGATTTGATTGTTCAGCTCTGATGAAAAGAGGTTCATTTTTCTCTCTGTCCAATATTATTTTCATCTCTACAACCCTTGACTTCTCATGGTTCATCGATGATGCCAAAGCCATTAATTGTAGATCTCCTAGCTCTGCATTAAGATCCCAAATATTCATGTCTGTGAGGGCCATGTTGTGCAAGTAAAACTCAACCATTTTGTCCCTATCCTCTAGTGCACTTTGATCACAAAGATCAATAAATTGCCTGTAGTCCTAAAATGGCATGGTTCCCCTTTGTGCTAGTGTTTTAATATGAAATTGCAGCCATTATTCTCTGAGGTAAAGAGCATAGGATTTAGCTGGCATCCTACATTGGACGACCTCTTACTATTATTCTACTATGTTTCAATGCCTTCTTCCTCTTGTTTTTCTCTCTCCTTTGTCTCAATGCCTTCTTCCTTTTATGTTTTAGCATCATCCTCTGTATTAGTTTATTCTTCATGTTTTACCTCCTGCTCACTAACAAAAAGACTAACATCATAGGTGAGGGTTTTGATGTCATCCTCTGCTGGTAAGCCTCTGAAGACTAACCATTTTCTAGGGATCCTGAGGTTTTGGAGGGCATCCTCAATGAGGATTCTGATCAAACCATGGTGAGTTAATTGTTGGGACTTCCCTTACTTTAATTTGCTGCTGGAGTCTATGAGTAATTGCATCAAAAAGTAGGGTATGTTGAGTTTTTGGTGAACTGGTGTTTCTACCCCAAGTCTTAATTCTTGAAGCATTCTCAAATGGTTGCCATAACAATAATGTATCTATGGACTCTTGCATTCTCTTTTGACTTATTAAAGAATTTCCCTTTTGCCCCCTTTTCACTTATAAACCAACTACCTCTTAACCTTTACAACTTTTGATCAAATGATGCATATGAATGAATGAGTGGGATACTTACCTATGGTCTTGATGCCATGCTGCAGTTGTCAAAGATCAGAGGTGTTGTTGATGGTTATTCTTCTTCCTCCTCTATTGTCTACTAAAGGTTTATTAGCTTTTGCAGGTGTCTGTGAATAAAGATCTAATGTTGTTGCTGCTGTTGTGGAGCTCCTAGATCTGATGTTGTTGCTGTTATGGAGATCCTGGATTACCACTTGGCAATGTTTGGTGTCTCTCTTAGAATTTCTTGATCATGTTGTCGACTGGTGTTGTGAGGGTGTTGTAATAAATGGACAGAGGGAGTAGGAGTGTGTGTGGATGCAAGGATGATGGTAATGGTTGAGGTGATTGGTTAGATCATGTCTATTATGAATTTTTGGGACTTAACCAATCTACCATTCAGGGGATCCTGTAGAAAACACAATCTTCACCTGAATTAAAGCAATGAAGGAAAAACAATGGAATTGATGGAGGGATGCATGGTAAGGAGTGGAGGAGATGAGTATATGTGAGGCAGGGTTCCCTTTGGATCTTCTCTTTTCTCCTTGATTGTCTTTCTCACCCACCTGCAATATATATATATATATATATATATATATATATATATATATATATATATATATATATATATATATATATATATATATATATATATATATACACCTAGGCTCCCTCAAAGAGGTTTTCACCATAGATATCTGCCCTAGGCACCTCAGGAAGGTTTTCACCCAGGGATCTTCTTACTCTTTTTCGTTTTTTCTCATCCTTTGGCCGCCTCATGAGGTTTTCAACCCAAAGATGGGACTTAGGTGCCTCATGGAGGTTTTCACCGGAATCCTTATTATTTCTTCTCTTTTTCAGTGCCCTAATGATGGAGGAGCTAGAACTTGCTTGACCATCATCACTGTCTTATTGATATTGTCAATGAATTCTTGTTTTGATA
This sequence comes from Pinus tabuliformis, assembly GCA_031772625.1. Lineage (NCBI taxonomy): Eukaryota > Viridiplantae > Streptophyta > Pinopsida > Pinales > Pinaceae > Pinus > Pinus tabuliformis. Next base: position 450,113,575 of record CM062819.1, read on the forward strand.
AAGGCCTCTTGTACATTTTCAATTGGTGTCCATTAACAAGCAATGGAATGGATTCTTCATCTATAGTTCTGATTTTCACTGAACCATTATCATGGCATCTTTCCACCACATAAGGTCCGAGCCATCTTGTCCTTAGCTTGCCCTTGAAGTCTTTATACCTAGTGTCATATAGCAATGCCCAGTCTCCCTCTTGAAATTGCTTCTCCTTAATATGTTTATCATGCCAGATCTTCCTCTGGAGCTGAACTATCTCTGTTTGTAGGAGGGTCTGCGTTCTGAATTGATCCAAGCCATTCAAATGTAACAATCTTTCTTTCCATGGATGATTGAGATCCAAATCTAGTTGGGCTGCCATCCTCAATGTGTTATATTCAAACTCAATGGACAACAAAGCCTTTTTCCCACAGACCAACTGGTAGGGTGTAAATCCAGTGGTGGTCTTCCATGTTGTATTATTGGCCCAGGTGGCCTCAACTAGTCTCTCTGCCCAATCCTTCCTGCTGCTGCTTACTAACTTGGTTAAGATCTTCTCCAGTGCCCTATTGGTCACCTCCACTTGCCCATTAGCTTGTGGATGATAAGAAGTGGAAGTCCTATGCTTGATTTTGTGATGGTTGAGCAGTTATTCAATCATGCTGGATGTAAACTGGCTGCCTTGGTCTTTGACTAGCTCTCTAGGGTACCCAAATTTGTAGAATATATTCTCTCTTAGGAACTCAGCCACCTTCTCTTCTATTGTTGCCTTAATTTCCTTGGTTTCAACCCACTTAGTTAAATAATCAGTGCGCACAATGATGTGTTTCTTTTACTTTGAAGGATGGTTGATAGGCCCAATGAAGTCCATGCCCCACTTGTCAAATGGCTCGAAAGTCACTTGAGGTTGTAGGGAAATTTCATCTCTTGGAGTAGGCTTTCCCATCCTCTGGCACCAATCACACTGAATAATGTACTTTTTCACATCCTGATGAAGAGTAGGCCAATAATAGCGTGCTTGCAATACTTTGAGTGATGTCCTCTTTGTTGCAAAGTGACCTCCACAAGGCCCATCATGACAGGTCAGAAGGATGTCAAAGACTTCCTCTTCCCTTACACACCTTCTCAAGGTTTGATCTGGGCCAAGTTTGAACAGATTGCCCCCAATCCAGGTGAGAAGGGCACTCTTCCTGACTATCTTGCTCTTTTCTTTAGAGGTCAAGTTTGGTGGGAATTGTGTTGATACCAAATAGTTCGCTATATTAGCAAACCATGGGGAGAGAACTAAAATAGCAAACAAATGCTCGTTTGGTAATTGGTCATCCACCATTCTTTCATTACTTGTAGGCATATTCATCTTAGATAGAAAGTCAGCAACAACATTTTCCTTACCAGGGTTATCAACAATAGTTAGATCAAACTATTGTAATAAAAGCAACCATCTTATAATTCTAGCAATCACATTTGGTTTGTTCATTAAATATTTGTTTGCAACATGAACAACATGCACAAATGTTTGATAGCCTATAATGTAATGCCTGAATTTGTTTAATGAATGCACAAGAACTAGGAGTTCCTTTTCAGTCACAGTATAGTTTAACTCAACCTTTGACAGGTTCTTACTGATAAAATAAATGGCATAGGGCAATTTCTCCTCTTCATGACCTAAGGTTGCTCCTATGGCTTTGTGTGAGGCATCAGCATGAATATGAAAAGAGAGGGCCCAATTTGGGCCTCTAAGGACTGGTGCAGTGGTTAGCTTACCCTTTAGAATTTCTAAGGCTCCCTGACAGCTCTTTGACCATATAAACTCAAAATCTTTGGCCAACAACCCAAACAAAGGAGAGGCAAACTTGTTGAATTCCTTTATTAACCTTTGGTAGTATCTAGCTAACCCTGAGAAACTCTTGACATCTCTTTGCTTTTGTGGAGGTGAGACCCTTTGGATGATTGCTATTTTGTTTTGGTCCACCTGCAGTCCTTGCTGAGATATTGAATAACCTAGCACAGTCCCTTCAGTCATTAAGAAATCACATTTTTCTAGACTGAGAGATAGGTTCATTTCAATGCATTTGTGTAATACTTTGCCTAGGTTAGTCAGGGCTTCTTGGAAGTCACAACCATAAGGTTTAAAATCATCTATATAGATTTCCATAGCATCATGTACTAATTCAACAAAAATACTCAAGACTGCTCTTTGGAAAGTGGCAAGAGCATTGCATAGGCCAAAAGGGAGGACCCTATAGGCAAAAGTACCCTAAAGATAGGTGAATGTGGTGTTATTCTGGTCTTCTGGGCAGATTTGGATTTGGTTGTACCCACTGAATCCATCTAAGAATGAAAAAAATTTCTTCCGTGTCAGGCCATCTAGCACTTGGTCAATGAAGGGTAGGGGAAAATGATCCTTCTTTGTGGCTTTGTTCAACTCCCTATAATCAACACAAATCCTCAACTTTCCATTTTTCTTTGGAACTAACACTAAAGGAGAGACTCACTCATTGTCTGAGATAGGGTAAATGAATCATGCATCTAGTAGTTTTTGCAGTTCTTCTTTGACTATGTCTTTAAGAGATGGATTCATCCTCCTTTGTGGTTTCCTAGCTGGCTTAAACCTTCTTTGATGTATCAAAAAGTGATGAGCCTAGGTATTGCAAAAAGAATGCTGCAACTCCCAATGCTACCAGCTTTACTTATCAACCCGGGGTTCGTACAAACTTGGAGGTGACAGTGCTATATGCACAAGTAGAAGTGAATGTCCTGCCCATTGTCATTGTTTATCTGGCAAGAGACCCTAGCGGTTCCAAGCCAGACTTCTATAGGGTCAGAAGAAGCTTAATTCTTTGATGGAAGAAGAGAAAACCTATTCTAAGAGAGAGCTACTCTACTGCAGTAATGGAAAAAGCAACATGTAATGCTAAACTACACCATAACCTAACTAACCATCTAAATAGTTATGCTAACAGAGTTGCTAAATCAACACTAACCTAATGCTGCTACCTAAATTGCGGAGGTAAAGAGCATCAAACTATACTGAGGTGTAAGCAAAGAAACTTAAGCTAAATCAGTTTTCAAGCGGAAGAGCAATCGGAGGTCGAAATCAATGAAAGGAGAACGTAAGGACGCAGTAGTGCCTAGGGACTATTGGATCGATCAATAAGAAGAAGATGGACGGTGGAGATCTTATTATGGGGGCTTAAGCGAATAAATGGATGAACAGGGTTAATGAAGCAGATGAATGGCGGAGATCTTATCGCGAAGAATTAAGTCAAGAGATGGGTGGACAGGGTAATGAAGCAGATGAACAACGGAGATCGTATCGTGAGGAATTAAGTGAAGAGATGGGTGGACAGGGTGAATGCATGGGATGAATGACTGAGGTCTTATCGCAGAGGTTAAGTCAAGAGATGGACAAACATGGTAATGATGCGATGAATGGCTGAGATCTTATCGGGCAGATTAAGCCAAGAAATGGACAGACAAGATTAATCAGAGGATGGACGGTGGAGATCGTATCGCGGGAAAAATAAACATGCGAAAATGATGGAGCGGGTTTCTAAGGTGATAAGTAGTTACTCGTGCGCCCTCAACGCCGTAAGCAGAATTATGAAATTTGACTCGATTAACCTTACTGCGCAACACGTAGCACAAGAAAACCACTTTTCTCGCATGCTCTCGGATGGATAACGGTCGTGCAATAATCTGTGTGAGATTACATGATAGCCGTTGGATCAGGTAGGGCTGATCAACAATGGAGATCAGCCAAGCTATTTGGTGATGTCGAAAAGTGTGCAACAAGAAATGCTTGTTGAGAATGCAACAAGATGATGGAGCTTAGTGAAAAGAGTCGCCTTCACTAAGTGGGTCCGCAGGCAAATTATGGCGCAAGTTCTATTTTTGATCCCAGCATGGATGATCATAGTATGAGTGATCACAGTGTGGGTGACCACAGTGTGAGTGATCACAGTGTGAGTGATCAAAGTCTATTTTTAGACTGGCTGTCAAAAATAGAAAAGTCAAATATTATTGTCTCATAATAATATTTGGACTATAAACTTGATCTTATTCTCTTGGAGCACTTCAGGATGAGCTACGGATGTGGTACATGCAGATCCCATAGGGAAATACGTGGTTACCTATGGGATGACTAATATTTGCATGCAGGACTTCAGTTAGAACTCAAGTGAGTTGAGTTTAGTGGACTGGAGGTGCAGTTGATGGAGTTGTGTTCAGTTTAGCTTTGTTAAACTGGTTGTATTTAGTCTAACTGGCAAATAGACTAGAGATGAGTTGGGTGAATTAGTTATTAATTAATTCACAAGTTATTAACTCATAATGAAACTATAGAATACATCAGTTAACTCAGTTGCATGTCAGTGCATGTTCAGTTCAGCAGGGACAGGTGTTAGAGGATCAGATTGCTATCAGTTGTGACTATAGTTGTGCATGATGATTTGCACAATCAGAGGGATTGAGTATGCCAATGAATTGGCCAATATCAAGAATTGTAGCCTGTGCTCACGTCCAACACAGTGTGAGTGATTCTTTGCAGGTCAAATACGAGTTTGATAAGCCATTCTCATTAATTCTTGAGTAGGTATTGAGCTGTGGAGGCAGGCAAGCAGCGGGGGAGATTTGGAGATCAGATTTGAGCTGTATTGTGTGTAACAGGTGGAGCTGGTACTGGATTGCTTGTGATAAGCATTGTACTTTGTAATGTTACATGATTCAATCAATATAATATACAGATAGTGTGGGGTTTTTAGCGAGATGATTTCCCCGGGATACACACTATGTTAATGAGTTTGATTGATGCTTCTATGTGTGCCTGTGAATGTTTCTGCTTCTGTAAATTGATGATCAACGTAGAGGAGGTTATGTATTATGCATGTTCCGCTTATAAATGTATAATCAGGATAATCTCTGTGAATATGTGTCATATTATTCAAAATTTCTACATGGTATCAGAGTTGCTTGATTTGTAGAAGAGACTTTTACAGGATATCAAGCGAGGATTGATCATCAGATCTATTATTCAGGAAGTGTTTACATTTTATTTCTTCAGGCAGAGTCTGTGATCGGGCCAGGTAGCATCTGGATTCATCCTTCTTTTGGAAGGTGAGATATCCAGTGAATGCCCATACAATCAATCTCTGTACAAGAAATACTTTGTTCTCGCGAATTTTAGATCAGAAGCGGTTGAGTTTTGAGCTGGTGGAATTCGTTTATTCCAAAGCAAGAGATAAACTCAGAAACTTTCAGTGTGAGAATGGAGACAGTATGCCCCAGTATCTCACGAAGTTCACCCAATGCCGGGATGAGCTGGGAAGTGTGGGGGTGACTGTCGGATGAGGATGGTGAGTCTAGCACTCCTTGACCTTCCTAAGAGTTGGCATAACTACCAGGACTCGGTGAATGGAAGGGATAAATTGCCAGGATGGGAGAGACTTTGGTCGGATCTTGTGCAAGAGGAGATTAGACGGCGCACCAGAGACAGTTCTTCATCTATGCATGATGAGGAGAACTGTGCCTTAGCGAGTAAGGCGAAGAAGGGGAATGGGAAGGTTTCTCTTTCTGAATCCCGTTCTTCCAGTGATGGGAAGAAGGTTGACAAGTCGAAGGTGAGATGCTTTCGTTGTCATGAGATTGGTTCACGGGTCAGGAACCTGTATGCTCTTGAGGTTCAAGATGCATGCAAAGCCTTGAGTAGCGAGGCAATTGATGGAGACTTGGTGGTTGAGAGGGAGTGTATATTACTTCTCAACATGCAGAGCCAGAAGAAGTCTTAGACGATTGTGGAGGAGCCACGATTGGTGCAACAGCTTCAGGAGGTTGTGGAGGAGCCACAACAAGGCAAGCTGAGAGAAGATCGAGTAGAGACATTTACTCATGCAGAGACCTCCAGTAGGGGGAAACTTCGAGCCAGGTGGGCTGAGGGATCACATGCAGCCATACCTCTAGGTAGGAGGTGGGGCGATATAGAGTGATCGTCCCAAGGAGGAGGGGCAGGATCCTTGAGGTACCCAACCTCTTGGATGAGACCTTGCTATGGGAGCCCCAATGTGTAGTAGCAGGAACTGACTGATTACGCAGAGACAGATGCGGATGGAGCGACAGAGAGAGCGACAGTGCAGGGAATCCCAGGACAGCGCATAGCTAGCAGGCTACAGCAATGCGAGAGGCACAAGTGTTTTGCACAGTGCTAGGTGGCACAGAGAGGTGTGCAATGGTGCGAGATGCATGGAGATGTTGCCGTAGCGCAGATGTCAGAGAGGGAGCACTTGTCAGCAGCAGGTAGAGCTTCAGCATCAGAGGGTGTTTCTAGCCCAATAGGGAGGTCAGTTGGGAGGTGCAGTACGGATGCAATGCTGGGAGATAGAACTAGCAGCAGCACAGGTGCAGTCAGAGATCAAAGTGACAGAGGCTAGAGCAATCAGATACTGAAGAGCACAGAGATGCAGAGTTTTAGTCGACAGAGGCAATAGCAGTCAGAGACTTTGATGACAGAGCAAGTGGACCGGCCAGATGTGTTGCATGGAGAACATTCCAGAGTTACAGGATTGGGTTTGAGAGGAAGCCTTTCTTGTTGAGAGGGAGTGTTGAAAAGTGTGCAACAAGAAATTCTTGTTGAGAATGCAACAAGATGATGGAGCTTAGTGAAAAGAGTCGCCTTCACTAAGTGGTCCCGCAGGCAAATTATGGCGCAAGTTCTATTTTTGGTCCCAGCATGGATGATCACAGTATGAGTGATCACAGTGTGGGTGACCACAGTGTGAGTGATCACAGTGTGAGTGATCAAAGTCTATTTTTAGACTGGCTGTCAAAAATAGAAAAGTCAAATATTATTGTCTCATAATAATATTTGTACTATAAACTTAATATTATTCTCTTGGAGCACTTCAGGATGAGCTACGGATGTGGTACATGCAGATCCCAGAGGGAAATACATGGTTACCTATGGGATGACTAATATTTGCATGCAGTACTTCAGTTAGAACTCAAGTGAGTTGAGTTTAGTGGACTGGAGGTGCAGTTGATGGAGTTGTGTTCAGTTTAGCTTTGTTAAACTGGTTGTATTTAGTCTAACTGGCAAATAGACTAGAGATGAGTTGGGTGAATTAGCTATTAATTAATCCACAAGTTATTAACTCATAATGCAACTATAGAATACATCAGTTAACTCAGTTGCATGTCAGTGCATGTTCAGTTCAGCAGGGACAGGTGTTAGAGGATCAGATTGCTATCAGTTGTGACTATAGTTGTGCATGATGATTTGCACAATCAGAGGGATTGAGTATGCCAATGAATTGGCTAATATCAAGAATTGTAGCTTGTGCTCACGTCCAACACAGTGTGAGTGATTCTTTGTAGGTCAAATACGAGTTTGGTAAGCCATTCTCATCAATTCTTGAGCAGGTATTGAGCTGTGGAGGCAGGCAAGCAACAGGGGAGATTTGGAGATCAGATCTGAGCTATATTGTGTGTAACAGGTGGAGCTGGTACTGGATTGCTTGTGATAAGCATTGTACTTTGTAATGTTACATGATTCAATCAATATAATATACAGATAGTGTGGGGTTTTTAGCGAGATGCTTTCCCCGGGATACATACTGTGTTAATGAGTTTGATTGATGCTTCTATGTGCGCCTGTGAATGTTTCTGCTTCTGTAAATTGATGATCAACGTAGAGGAGGTTATGTATTATGCATGTTCCGCTTATAAGTGTATAATCAGGATAATCTCTGTGAATATGTGTCATATTATTCAAAATTTCTACAGGTGATCGAGTGACGTGATAGCCATTGGATTAGGCGAGGAAGATCGATGGTGGGGGTTTAAAGCACATAAATTGTTGGTGTGACATGATAGTCGTCGGATCAAGAGATAGATCTACGGTGGAGATTAAAGCGCATAAAGTAAGTGGAAGACCTCACGCGAGGCAGCAGTTGGAGAAAATAATGAATCGAACAGTGATTGTGAAGGTTTGTGGATGGTGAGGAAGCGATGCATGAAAAATGTGTTAGAGGAGGGTTCAAAGGAAAATGACAGGGAAACCAATGAGGATTTACAAATAACTGCATCGAACAGCAAACTTCATAGCTCATGCGAGAATGAGAACCCTATGTTTTTGGGGTTGCTAAAGGGTCTCTTCCTCAAGTCATTGTCTCAGAGGGAGGAGATGAGGCTGAGACACCTGCACACAACCTTATGGTGATTTTCTCCTAGCTAACCTGTAAACTGAAAGCAGACACAAATGGAAGTAAACTCTAGTAAATGCAGCTACTGAAGAAAATGAACAGAAAAACCATGAATAATCTACGCTATCCTGCTATAATGAAAATGAAGCTACTTAAGCAAATAAAACAGAAAACCATGAATCTACTTAAGCAAATGAACAGAACTAGGAAGCTACTTATGGAAATGAACAAAGCCAGAAATCTATGCTAGCATACATGTACAGTAAAGATGAGCTTTGGTTTCTCGGGTTAGGCCCTAACCCAAGAGCTTCAGCCCTCTGAGTTAACTCAGATCTAGCTTAAAACAGAATTCATTCTCATTATGAAAACCATGGATTACAGAACCACTGTCACAAGTCTCTTGTAGCTCAGAAATAAAGTAGAGTTTTACAATGAAAGTCTGAATCCTATTGAGGTCCTAAACCTTTCTACTTATACATCTGATAAACTGGTTTCTGTCACTTTCACTTGCTCGGTTGTCTTCTAGTCTTCAAAGTGATGGTTATTTGCATTCTAAGCTGATGGAGGAATATTCGAATGGAAGGGTAGTAAATGAGGAGGATTTAACTCCTATAATTACTTTCCCTTGTCCCATTTGAGTTTTGACCAAGGTCTTTGCCATAGTTCCTTACTTTTATCCTTTATGCCTGCATTTCTCCTTGCTTGTATCCTTTATTCCTACATTACATGCACATTAGACCACAAAGCCAAATATCCAACTCTAACTCATATCATAAACAAAATATAATCAAAAGTATGCAATAAGTTGTGAGAATAGCTGGTTTGACTAAGCTAGGAGGTGAATTAACGTCAATTAAGGCCCATATAATTACCCAATGATGAGGCTCATCAGTTCGGAATGGAAAAACAACCCGAATTTGGACGGAATCTTGGCAACAAAGAGGAAAAATGGTAAAAAGATAGAAACTCAGGGAGATATATTAGCACACAAGGGACAGTAATATGCATGTTGTGAAACAATATTGGAAGGAAGATCAAGGAGCAGAAAGCTGGAGGAGATGGAGGACAAGATACCACTAGGACCAAGCAGCAGAAATAGAATAATGGGAAAACTTAGACAAAGAACTAAGGACAAGGTAGATAACAATCCATAAAGACCCGATATTTTGAGATGGGGTTACACCACCAAAGGTACCTTCACTATAAGCAAAGCCTACGATGTACAAGTTAGACAACAGCAAGAAGGGCAGGATATCATATGGAAAAAGATCTGGAAAGGTGGTTGGTGGCCAGAGGTAACCCACTTCCTCTGGTTGGTTTGTAAATAAAATCATTGAATTATCTTGGTTTGTTAAAAGGAAATCGTTGAATTATCATGGCTGTTTACAGACTATAGTTTATACGGGCAAGATATGTTGTTAAGTTTTAAGTGGTTTGATAAAAGAAACTCATTGAATTATCATGGTTGTTTACAGACTATAGTTTATATAGATAGGTAATGATGTTACGCTGTAAATAGTTTAAAACATGATTATGGTTAATGGGTGTTCTCTGGAACGGTTTGTTAAAAGAAAATTTTTGAATTATCATGGTTGCTTATAGTTTAAATCATGATTATGGTTAATGGTCGTCGTGTGGAACGGCTTGTTAACAAAAAATACAGAGTTCTTCAATGCCTATTTTATATAGGCCACGAGATCACATGATCCTCCTCCTGCTAGATGACAATGACCACAATGATCATGTATTGTTGAAGTATTTATCACTTAAATACTTTCTCTATTCCACCTCTAGCGATGGCTCTCTTTTCATCTCTGAATATGCTTATAGCTAATCCATTCATCTCAATTAATACTAATAATAATATTGACGGTGATATAATAATAAATGGTAAATGGTAATACTAATAATAATATCTAAGGTGATTTGGTGTTTATTATAAAAATTATGGTGGAGAGAGCAAGGAGCATTGTAGGTTAGGGTTTCAGGGTTCCACGACCCAGCCTTGACAAACCTGCTACAATAATACCAAACAAAGGCCTGCACCAAACTGGGACCCGTGACTGAGATAGCGATGAACGATATGGCACGGGGGGAGAGATCCCCTCCTATAGGAATGTTGCAGCAAGAGCATCGAGCCAGCACGGAACCACCAGCGGGAATGGGGGAAAGGTAAAGGAATACCAGTCTTGGGAGCCAAATGGAAAGCGGGCTTGGGAGGAAAATTCCTGCCTAGAGCTGCAAAAAAACCAAGATTCGTTATCCCTAACAATAAGCGCGAAAAGTACCGAAAATACATGAAGGATCATGCCCTCATCTGCAAGTTCATAGGGGCATGGTCGATAGAGAAAGAATCGATTAAATGGATCCAACAAACATTGAAGCCAAAAGGCCACACTGATCTCAAGCTTGGGGCAAAGGGTTTCTTTGCAGTGATCTTCTCAAATTTGGAAGACAAAGAAAGGATTTTTGAAAACGAATCATACTTCTCCAACAATGTTGGATTCTTCATCAAGAACTCGGAAGAGTGCTACAACCCTAATCAGGAGAAACTATTGGATGCCCCAATATGGGTTCAGTTTTTGGATTACTAATGGACTTCTGGGATCTAAAGATACTATAAAGCATTGGGAATTCTATTAGCACCTTTGTTAAAGTGGCAGATTCGACAAGGAAAGGCAGATATACCTCTTATGCCAGAATCTGTGTTTATATGAATATAACGGAGCCACTCCCAGATTACAGAGAGCTGGAATACCATGATGAGGTATGGCCACAACCGCTAGACTATGAGCACATACCCTTCTGGTGCCGCAGGTTTCATGAATATGGCCACTTGTTCTAGGTATGTCCCCTCAACCAGAAAGAAAACACCCCGGTGAATAGGAGGACAAGGGAATTGATGGTGAAATAGGATGAAGAAGGGTTTAAGGAGGTGCAACACAGTAAAAGAACCTTAAGATTGCGAGGGAATCAAAAAGAAAATCAAGCAGAGAAAGAACAAAGGCCTCAGAACCGCTTTCGGTATTACAGGAAGAAGACATGGGCGTGGATATGGGAGAAATTTCATTAGAAATGGAAGGCCAAAAAGACAAAGAAATAATAGGAAATAAAATGAATAAAGTGGTGATTGAGACAGAGCAAGGACTAGAGGGTACCATGCAAATGGTGGAACAAACCCTAATGGAGATCGATAACTAGAAAGAAGACCTAAGTGCATAAGAACAAGTCATGAAACAACTACTGCACGAATGGAGACATTTGGATGAAATATTCATCCCGAAAGATTAGAAGCAACTCTATAAGGAGACTTTTCAACAATATAGAGACAAGCATGGCTCAACGATAATAATCCAATGTGAACTTCTAGGGGCCCAAGCCAACCAAGGGCAAGAAGTGGGAACACAAGGAAAATGATGAAAAAAATAGGTAGGAGAACGATGAATGAATCCATAGAAATGGTGGGGGAACCGCTCGTGAATTCAAGAAGAGTAGTGCCATTGTCATAGGTCTTCCACCAAATGCTAAAATTGTTAAAATGATTATTACAACCTGGAACATTAGAGGCCTCAACAATAGAAGCAAACAAAGGTACCTTAAGGAGAGGTTGAAAAAATATAAGCCAGGCATTATGATAATACAGGGAACCAAAATCAATGAAAGAAATATGAAAGAAATAATGGAACACTTCAAGCCGAAATACCAAGTCATGGCTTAGGACACTAATGGCAGTGCAAGAGGACTGATGATTCTCTAGAATCTGGTGGAATTTTGGTTTGAAGACTGGGTAAGCCTACCAAGAATTCTTACAAGAAAATTTTGGAATATCGGATCTAGTGAATGGGTTCTGTTTTCAGGGGTTTATGGACCTCATATTGTGAGAGAAAGAAGAACCTTCCTACAAAATATGGTAAACCTAAGAAATTTATACGCAGAAGACCTATGGGTGGTGGGGGGTGGACTTGAACATGATCATAACCCCAAGGGAAAAAAAAGGGAGGAATGAGAAGAACAGATGTAGATATGGAAGCCTTCAATGTAGATATCACAAATTTATGCCTAGTTGAATACCCACAATCAATGGGATTCATACCTGGAATAACAGACGAGGAGGGGTTCATCAAATAACATGTCACCTGGATAGATTCTTACTCTTAGAAGAACTGATAAGCAGAGATATCTTCATAGAATCATCGATACTTCCATGCATAGGGTTGGACCATTGGCCAGTTCGCCTAGAAGTGGATCTAAAAGCAAGACCCAAGAACCGGCCCTTCAGGTTTGAAGCTTTCTGGCTCAGAGACCCTGGTCTCCTAAAAAAAACTGAAGAATGGTGGACAAGAAGTGAACAATAGGGCAGGAACAGGATTCACACCTTCCAATTGAAGCTAAAAGAATTAAAGAAGAATCTGAGGAAGTGGAATAAGGAGGAGTCTCTGCACATTATCAAGGATCAAACCTAACTTAGCAAGCGTATGGCAGAGGTCCAACAGAAAATTATACATGAGGGGAGGTCAGAGGATCTCATACGAAAGGAAGGATTATTAATAAAACAAGATAGAGGAAAGAAGAAAATAGGAGGAGATCCTCTAGAAAGAAAAATCTTGGGTGCAGTGGCTGAGGGAAGGAGAATAAAACATGAGATTTTTCCATAAATGTTTTCGGGAAAAGTGTCTATTCAGAACGACCCTATCCCACACGGTTGTGACAGAGACCTCAGAAACAAACAAGGAAAACTACTCTTGTATTCTCCTTTATGAACTATAAACGAAGATGATTAAGATGAACCGACCTGTGTCTTGCGCTAGTTGTTCGATCCAATCTTTCTTCTCTTTGCCAGCTTCCACCAATCTGCTCCCTCACTTGCCCAGCATCACCAAGTTCCTGCAAGTTCACAGAGGAGAGAAACTACACAAAGACATGGATTTATGTTCATAAAAAGCTTAAGATCAGTTTTAAACTAAACATACAAATATAACATACATCAGATATACAAACATGTAGGAGAAACTCAAGTAGTTTTATTGATAAAACAAGAAGATCCGGGAGGAGTTACAACCGATGATTCCTGATCCAGCATCAACCTCCCAGCATAGAATCCCTTCTTCACCTCCAACAAAGCATAAATCACCCAATACTCTGATATCTATCACAAAACCAACAGCAATTCTCTGCAATGTACAAAATTCCAGCCTCCTGGATCTCTTGGTGAGGGATCCATATATAGATGTATGCAAAGAGGATGAGTCAGCTCATGAATTGATTAGTGGCTTCTCTCTGTCAGTTCTTGCTTCCACTTGGAGACTGAGAGCCTCTTACTCATCACTGGTCGAATTCAGTGAGGCAAGTGTCATTGGAGAAGATTCTGGAAGCTTCCATTGTCTCTCCACCTCGCGGAATGACTCTGCCACTTGTCATTTCCCGCTCAACGCACCCTGGTAGTGCATTCAAGTGCGTTGCAACGCACCTAGCCAGTGTATTTGGGTGCTTTGCAACGCAGGTAGCTAGTGGAGCATCTGAAATGATCTTGTTTTGACTAGTTTTGAGCAGTTTCTGGTGGAGAACTTCTGAGAGAAGCTGTAATTTGTTGACCTTGTTCCTTTAGGAGCTGGAACAACACCTTTAGGGACTTAGGATCCCTTGGTTTATGGACATTTCATGCTTATAGCTGTAAGGCACAAAAATGTCTATAACAATAAAGCCATGGTGCACCACTGAAAACATAACCGAATTTACTCCCTAAAAGATGAGGAAGGATAGCACAAAGTTTAACATGAAGAAATGGAAGCCCTTCTGGTCAATCATTTCAAAGATTTTCTCACAAAAAGCCCTGACAGTATAATGGAAGCCACACAAAGAATCATGCAGTGCATTCCCAAATCGATAACTAACGACCAAAATATGGCCTTGATGTGAGTTGTCTCCAAAGAAGAAATAGAAGAGATAGTCAAAGGAATGCAGAAGAACAAAGCCCCTAGTCTGGAAGGATTCACTGCAGATTTTTATCAAGCCACCTGGCCATTCATGGGGCAAGACATCCTCAAGGGTGTGGAGGAATCGAGATGTAACCAAAAGGTATGCCCAAGTCTCAACTCTACTTTTATTTATTTGATTCCTAAAACTGATAAGTTTGATGTCACCCAAGGATTTAGGCACATTTCCCTCTGTAATGTCATCTACAAGATTATAGCCACTCTTGTGGTCAAACGCCTGAAGCCCATTCATCCCAACCTCATTTCTCCTGAACAAACCGGATTTGTAGAGGGTCGACAAATCCTTGATGGCTTCATTACATCCCAAGAGGTAGTCCGCTCTCTTAAGTCCCCGAAGATCTTGGGCATGATGATAAATATGGATATATCCAGGGCGTATGACAGACTCAGCTGGGGATACCTATCGAGTATCCTCAAAGCTTACAACTTTGCCCAAAGATAGATCAACTGGATCCTTGCCATGATACCTTCTCCAGTATTCTCAATCTCGCTGAATGGAACCCCCACCTCGATCTTCAACCCAACCTGAGGGTTGAGATAGGGGGACCCTATCTCACCCTTCTTGTTCATCTTAGTAGCAAATGGGCTAGGTCGATACATAAAACAGAAGGTACGCAATTCCCTGCTCCAAGGGTTAAGGATATGGGGTAATGACATGCCAATCACTCATCAGCAATTCGTGGACGACATTATTTTCCTCTGTCAAGCCACCGTGAAGGAAGCTTGAAGCATTAAAGACATTCTTAACACCTTTATGGAAGTCTTGAGGACCAAGATAAATAATGAAAAATCCTACATTTTCTTCCTCAATACCTAAGGGAATGTTAAGAACTACCTAGCCATAATCCTAGGGTTCAGTACTGGAATCTTGCCATCCAAATACCCAGGTATTCCTCTCTCTGATAACCCTCTTAGAAATGATTGTTGGCAAAACATTCTCCAAAAACTACAAGGAAAGCTCAATTGTTGGACCTTTAGATCTTTAAACAACGTCGACAGAATAGTGCTACTCAAAGCAGTGCTTCAGTCAATACCTATATACCAACTATTCGGAATGGTGGCCCTAAAAGGAGCATGTTCCAAAATGGTAGACATTTTCAAAAAATCCCTATGGGGAGGAACTCAACAGATTAGGAAATGGGCACTGGTGTTGTGGCAAGGCCTAATCAATAAGAAAGAGGATGGCAGACTAGGCCTTAGAGACCCATACGTCTTGAACCAAACCATGGGAGAAAAACTTTGGTGGCAATGGATGGGTGGGGGAGTAGATATTTGGAAACAAATATGGACTCGGAAGAACAACATGCCGTTGAAAACTGAGGATATCCTAAGATATCAAGACCCTTCCAAGGGATCGATGATGTGGAATCTGGTAGTCTGCAAGAGGCACCTTATCTAGCAGCATGCCTTCTGGGAGGTTTGCAATGGCAAAATAGCCCGATTTTGGATGGAATCTTGACAACAAAGAGGTAATATGGTAGAAAGACAGGAACTCACGGAGATATATCAGCACTCTAGGGACAATAATATGCATGTGGTGAAATAACACTGTAAGGAAGAGCAAGGAGCGGAAAGCTAGAGGAGATGGAAGACAAAAGATCACTGGGACTAGGCAATAGAAACAGAGTAATGGGAAAACCTAGACAAAGAACTAAGGACAAGGCAGATAATGATCTATCAAGACCAAGACATTTTGAGATGGGGTTACACCACCAAAGGTACCTTCACTACAAGCGAAGTCTACGATATACAAGTTAGACAAGAGCAGGAAGGGCAGGATATGACATGGAAAAGGATCTGGAAAGGCGGTTGGTGGCCAAAGGTAACCCACTTCCTCTGGATGGTTTGTAAAGGATGCATACTGACTTGGGATCAATTGTAGAAACAAGGCTTTCAAGGGCCCTCCTCCTGTTGGCTATGCCACCAACACTGGGAAGACATGGAATGTATCCTCAACACATGCCAGTTTGCAGAACACAAGTGGAGGAAAATGCAAGGAGTTTTTGAAAGAATGGACAGAGACCAAAACAACATTAAAGGAACAATTCTCCTATCACGGAACCATATCTATTCCAGCCCTGTAGTAAACCGGGCCTGGAGTCTAGGCCTAGGATTCACCCTCTAGGCCATCTAGAAGGAGAGAAACCATAAAATATTAAATAATAAAGCAACTCTGCAGGAAAAAGTATGGGAAGGCATTGTCTAGAATATAAGGGAAACAATCTTGGCAGAAACATGGCACCAAGAGGATTAGAAAGCGCCACCCCAAGAAGTCCGAATCTTACAAAAACTCAATCTAGCCCCGAGGATGATTGACACTAAAGCATGGAAGACAAGCAACATAGGCATGACCTCTCGGTCCCATTTTAACCCCTCGGAAGAAGGATTCATAAAACTTAACTTTGATGTGGGCTCCAAAGGAAACCTAGGAGAGGCAGGTCTAGGAGGCCTCTTTCGAGACCCTCAGGCTAACACCTGTCTCATCTATGTAGAAAGTTGTGGGATTTTCAGTGATAATGAGGCATAGTTTGCTGTAGTACGTCAAGGCCTCCCAATAGCTGTTAGAATGGGATACAGAAACTTGGAAGTGGAAGGGGATTCAAGCTTAGTTGTAAATACAGTGGAAAAATTAAACAATGGCACTAAGTGGGATAAACTCAGCTAGAACTAGAGGAATATAAGACTTATCCAAGAGATAGGTGAAATCATCCCCAAATTTGAATATATACAGGTGAAACATGTCAGGAGAGATGGAAACAAAGGGGTCGACCTCCTAGCTAACTGGGGGTGTAACCACAAGATGGAAAAGAAATGGTCGGTTTGACCCTGGGATACAACATTTGAACCCCTGAGGGAAATTTTGGCTAAGGACCTCAGACATAGCCAAGAAAGCAAATGTCAAGCAACTCAAGCCCCCGATCAGGGTGCGGGTTGATGTTAGAGAGGCTAGGCTGGTAGTT
Source organism: Pinus tabuliformis (assembly GCA_031772625.1). NCBI lineage: Eukaryota > Viridiplantae > Streptophyta > Pinopsida > Pinales > Pinaceae > Pinus > Pinus tabuliformis. The sequence continues at coordinate 450,130,696 of CM062819.1, forward strand.
GATATGCATAGTACGAGGGCCATAACAACCACCACCCCCCACATGCTCAAGGCATGGGGTGCGGTGTCCTTCGGAATGAATGCATGGATGGTAAGTGGGCAAGGTGACGGGGAAGGGAATAAGGTAGGGTGCTAGAGAAGGCAAGGTCATTCGATGCGCAGGGTAGGTGAGAATGGCTATGGAGAAGGGAGGCAATTCAGAGCCGGGAAGGTTGACGGTAAGAGGGGAACCTTCCTCGCGGACAAAAGCATGAATCTGGGTATGTAATTTGGTCATGTCTCTGTGTTATAGAGAGAGGCAGGAAAGCGCTGAGGGCAGGGGGATGGGACTACAACCATGGAAGTAGGATTCAAAGAAACCATTGGGAGAGCGGGAACCCGTATGACACTGAAAGATAAGCTAGGAAACTTGTGTGGAGCACTGGTCAGAGGGGCAAGCAAAGCCATGACTCTCATCTGCTAGTTGGGGGTGCAAGAAAATGGAATGATTGCAGGCATCCTGCCAGGCTGTGGAAGGCCTTGTGGGCTCGGCTTGAGATGCAGCAGGACGACCGTCATATAATCCATAGCAAGGGGGGGAGGGGTACTATGATGGGCCTTGGCAGAATATTCTGAAAACATCCCCCGTCTGGCATCTGTGGGCTCTGGGTTACCCTTACACTCACGCGAAGAAGTATGGAAGAGAGGAAATTCATGAATGGAAAAGGTTGTGTGTTGAGAAAGGTTCTATGAATCTGACTTCGTTTGGTTGTCAACAGGATGCTACTGAATAGATTATGGCTCGAGCAACGCGAGGACGTGGGCGTAGTAGGAGAGGCCTGACCCACCGGACAAACAAGGGTTTGAGCACGTCGGAAGCTTACGGGGGTTGTAAATGTGTAGAGCACCTCATCGCAGAGGCAACATCGACATACTGAGATGGGACGGACGCGGGAATTCAGAAGTTGATGAAAGACTAGGAAGAGGAGATTAAGCAAGAAAGCAAATATGAGGATGGGCTGAACAATTGGAAGACACTGGTCCCGGATCCAAGGAATACTTGAGGGAGAATTACTCAGTTTAAACATACACTCTACGTGTATTACTTAATGAAGAGCCTACTTAGTAAGGCGATGGAACAAATCCCTGTGGGGATGGTGATTACAGTTCAAGGACTGCCAAATTACAAAAAAGATATGGAGAAAATTCCTTTCCAGTTGCACAAACAAGAAATGAGGATGGATAGGATTTACATCCACATCCCTTGCATTCTAGAGATATATGGAATGCCATGGGCTACTACTGAAGATCTTGCTCTTGTTCCCTCTGCTCTGAGGAGCAGAAAGGCTAGATTCCCCCATGCATAATTTTGGTTTATGCGGTTAGCCTTTAATTTTCTTGTTGCATATGTAAGTTTTTACAGTTATGTAGTATCTAGACATGAGATCAAGACTTATCTAGCTTGGTTAGAAACACTGAAACAATTTTGTTTTTGGATGGCTTATAAGGCTCACCGGTGGCCAACAGAGTTGGTTTCCCCTCAGGGCAAGTTGAAGCCACCCGGTTAATCTATGTGGTGTAAATTTTCCTATGATATAATAGAAAATGGAATGGGACTACCAAGCTTAACAAAAAAAATAATATCTAAGGTGATTTATGTGAGCAAAGTACCAACAAATTATATCGAAGGTGATTTTTGAGCAAAGTCCCAACAAATATTCCTGTGTGACAACGTATTTTTTTTATCCATCTAATGATTCTTCTGTTCTCATGATTATGCTTTATGTTTTGTAATAAATGGAATTCTTCTTTATGTTATGTAATAAAGAGAAAATAATGTTTTTTTATATCAATCAATATGGGCTTTTTATTTATTAATGTGGATTTATTTATTTATTTTATGATTGTGTTTTATGTTCTAAAAATGATGTCTTCTTTCTTATATCAATCATATTTATTAAAGTGCGATTTTTATTTATTAATGTAAGTTTTTCTAATTCATTTGATATTTGTGTTTTTCTTATCAATCATATTTATTAAAGTAGGATTTTTTAATTCATTCTATGATTGTGTTTTTTCTTATATCAATTACATTTATTAATGTAGTTTTTAAATTTTATTTTATGATTGTGTTTTATGTTCTACCGTTATTCTAAAATGGTGAAAATTGTCTTAAATTAATTAAATAATTAATAATAAATAAAATAAAAATAAATGAATTAATTATTATTAATATTTATTAATTAATCATGCTATTAAATTTAATTAACAATATCACTAATAATATTAATTAATAATAATAATTTATAATATTAATAGTTATAATTATAATAATATAATTATAAATTATAAATTATTTAGGCATACATTTACTATAAATGTGGTTGTGCTAATTTTATTCAGTTTTAAATGAATGTGGTTGTATTCGATTTTTATTTTATTCAATTTTAAACACAAGTGGTTGTACTAACTTAACTAATGTGGTGTTAAATAATGTTTTTTATATCAATCAATATGGGTATTTTATTTATTAATGTGGATTTTTATTTATTTATTTTATGATTGTGTTTTATGTTCTAAAAATGATGTCTTCTTTCTTATATCAATCATATTTATTAAAGTGTGATTTTTATTTATTAATGTAGGTTTTTTTAATTCATTTTATGTTTATGCTTTTTCTTATCAATCATATTTATTAAAGTAGGATTTTTTAATTCATTTTATGATTGTGTTTTTTCTTATATCAATTACATATATTAATGTAGTTTTTTTATTTTATTTTATAATTGTGTTTTATGTTCTACGATTATTTTAAAATGATGAAAATTGTCTTAAATTAATTAAATAATTAATAATAAATAAAATAAAAATTAATTAATTAATTATTATTAATATTTATTAATTAATCATGCTATTAAATTTAATTAACAATATTACTAATAAGATTAATTAATAATAATAATTTATAATATTAATAATTATAATTATAATAATATAATTACAAATTATAAATTATTTAGGCATACATTTACTATAAATGTAGTTGTGCTAATTTTATTCAGTTTTAAATGAATGTGGTTGTATTAGCTTTTTATTTTATTCAATTTTAAACCTGGTTGTACTAACTTAACTAATGTGGTGTTTAGGTTGTACTAACTTAACTAATGTGATTGTACTAACTCACACCAAGGTTACACATTCACTAATGCGATTGCTATCTTATGACTGTACTGTAGATGTCTTTAAGTACATGTCCTAAATTCCTATCTGGTCACTGTAATGTAGATGTCTTCAAGTACATGTCCTAAATTCCTAAATTTAACTTGGCATTAAGTAGAAAATAATAAGACTTTAATCACATTAGTACATGGAACATGCTAATCGCATTTAATAAAACATAATTCTTCACATTTAGTGAAACATAATTCTTATATTACTAATATGTATAATATAATACTAATCACATTCACTAAAACATAATTCTTATATTACTAGTATGTATAATATAATACTAATCACATTTAGTAAAACATAATTCTTATATAATAGCGATTTCCCAAATATAAAGGCCTTTTTCCATCATTTTCATTTACAAATTCACAGGCCTTACACGACAATAAGACCTTCCTGAATATAAACCCTTGTGACAATTTCTGATCTGAAAAATGCCAATTCAGCTTCTTTCTGAATTCAGCTTCTTTCTGAGGGGCTAATTATGATTCCGAGCTCAATAGTCCGTTCCTTTTCACAATTTCTAATCTGAAATAGAGCTTCTTTCTGAGGGGCTAATTATGATTCCCAGCTCAATACTCTGTTCCCTTTAACAATTTCTGATCTGAAATAGAGCTGATATGTGCGTTATAGATATAATAACCTTTATACCGATTCTCATTTACAAATTTTCCTACTTTACATTATGCAAACGCTTAGGAAATGGAATATAGCGATAGGTAGCTGGCGTACCATGTCCCGGGCTTGTGAGATTCATGCTCACTGACTTGTTCGGGATTCAAAAACTGCTGCTTCCTAGCTAGCTGTTCCAGATGTTTATTTGGAATATAATATTGTAAGCTTTTAACAATTTATAATTTCCAAAGTGCACATTGAATTGAAATTCATATTACTTAAAATATAATATAATAAGTTATTAACCATTTGTAATTTCCAGGATGGAAACTCAATTAAACTACAATAAACTTAAATAATCCAAATAAATAACTAATTTCCAGAATGGAAACTCAATTAAACTACAATAAACTTAAATAATCCAAATAAATAACTTCAAAATTTATATGGGCCAAATGAGAACACACAACTTCGAATCCTTTGTCATGACAGTGAAAACCAGAAGTGGAATCAGTTAATTAAACATATCAAAACACAAAGATGAAAAAAGGCTATACTACAATCTCAAAAACGCCACCGAAAGAGGCCATCATATTTTTATGAATATTTACATAACTGAAAACGCTCAAGCCAAAAGTTCCTTACAACCCCAAAACACAGTACATCAATTGACAGAAAACAAAACAAAGTACACTAGCTGTAGATCACTCTATACGTTATAATTACAATATTCATCATAAGGCTGCCTGTCGATAAAGTTCCAGTCCATTAGACACCGGGGCCCCTGATAGTCGGAAGAAAATTTGGGTCCTTCAGTTTATCCTTGGTTGTATCTCCAAGGCGCCTTGACTTGAAGTCATTTGAATTTACCTTAACGTCGACTGATGGGACACCAGCTTGTCGCGCTACATACAGGCTCCGGTTGTTCTCGCACCAGAGCTCGCCATTCTGTCCTCTGTGGACTTGAAGCCCGCTACTAGCGGGACGTGACGATCCCGCCTTCACTTCCGCTACAGCGTCGTGCAATTTGACGCCACTCATGGGCCCTTTACTAAACGAACCCTTTATACTCTCCTGCGTGAAGTGGAGAGATTTGGGGTCGGCTGAAAAATGTCCAACTTGTGAACGGCTCAAATTCCCGCTCCCGGAATTCCCGGCTGCAGGCTTACACTGCATGGCCGAACTGCTCGACTTCCCAACGCTACTGTCGGAGCCTCCTGGCTTCCCTGCGGACGCATGTGAGCCCACAGATTTCCCCCCTGATCCATGGGGAGCAGCAGACCTTTCCCCACCACCTCCTCCACCAGATTTCCCACCACCACCTCCTCCACCCGATTTCCCACCACCACCCAATTTCCCCCCACCACCACCTCCTCCCGACTTACCCCCACCACCACCTCCAGACTTTCCCCCACCACCTCCTCCAGACTTCCTCATGATAACTGTTCAGCTCGTATACCAGTCACAGTAATACCCTCCAATTGTCCCACTCACTTTCGTGCTTAGAGAGCTGTGAGAGCAGCATTATATAGAGAATGCAGGGAATAGGAAATTAATGAGATGTCATAATCAATTTAATGAAGAAGCCTCTGTGATACATGAAGAGGCGAGATATTAGATCGGATATATTCACAAATTCATTCGATATGACCAGTGACATGACATAGGGAAAAAAGTTTTATGCCATCGAGTCTTGAGATGAGCGTTTTGAAACCCTAACACCGAAAGTGTAAAGAGAGTAGGGCTACCCGCTAACCCTAATATAATTTATTAATTTATTATTGTGACAGTGTTTGAGGCGGTGGGAGATTAATGGAACCGTAATCATATTTATATTCGTGACAGCTTTAAAAGTGGATGAAGTTACAATCACATCTTATTTACACATTATTTTATTACATGTTAAGGTACTTTAATTGGGCAACAAATAAATCTTATGTTATTGGGTTTGAATTGAGCAAGCACGGTATATGTTCACTTTTCGATTTTGTCTTTTAACAGTGGGCATATACAGAGGTCACTCAATTAAAGTCCAATAGCATAGAATTTATTTGTTTGGCAAAATCAAAAAGTAGACATATACAGTCTTGTTCAATTAAAGTCCAATGGCATAGGATTTAATTGTTGCTCTTCAACTCTTTAGTTTTGGCATCAAAATAGTGATTAAATTTACTTTGCAAATATAATCATGATTGTGTATAATTAGCAACAAAAAATGAAATGTTTTGACAGAGGCTTAACAAAATTTAGAGAATGTCTTGAATCCAAACCTTGTAAGTTTTGAGACCACCTCATAGCATTTTTAATAGATATAAGGAAGTGGATATAATTGTTGCTCTTCAACTCTTTAGTTTTGGTGTCAAAATAGTGATTAAATTTACTTTGCAAATATAATCATGATTGTGTATAATTAGCAACAAAAAATGAAATGTTTTGACAAAGGCTTAACAAAATTTAGATAATGTCTTGAATCTAAACCTTGTAAGTTTTGAGACCACCTCATAGCATTTTTAATAGATATAAGGAAGTGGATATTAATGAGAGTGTTTAATTAGCGGTGTGGTTATTTATTAAAATGGATACATGTGGTTTAAATTATAGTTATCAAGTTTGAATTTGAGTTTGATTTCATATAAATAAATTGGTTGTTTGAAATTTAATTTTGAAAAAAATTGGGAATACACATCTAACACACTTCAATACATTATTTTTCTAATATTTTAAAAGGTTGAAATATACAATATAATAAAGAAAATCTTAAAAACATCTTAAAAATTATTGTGATATATTAAACAAAATGCATAATTTTACATTAAAATAGCATATTACTAGAATTTCTGTGTTCATCCATATACACAATTAAACTCATTATATGATGTGTAATGTAAACTGAGTTTTCATTCAAATTCTATGTTAGAGTGAATCATATAGATTCCATATTACATATCATATTTATGTTTGAAATAAAATTATATACAAACATTTTTTTAAATATACATATATATATCACATTTATATTTAAAATAGAATCATAGACAAAAATTTTCTAGATATACATGTACATCGTCAATTATTAATTACTCATAAAATAGAACAAACCAAATTTTACTGGCTAACAATTAACAAACCATACCAATTATTCATTAATCAATTAAACCAAATTTTACATTATAATAATTAATAACCATATTTATTATTTATTATTCTTTATAATAATAAAATTTATAATATACCACTAATACCAATATTTTTTATTTATTATTCTTTATAATACAAAACTGTGAATATTATAATTAGCTCTAATTGAATTTGATAAACACATGCCTGCAAATATTTATATACCCTGTTTTACAATTTATTTTTACATAGCCTATTCTATCATTAAACCATAAGTTTTTACGAATTTAGTTAAATGATTCACTTTGGTAAACCGAATATCCCAAACTCATAGCTGTATGCAAATGTAACAGACAGTATCCGATTTCATGGATGCGAAGGGGTGTACGAAGAATATGCCGAAGCGAACTTGGAATTGGCATATTAATTCACCAATCAAATCTAACCGCTGTATTTTCGAAATTTTCTGTTAATTCGTTTGAAGCGGGTAGCTATAGTTTGAATGTAGTAAACTTAGTAGTCCTATTACTTCTAACCTATTTGATAATAAAAAATTAACAGTCATATTGGTCTATTTTGGAAGAGGTCCTCATGAATTTATATTTTAAATAGAATGGATGATCAAGACCTACTGCGGGGTGAATTTTCTTTGTTGTAATATCGAAAAGGAGGGATCAAATTTCTCGTTGATCACCATCATTTAATATTTTTTTAATTAATTAATTGGTTGTGGCTTTATGAATGGTTTTTTTTGGGGGAGTTTCTATTCCACTTGGCAAGGGACAACACGCATCGTTTCAGTTTTGTTAATGTAATATCCCCTGTGCAATTGTATTTTTAGATTTTTATTATTTTATATTTTTTAAACATTGAAGTGGAAACATTGATGGTGGGGTTAATACTAAGTTAAATTGATTTATGTAAATATATTTTATATTAATATATAATTTTTTCATTTTCGAAAATGATATGGCAATTAATATATCAGTTTTGTGGATTTTATTGTTGTCTCATCATTGTTAGGAGGTTAAGTTTCAAAGGTGGATTTTGCCCATTTTTTTTAAAATTCATAAGAGAAACATTGCCACTTGGAAATAGTTTAATTGGAGAGAAAGATTATGTTGGGTGGAGTAAAGGAAAAATTGTTCTCACTAGTTATGGAGTAAAGCTAAAATTGGAAAGAAAAGTTATGTTGGTTATTAAATTATAGTAGTGTGGAGGGTAGTTTAATAAGTTCAATTTTTAAGAGTAAAGGTTGTCAAATTTTGTATTAAAGATATTTATGAAAGTACTAAATTGGGAAACACTTTTTAGCTTGTTTTTTACTTATAAAATTGTGAATTTTATGCTTTTTCAACTTAACCTCTACAAACTCATATTTTATTTGAGAATTTTGCTTTACAGTAAAAACAAGATTATGAAGAAATGTCTTTCTTCCATACTCATTTATGGACATAAAACTAGAGAAATTTGGTGTTTACTGATTGCATATACTTGAAAAATTCAAGTAAATATAAACACTAGAACATGGACTATTTTGGAGGAACTTTTAGATTCAATCACTATGTTTTATCATATGATGAAATAGGGCAAGACAAAAAAAAATTAGGATTTTTCAACACATTCAGTGATCCATCATTTTTCTTTCTTTTTAATATGATCATCTAAAAACATTGTTTGGTGGTGATATGTGTTTATATAAAAAAAATAAAGTAAATGAAGAAAATATTAAGATATCAATTATAAATAAAATATATGAATGCCCCTTCTTGAATAAAATGTTTTATTGTAAACTATGTATATATTGGGTAAACAAAAAAAAACTTACAATTAAATTGTTTATTGGTATGTTAGGAAATGGTAAATTCCTTCCATACTATGTGTATATATATATATATATATATATATATATATATATATATATATATATATATATATAGAACTAACATAACCAAGATCTTTCAAGCACGATGCAAACATTTTTTCAAGTTTTGCACCCTAAAGGAAGTTTGTACCTCAACACATTTGATCACTCTTCTGGGCTTGATAAATCTAGAGTTGAAATAGATTGATAAATTCAAGGATAAGATGGATGTAAGTTGTTAATAATAAGAATTCAACATTTTGGTTGTTCTATTTTTTGTGTCACAATTGTTCACAATAAAAATAATAACATTTCATTAGAATGTTATTTATTGATATTCTAACATCATTAGTTTCTAAATATTTGAATAAATACTTCCCATCCCACAATGCATCAATTTGAAGAAAGGAAAAAAAAAAAAAGACTAAAAAATATAGTGTATATATTGTGGATATAAGATAAGTATTCTGAAAAATAGGTTTATTCAACCACTTTCCTAACAATCCAAAATACAATATTCATAATATAAAAAATAACCAAAAAATAATTATTGTGTATAATGTAAGACTAAATATATACTCATAAAAATTCAATATTCACATATTCATATATATACACATTAATATATTTCATATATTTACATTTAATAACTCATGGACATACTTAGAATGATCTCCAAACCATATAGAAAAATCTTGCTCTCAAAATCATATTCTACCTCACCATTCAAGTTAATATATGTGAACATGAATATAGTTATAAATCCAACCTAATATATATTAAACACTTATCCAAACAATAATACATATAATATTTTATAAATAATATATATAATGTTTTATAATGTTTTTTTTTCTATTAAAAAGAATTTCACAAATAATACAACACATAATATTCAACATTCTTACATTCTTAATTACTACTTTGCATCATCTTTCACCACTTTACTATTCACTACTATCATTTCCTTAATTATTAATAATAATTTTTATCTTCTTCTACCTACGTTCAATTTATGTTTAATATATTTTAATTTGTTCTCTAACTTTGAACACAAACACATTTATATTTACATTTACATTTATAATTGTTGTGATATATATCTTTATATCTTTAGAAATTCTAAAATTACATAGAATTTCGAATTTATAAGTTCTATAAATTAGATCAAAAAATAATTGATACAAGTTTACACATTACTAAACAATTACTTATTCCATATTTATATTAAATTTACAATCTTCATTTTATATTTCAGTATGGCAACTTTACAAGTTACTCGTTACATATCTTATCACCAAAAAAAATGAAAACAATGTCCTCTATATATACACAAAGTTTGATATAATATGTAGTTATTTTCAACGTTTGACAAAATCCAAAATGAAAAGACAATACCCATCAATAGTAATAAATTAATCTATATGAATTCCATCACTAACATAGTTATTTTCAAAGTTAACAAATTTCCAATCTCATGGGAGGTGACTCAATATATCCTATGATACGGTTAAGAGAGTGAAACTATAAAGTTTGAATGGGTCTAATGGTTAATGGTTAAGAACATATGTTTCTTTCTAAGAGGTAACAAGTTCAAAATCGGAGGGGGGTAAAGTATGTATGCCTTCTTAGACTTAGCAATCAAATCGTTGAGTGGAGGTGGGTCCCTTGTCCCACAAACATCTAGGTCTCATACATCAATTTGGTGTCTCACTTGGTCATGACGTTAAAATTAGATAATACTAATAATAATAATAATATAATATGTCTAAAGTATGTGTTTGTATTGTTCCAACATACTACCGTAATGAAAAATTAAACTAAAATGTAACTAGAATTTTATTAACTTGATGGCACAAATCAATTAGTTGTGTTTTCTCAGAGGAAAAAAACATAACATCTTTCATTAATGTAAAGAGGATTTTCATACAGCTAGGGAGGATCAAGTTCCTTGATCATATAGCTAATTAGGTAAGAACAAACTACTACATCCAGCACAACACATATATAAAATATGTCAAAGCATTTTCTGTGTAGCTTACAGTCGAAGAAATTCTTAACTGAGATCAAGAATAGGGGAAAAAATGAGGAAAAATAGCAAATAGTTGGCACGAGTTCAAAAAACAATGCAAAGGAGGCATCCAAATTAGAGTTCGAAGGAACCCACCTCACACGCAAAGCCATCAAGTAGAATTTCAAAACACATCCTTCCATGACAGAGGGATACCCCACATTTGGAAAGGGCATCTCACCCCTGTTTTTTTTGTGGTACACATGAGCAAAAGACATATCATCGAAAAAAGGAATGAGCAGCAGGATGTTCTCCATCCAGTGATGAAGGAGGGGGATCTCAAGAGAGTTCTTTCTATGCACCCACGCAATTATCCATTTTGAGTTCCCAACAACCTTGATGGAGTCAATGGCAAACCATTTTTCACACTGTAGGATCCTCCACAGTGCAACAAGCTCAGCTTGATTATTAGTCCCCACTCCTTCATGCCAATAAAAGCAGTATTCATGATCGGGGAATAGATTGATGAGTGCAACACATCCATATTTTCCTCTATTCGAGGAAGAATCCTAATTGATATGAATATCCCAACTCCTTGAGAAATACAGGGTGCTGGGAGATCCTAGGCACCCAAGGGTCAATCTCTAGAAAGTGTCCAACAATTTCAAGACTTGTGGAGTGAGCATATGTAATTTTTCCATAAAAAACAACAACATTTTTGGTTCTCAAGATCCCCTAGAGCACATACAGAGGGACTATTTTGTATGGTCTATGATTCACTGGTGAGTATATGAGATAAGCAATAATGGACAAGCAATCACTTTCAACCATAATTTGCATCATAGTAGCTACTCTACCCCAAATTTCTCTAGCAAAAGGGTATTTTCGGGAGCATATGTGTGCAATATTCAAAGGTGGAACCACACATGTGACATCTACCCTAACCAGTTAGGCCCCTTTCTATCAAGTTTTCCTAGGTTAGAATGCAGTTGAAAAGGGTCAACTAGGAGAAGCATTTAAGTTTCACGGAAGATTCCCACTTCCACATTGGGATAGTTCAATCCTCAAATACGATAGAATGAGGGGTACCAGAGATATACTCAAATATTGCCACTCACATTCCTACCACCCCATGCGAGGGTATTAGGCTTGTTTAAAATTGTAATCATTGCTTCACACAATTTTTTATTGTGTGAATCCCTATAACAACTTAGGTTCCCTCGAGGTTGTGGGTTGAGATAGGATTCTTGGAACCCTATAACATCTTGGGTTCCTGGAGGTTGTGGGTTGAGACAAGAGTTATCTCAAACCCTATAATAGATTTGGTCCCTAGAAGCCATAGCAGAATGAAACCTTTGGAGACCTATAATAGCTTAGGATTCTGTAGAGGCTATGGATTGAGCTAGCTACTCTAGAGCCCTGTAATAGCTTGGGAGGAGACCATCCTGAAGCCAATATAGAGACAAGATCGAATCATAGTTTTGAGTTACTTCCCTGACTGATACAGTGGCTTCTGTACTCGCTACGAGGTGGTGAAACATTATATGTGGATGTGGGGGTGAATTTGGGAAACTCTAAACTCCCCTTGCAAGAAATAAAGAGACGAGCAATAATGGGGATTGAGGTAGGAGGTCCTTTAGAGTCCCTAGAATATCTGGCAGCTTGAGTGTGGTCCGAGCAGCAAGAATTCCCCCCCCCATACTCTGGAATCTGGCTCAAGAGTGACAACTGCAAGTAGAAATGGTTGCAACTGTCTATGGTTGTGTGGAGAATCATATTCCCAGTCCCATTTTTCCTACGGGCTAAAATATAATTTTGTTAATACTGTTACAATTAATTGATTATGTTGTATTGTCATTTGTAGCAGACGTGGATAAACAGGGACTGCAAATGTGTTTTTGTGTATATACCTGTGATACGAGTGTGAAGGGATATTTCCCTGATTTGTATGTTGATTATGGCTATGAATATGTATGTGTAGATGTGTGTTATGCTTACATGTAAAATTAAATAATTTAACAACCTAATTAATGGTAATCATAGAGTATCTAAAGTTCAAATTGGAAAAGAGCTCCATAACAGTTTTGCCTAGGCTATAGAGTAGAGGTAGACTCTCACTCTGAATGAAATGCTTAACTGTGCGAGAAAATAATTCAACGACTAAAATTAATGAACTCAATAATCTATTTTAGGTCCAAACCATGAGCAGTTAAAATAAGTGTGGTCTGATACCCTTTGTATTAATATGCATTTTATAAGAAAGACCCTTTGTTGGCGAGAGTGGGTCAATGTATACATCAGGGTATTTGTTTACAAGTTGTTGTGCCAACACGAAAGTAGTACGTGTAGGTTTGAGGGAGAATTATTAGGGTTGGTCATATCTCACTATCGTATTTCTATGATAGCTAGTCTTGCTTGTGTAGAAGCCTCCATTCCCACCACAAGGATTTTGGAAATAAGGATTGTGGGTCCCCTCTAATAGCCAAATTCCCTAGCAACCCATGAGTGGTGCCAAGGAGCTGCTTAAAGAGTTCATCTAGACTTTGGAACAGTTGGTGTGTAGCAAGAGAGGTGGAAGCCTCCCGGAAGCTCCCGCCAGGCTTCTAGTAGATATTGGACATAGGAGTGCCTACACCGCTATGCGAGGAATTCCCTACATGAAGACATGGAAGGCCTGCGGGTTAGGAACCCCTCAATGTAGCTATCACCCAGGCTCAGAAGGGGTAACACCGTGGAACATATTAATATAACTTTGATGGAGTGGTGAGGTCTTGGAGTGGATCTAGAGGTCAAAGATACCCTTGAGACCAAGCCACAACTGAAAACACCATCTTGAAGAAGCCTTTGTGATGGTAAATCTAGTTTCTAGGGAGAGCATAAAGATCAATACTGAAGGCCTTGCATGGTGCACAGTCGAGGTCCCTTAATTGAGCCATCATCAAATGATAAGGAAAGGGATTCGTTATGGCGTAAAGGGACAAAACATTGAACTTAAGGAAAAGAATTGGATAGGATCAGAGAAGGCTTATCCTCTTGTAGTTTGGAACCGAAGGAAAGAAATATTCCTGTTGGAGTGGCTAGATTTTCCTCTTTGGCAATTGGTCATCCAACGTGGACTATCTGTGGGGTCCACGCAGCTAGGAAGATAACCCAGAGGTTGGAGGATGGAACCAATGTTTTGATGGTAACATAAGTAAAACATTATCGACCCCAAATTAGTCAGAGGCCAGGAGGCTGTATCATGTGGTGAAGCATGGATGTGCAGTTGATGCTTCGTCCCGACTCAGTTGAAGTTCAGAGGTAGTATAAACACTCTTAACATTGTTGGACTCCTTACTTTATAAATACCATTTAAATGTAATACCATGAGTTGCGAATCTAACCTAACGATCAAAAGTCAGATACAAAAATTGATGGCATCAACTAATATCTCAATGATTGCGATATATTCTGCTATGTTGTTGGTTGTTTGACCGAGACAGATTCCATGAATAGAGTCTAGCTCATCACTGGGTGAATAAATAACCAGGTTGTGGAAGATAAATTTCGAGTACTACAACTAGCACCATCAACAAATGCAATGTAAGTTTGAGAGGTCGACATCTGCAAATCAAGTGTAAAAATGAGATAAGTAAGAGAGGTAGTAGAAAATGTGAAAAACATTAACTATCACACATACATAAAAAGGATAAATAATGTACAGAACTTCACCAAAAATTTATGAATAATATTTCTTTAGGTAAAGACCATTTCTGGGCTTTTCCAAAGGAATACCATCGTAATCAACTAGCTCATAGGCTCCTTTAGCTAATACCCATTTTATGATGTAAGGTCCATGCCACATGGGTTTGAACTTTCCTGCACCTAACTTGTCATGAGCGTGATCATAAACCAAAACTAGGTCACCTTCTGAATATGAATGAGGATTAATAATTCGATAGCTAGCTTTAGGGATGGTATTTCACTTTCAATGGGTAATACTGCTTCCAAACCAGAAACAAGTTGGAAATGAGTAAAAGCAGTCGATGTTTTTGCAGTAGTACGATAAGCCCACAGTGCTAAAAAGAGCATAGAATGCTAGTTTCCTTTATTAATACCAACCATCCATTTAATCATATTGGTTAAAACTTTATTGACAACTTTGACCTAACAATTAGCTTGTGGATAGTACGGAGTAGAGCTATCATGGTGTAGGTTGAGTTGTGTAGATAGTTCGACAATCATAAAGTTACGAAAATGACTACCATTGTTTGTAATAATATCTTGTGGGACACCAAACCAAGCAATCACATGATTGAAAATGAAAAATGTTGTAGTTTCATGTCGTCTCTATATGTAGGCATTACCTCGACCCATTTCGTAAAGTAATAGACTACAAGGATAATATACCCATGCCCCATGGCCAAGTGTGGGTTACAAGTGATGAATTCGATGCCCCATTTGGAAAAAGGACCGAGAGCTATGAGAGGATGAAGAAGAGTTGGAGGTGCTCACATTTTGTGATCATAGATTTGGCAATTATCGAATTTGCGGGCTGTAGTAATACAATCTTTAAACATCGATGGCAAAAAATAACTAGTACGTAATATATTTTGGGCAGTAGCATACCCAGATAAGGCAACGCCACATGCTCCAGATTTTATAAAATTATATATTACAGAGCAATGGAGCACATAAGATATATTGCATAAATATAAACACAGAAACACATAAAACAAGAGAGACACAGATATATGTAGTTCACCCAATTTGGGCTATGTCCATGGAGAAACAACCAGTCCTTCCTTTTATATTATCCAGCAAAATGAAGAGATACAACCCACAACAGATCCGCTATGATTCCCTCTTCGCTCTCATTCTCGTCTCTCTGCCTCGCTCAGAATACAGATCTCCATAGACACAATACAATTCCCTCATATATAGCGAGGGGTTTCCTTCTAGGGAAAAAAACCCTAAATTAAACATAACTTCTACCATTAGATCTCCGCCTAATGAATGGCCCAGATTGACTATGAAATTACAACATTTTACAAGGCAATTTTACATCTATTTTTAGCTTCGGGGGCGCTGCCCCCAATCCCCCACTGGGAGGGGGGCCTAGACCACCTTTGTAGCGCAAATATTATGGGTGGCGATGCTGCCACATTACGAATTAGGGTCCAATGCGGTGATACCTTTGAATAAGGAAGATAATTAGGCTCCACACCCAACACTAGAGTGGTAGTCATTTAATTTTTTTTTGGCCTCTTGGAGAGTAAAACAATGTCAGAATATAGAATTGATACCGCGATGGTAAAGAGTGTCACCAATAATATTATATTGTTTGGATCGGTATCAGATTCGATGACGATGGTTTTTGGATAACTCGGGCCTAAAAGTTTGTTTTTGGAGATATATAATCATATCTCCATACCATAGATCTGACGTACTAATAAGAAAGATAGATTTGTCAGCAAAAGAATCTTCTGCTACACTTTCTATATCAGTATGAGGAAAGTCACACAATAGTTTGGCGAAAATCAAAGATTTATTTTATTTGGATTTTTCAAATTCCAAATAAAACTCTTGTAAGATAAATATCCACTTGGAATATTCCCCCCTAGAAATTGTTTAGTGAGAATATACATCATATGGTTGCAATCTGAAATGACAGTTGCTTTTAGAGGAGTATATAGCGACAAAATCTTTTAACAACTTGTACAGCTGCCAAAGCTAGCTTCTGCACATGTGTGTATTTAATATTGGTTTTAGTGAGACTTCTAATAAAATAGTAAATCACATGTTCTCTGATATAATAATCCTCTTGGACTAACACCATGCCAATTGTGGCATCGGATGCGACTAAGTACAAAAAGTGATCTCGATGATAATCAGGTGGATGTAGTAATGGCACACTGGTTAGTGCATGTTTTAATGCATCAAAAGATTTATCAGCAAGGTCATCCCAGAGAAATGAAATTCCATTTTTGAATAGTCAATTAAAACCTTGGGTTAGTTTGGCATAATTGTGGATGAATCTATGTAAAAAGTTTTCTTTCCCCTGCAAACTTTGGAGTTGAGTAAGGCTAGAAGGAGAAGAAAAATTCAGAATTGCCTCTACCTTGAGGAGGTCGACACAAATTCCTTCGTTCGAAATGATGAAACCTAGAAGCCAACCTGATTGCACACAAAAAATACATTTTTGCGGATTCTAGCAAATATTGTAGTGCTTGCACCTAATGAAAATAGCTTTTAAATGCAAAGTGTGATCTTGCCTTTTCATTGAATGAGCCGACTGGTCATCTAAATAAGGTTGAAAAATATGCTTGATATCGTAGAATGCATAAGACATTGCTCGCTGAAACTTTGCACCAACATTTTTTGGGCCAAATGGGTGTTTGCGATAAGCAAAACTTCTCCATGGGAATATACATGTGGTTTTGTATTGATTGGTGGGGAATATGTTTATCTGATTGTAGCCAGAAAATCCATCCATGAATGGAAAAATTTTATTCCTAGCATAGTCATCGACAACTTGGTCGATATTCGGAGTTGGATAATTTTCCTTATGACAAGCTCTAATAATATCTTGGTAATCAACACATACTCGAACAATTCCTTGTTTTTTATTGATGGGAAAAATATTTGATACCAAATTAATCAAGGGAACGGGGTAGATGAATCCTGTTTTCAACGATTTTTCAACTCCAATATTTATACCGACAAATTTTCATGTATGTATAGAAAATAATCATTGTCTAATAGGCTTAACATCCAGATAATTTTTTACTTCATGTACAATTATGCTAGGATCGATTCCTGGCATTTCTTCATATGGCCAAGCAAATATGTCTTGGAATTCTTGAAATATGGCTTTGTAAGTCTGAATCTCTTCTAAAGAACAATAAGCTCCCATATCAATATCTAAAGTTAGCCCAGGTTTCACTGAGATATCTAGGGTTATCGTTGCCGGTATGTTCCCTAAATTCTATTTAGAACTGGAAGAAAGGATAGAAATTGGACATTGTGGATCACTAAGGGTCTCAGACGAAAACATAGATGAGAAATTATTCCCAATTTTATCAAAGGATGACAAGAAGGTTGAAGGTATTGTTCCATGGCATTTCTTCCAAGTTCATACCTTCCATAATCCCTTCATCAGTTAAAAAAATTGTGTTAAAAGAATCAGGCATAGAGATTGGTTCCAAGTGTGACAAATGAGAATATTCATTAATAATCGTATTCAATTGATTGTCTTCAAATGTTTATGTGTTGGAAAGGGGACTGAATTGAATCATAGGAAAACTCAAAAGGACTACGACGCATTTCATTTCCATATAAGATCATTTCCAATTCTGAAGGTACTTTTCACATATCTCCTGATTCGAAAGTACTTGATGTAATCATGTTCATATGGGCATCATTGTGAGGGATATAGTTCAAATAGTCATCACATGGAAGCTTTCAGTTGGGAAATATTCAACCAACTATGTTTCTATAATGTACTTTTTATTTTTGCTTTCTTGAATTCACCTGCGTAGGTTTACAGTGGCAGATAGAGTGCAACTATATGCTGTTCTCATAGTTAATTCTAGCAAACTCATGGGAAACTCTAGAAAAATCAGCACATGTAGAACTTAACAAGGTGTGACAGATATTTTTCCCAAATTTCTCATCTACATCAAGATATTTTGGTTTGTTTTACTTCTGAGGGAGTTGATTCAAACATGTTCAGGGATGCTAAAAGGACCCATAAGCTGATCAAGTGTCATGGTGACAAATTGACATGTAACACAAAGAAGAATAAGTTTCAGTCAACACCCCTTCTCTCAAATTTCCTCTCATCCCAAAAGTTGATGAGGTAAAATATATACTCCAGAGAAACCCTACCCACAGTGTGAACAGTTTCTCATTCCATGGTTAGTTAGTTGTCTCACAATTGGTCATACCTCAGAGACCCCCATTAAATCATTCACCACCACCTTTGATCAAGATGGTTGTCCGAGGTTTCCTGTTGAACAAATATGCTCCCTTAGACCTACCTCAACATCTAAATACTATGACACAAGACTATCTCAAGCTCCTACCGAGGTTCAATGAAGAAGCTGACATATCCGCAAAGAGACACATAGAAATTTTTTGTGCCTTTGCAAAAAATTTGAATGCAGAGCACCAAGATGTAGTTTTGAGGCTCTTTGTCCAATATTTGGATGAGGAAGTTAGGAAATGTTTCAAATCCTTTCCAAATGATTCCATTACCACTTGGGAAGAAATGGATAATTCCTTTTTGTAGAAATGGGGAGAGAAGAGAGATCATGGACACATTCTTACTAAGTTCAACACTATGAAGAAGAAATCTGATGAGGATATCTCAGCTTTTATAAAAAGGTTTAATGAGGTGTACAATAATCTACCTGCTGATATTAAACCTCCATGGGCCGCTTCCTGATTAGTTTTTGTTAGGGCCTTTGAATCAGAGTTCAGCTTCACACTTAGGGAGAGGAAGTCATGTACCTTGGACTAGATTCAAATTGATGCTCTTGAGCCCTCGACAGGGAAGTCAAGAGGTAGACATGACCCTAGAGAGAAGAAAAAGTGAAAAGTGGAGGCAACTTCCCATAGTCAAGGAAGAGAATCCCAAGAATAGAGGATAGAGGAGATGGATAAGTTGATAAATAACTTATCAAATAAACTGACAAAAATGGAGCTAGAAAGTAAAAGGTTTTAATGATAGAACTTTCCGGCTGCTAATCGGTGTTTCCATCCCCAATATAGAAGGTCTCCCCTACAGATACTACAAAAGGAGAGGAAAGAGAAGTAAGATCGCATTCATCCTCCACTATGTATAGAAGATGATCAAGAGCAATAGATACCAAATAAAAATGAAGTTCAGGGGAACTTGTATTCCTATTACTTCGATGAAGAACAAGAACTCAAAATGTATGAAGAAGATGAGGAGGAGATTATGAAACGTTGAATGATGATGAGATCGATGACTACTACAAGCAGTATGTTGATTTCACGCAGCCTCAGCTGCACAAGAAATACGATCTGTGATCATCTAGAAAGAGATCAAGGGGTCTAGATCAAAATGAAGGTACTTCCTCCAAAGAGCCTCCTAAGCTAGCTGAGAAGGGGAAGGGGATTTTAGAGCTGATTATTCAAATAAAGAAGCCCCCCTGACCCGAACTGCCATAAACCTGAAGCCCTCCAAGAAGAGAAAGAAACCCCCCCTTCCAAGCCCATCAATGAAAAAGAAAAGGAGCTGGTAGAAGTTAGCTCTGCAGAAAAAGGCCCTGCCATCTTCAATCTTCAAAAAGAGCTTGAGAAAGTCAAGATCTTGGTACCATTGTCTAAAATCTTGAAACAACCCACATATAAGGCCCAAGTTTCTCAGTTCATGTTTCCATCTACTTCAATCCAACCTTCTGATAGTTTAAACCTCCAAAAATAAAGGCCAATGGTCGTCTTTGGACCCCATATCAAAGAAAAAGATCCCTCCACACCACCTTTCTATGTTACTCTATCAGTACATGACCTCCTTCTCCATAACTATATGTTGGACTGAGGCACTTCTCATAATTTGATGCCACTATTAGTAATGGAGAAACTAGGTATGGAGATAAGCAGATAATACAAAGATCTCTACTCTTTTGACTCTAAGAGGGTAGGATGCTTGGGTATGATAAAGGACTTGGTGGTGAATTTGGCCCAGATCCTAGTGAAAAGTGTAGTCATGGACATTGTAGTAGCCGATATCCCTGCAAGGTTCGGTATCATTTTGTCCAGATCTTGGGGATCAAAGATTGGAAGTTCCATCAAATAGGATCTTACTTGTGCTACCATCCCTATATTTGGTGGAGAAGAAAGGCGTCTGTATAGGGAATGAAGGTTCATTAAAATAGTCACAAGAGATTGTTTCCCAAAAAATTCTCCTGTGTATGGGAACGAGACGGATATCTCATGCTTAATGCTAGAAGAAGATGATTTTCTTTTAGAAGAAACATTGATACAACCTACAACCAGACTAGATTAACAACTTAGAGATCGTAGCAAAGTCTGGAAGTTGTATTTTAATGGTGCAAATTCTAAAGAATGAAATGAAGGAGGAGTATTGTTGATATCTCCAGAGGGCAGCTTGATTCCCTTCTCATTCAAATTGGAATTAGAGGTAACAAATAATGTGGCAGAGTATGAGGCATTACTACTAGGTCTGCAAGTAGCAAGGAATTTAAACATCAAATGCGTGACTGTGTTTCAAGACTTAGAACTGGTGATGAAGCAAATCAAAGATCAATGTCAAGCTGAGCACCCCCAGCGAAGGGCTTACAAAAATGAGGTTTGGGATTTAATTGAAAACTTATTCCTAGATTTTATTGTCTAGTTCTTACCTACGGAAGGAAATTGAATGGTTGATTCCTTAACTATAGCTGCCAGTAATTTCAAGCCACCGCAAAATCCACTCCTCAGATATGAAATTGAATTTCAATACAAACCCTCAGTGCCTAACAATGTGAAACACTGGGAGGTGTTAAAGCATGATGAACAAATAAAGCGCTTCATGGAATTCATTGGGGAATTTTTGAATTCGGTGATTGACCAAGAATAAGAAGAAGCGACACAGGAATAACCAATCGCTTGGGAGGAAACTATCACCAGGCAGAAAGTTCTGTAGCTAAAGGGAAATGTCATTCCATGTGGTCTAGTTCCTTTGGAGAGGATATTCAAATCCAATTATGTGGCTTCAAAACCTACTAAACAGGGAGTTGATGAATAGGTGGAGGATTTCATCGTCAGCTCAGAGAATGAACCCCAGATGATCAAGTTATCAAAAGGGATCCTCCAACAATATAATAAAAGGTACTTAAATCTCCTAAAAACTTATAAAGATGTTTTTCTAAGTCATATGGAGATTTAAAAACTTTTGATACAAATGTCATTCAACATAAGATTCCCTTAAGGAATGGAATGAAGCCTTGTAATAAAAAACTTAGGCAAATCAATCCCCTCTTACTCTCATCCATCAAGAAGGAGGTGAGGAATTTGCTTCAGGCCAAGTTCATTGTACCATTGAGGTACTCAGAGTGGGTAGAAAACTTGGTTCCTGTTAGGAAGAATTATGGAGAGATAAGACTGTGCATGGACTTCAGAAACCTCAACAAAGCTTCGTTGAAAGAAAATTAACCATTTTCAAAGATGGATTATATACTACAAAAGGTAGTTTGCTAAGCTCAGATGTCCATGATGGATGGCTTCTCAAGGTATAATAAGGTATCGATGCATCCCAATGATCATAAGAAAACTGCATTCGCTACACCTTGGGGTACCGTCACGTATGCAAGAATGCCATTTATCCTTATAAATGCAAGAGCAACATTCTAGAGGGAAATTAATATATCTTTCATGGGAGAACATGATAAATTTGTAGTGGTCTACCTGGATAATATCACATTTTTCTATAAAACAAATGAGGAGCATATTGAACATTTGAAACTCAATTTTAAGAAATGCAGGAAGTATGGGTTGTCTTTCAATCCAAGAAATCTCAGTTCACTCTGAGTGAAGGGAAGTTTTTGGGGCATATATGATGTAGGAAACCTCGATGACCAAATAATTCCCCCGTGATATGCATATATCAGGAACCGAACCTATGGTTCTATCCACAAGCACATATCGGAAGCGTTATTGTTGCTTTCCTTTAAAACCCGGTCTATACAACTTTATTGAATTACAAAGGAAGTACGAGGAAAACCCGCTCCGAAACTCAAAAGCCAGAACTCAAAACTTATATAGCCGGAACTATATATATCATCAGGTCCGCACCCTTTAGTCGCTCCACAACACTTTCCTTTATATTTTCTGATTTCTGATCACATAACCCAGACTTCAAGTGGAATTCCAATCTTCTGTATAATCTCATTGAGTCCAGATTGGAAATGAACTTTCACGCTTATTCACTCCCGAAGTCCGTTTGATTTTCCATTCGAAAGACGGTCCGATCACGCCCGGATTTCAAATTAACTAAATTACTGTTCATTACCTCATCGGGTCTGGTTTGGGAAAACCATTTACGGCTTTTTAGGCCACCTGATAACCACTTACCACCATTTGGAAACTGTTCTCTAGTCAATGCGTGCGCCTTATCTCCATCGTTGATCAAGCATATGATCCAACCATCCACATTTCATCGCCATGTCTCTGTCAGAGTTTACCAAGGGTTAGGGCCCGATCCATCTACAAAGACTTCTGCCAATGTGATAAAGTGTCCTGCTCGGCCCGATAAGATCTGGTCCACTGATCTTATAGATCCAACAAACACCATTCCTTCTCTCATCTATTTCTCCTTTTCTTGAATTCGGTTGTTTTAATGGACTCTGTGTTATAAACACATTCTCCGCCAAACTCTGTTTTAGACTGTCATTACTCCATACGACGGATAACTATGATATTTTTTGAAGTGGTGAATGGGTTTTAAGTGGCTCAAATATTGTTACCAATAATAAAGCTCCAATTACCATTGATCGCTGCAACGCATGACTTATGCATAAAACAAATAGAGCATAATGCCTCAGTTATTCCGTAGGCAAACAATATAGAGACAAGCGAAGGATTTCAATATAAATGGCCCATTTACACACACACAATCATGTATTCAATATAATGAATTTACAGGGTCTCACCTCTCTGGCTCAATTACATGAATAAAAGGTCCTGTTTCAATCTTGAAACCCTCGCTCTCTCCTCTCTGGTTTCTCTCCAACCTCTAACTAACCTATCTAACCTCTCTACCTTCTCTCTTGCTAACTTATCCAACCTCTGAATTATACAAAAAGATCACAATTTATATAGAAGTGGATTCATGAACCAATTCTGGTTTAGATCCAGAAATCTCTCACTCTCTCCTAAAAATTCTCTTCAACTCCCCTCTTTTCTAAACAAATGCTAAATCAAGATTTCAAATTCCTCATATTCTATTCAAACCAAATAAATCTTAACTATTTGGCCTGATTTCCACACAACGAGGATCAATCAACCACTATGCCCTTTTCTCATATTTGACAATAAATAAACACTCTCACACATTTAAATAAATAAAATTAACTAAAGTGTTGTCTTCCAACCCCTTGCTAGTCACAACATGTGATCATTCCATCACATTGCTGACTAGGCCTGAATGCTCCTGCATCAAACTCCCAAAGTTGAAAACTTCCATGACCTCCTGGTCATGTGATCCTTCTGCTGTCCATCTAGTATCCCAAACTTTACTTTGTAGCTAGTCATCACTTTCATCATGCTGCTGATTCAATTCTTCTTCCACTATCACTTCTATTCTTCCAGATTTCCAAATCTTATTTTGTTGTTGCCCTCTTTCCTTGCTGATACAAATTCCTTTTGCTAATTTCTCTTCCTTCTTGTCCCTCTTCTCATCTGATTTCATCTTCCACAATTTCTCAACTTCCTCTTTACAATTTGTCTTTAACTGAACTCCACTGACATCTGCCTACTGTAAATTTCTTTCCAACATATAAATTATGAAGTTTCTGTCCAATTCTTCTTCACCTCTGCCATGTACAAACTATTGTTTATACTCTACAACTTCTCTTTCATTATCATCAAAGATAATCCTTTCCTCTATGTTATCAGGTTCATCTAATAACCTTCCCAGAAAAATATAAATTCCTTCGTATTCAATAAGCATGTCATTTGCATATGACTCCTCCTTCCTGTATAAAACGTAATTTCCATCACAATTGTCAGACTCAAAATAACTATGGTTTTCAATCTTCATAGATGATTCTGCCATCAACTCTTTATACTGTCCTTCTGCAAAAGTTATGAAATTGTCATCAATTCTCATTCCAATACTTTCCTCTGCATTACACAGTGTTCCTTGTTCTAACACAAGACTATCATTCAACAATTCAATAGCTAGGATTTCTTGGAGCATATCATTATGAAGTATCTTTTCATCCTCTATACTTATACTATTGCAACAAAATAATGTTGTTTCATCTTCTCCTACATCAGAAACAAAATTCTGGTTTTCTAAAGCTTCTTCATGGTTTACAACTTCATAAAAATAATCCACTTTAAAATCACAGAATTCCTGAACTTTTGCATCTGTCAACATCATCATATATTCCTTCACAATTTCCATAATACTTTCATTTTGATTCTCTACTGAAAATACCCCATTCTGGTTATCATCACAAAATTTCATTTTCTTATATTTAGCTTCTTTAATCATGACAAATTCCCTGTCAATACCATCATTCTCAAAATTATTAAATACATGCTCAAAATATCTTTTTGTTTCATCCATCTCTTCCAGTAATCTCACTTCTTCATCAACATGCATAAGCACATTGTTCAATTGTTGTTCATCACCTGCCAAACCTGAAAACATACAACATGTCATTTTCAAAATACAAGGCTCTTCATTTGAAGCCTTAGTGACTAGCTCCTCATGCTTCTCTGAACTATTCTAATAGTTCACTAAGTTATTGAGAAATTCTTCCTCAACATCTTTGATTTCTTCCTCTTCAAAGAAAACTTCTAGGACTAAAACTACTTGACTATGCTTCGCAACTTCATCATAAGTTTGTATAATATCTTTCTATTCTACATAATTTCTTCCAACACCCAGTTTATCCAAATAAGACAACAATGTCTCTTCCTCTTCTTTGATAAGTCTTTGATCTTTCGAAGATTTCCTTGACTTCTTCAACTAAGTTCTATGTGTCAACTTTCCTTCTCTTCACTTCACAAATCTGCAATGCATCTGTTCCCTTTCCTGTTTCCATTTCCCATTGGTCTTCTATCCATGCTAAAATTCCTTCAAATATGATCCAATAAGTTTTCACTAAAAGAAGACACAACCATTTAGCTATACCTTTTAATTTCCTCCATCTATTGAAGTCTTGAAAGTCTTTATGAACCTCCTTTTGTGTTTTTATTGCCTCTACCTCTTTCACCTTTCCATACACAGATTCAAATCCATTAGGCTGCATACCTGTAATTTTACATTTATAGAAATAATTAATCCCAAAAAAATGAGATCCTCTTGTCTGTGAGGATGCTATCAACACATTCCTCTCACTCTGATTTGCATACATCAGTTCTTCATCATTTTCATCACTATCTCCTTCCCCAAGGAGAGATCCTTTCTCTGGTTCATAGATGTATTCTACTCCTTCATTCTCAACTATTCGAAGTATTAATTTCTCAGTAAACAATTCTTTGATAGGCCATTTAACTCTTCTTTCCACATAAAATCCTTGTTTCCATTTTTCTCTAATTCGTTTCGCTTCTCCAGATGACTGAGTTCTGCCTTCATCTCATCCAACTCTGTGTCCCTTTATTCTTTGCTCATTCCTTTGAGTCCGACTACATCAGAACTCTTTTTTCTCTGTCTGTGACATTCCTTTGTACCCTTGTCATAACTATCGATAGTCAATTCCATTTCTTCCTTTGGTGAACTTTCCTTGTTCACTAGTGAGCTGCAACTGACCTTTTTCATTTCAGCTGTAACAAGCCTCCTTCATGCCTCACCAAACTTTCCTGAGTTCAGCCTTTTGGCACCTATTGGTTCTTTCCTCGAACCTTTCACTCACTAACAATTCTACGCAGCGCTCCTCTTGTTGGAATTTTTATCTCCTATCCACAATCACAATTGTGGAGATGCCTCACAACTTCTACTTAACCACAAATGGAAATTGTTCTCATCTTCTCTCGAACACTCCTTGCTTTAGGCTCTGCATATTCAATTGCTCACTTCCTTCTTCATTTAGTAATTTCATTTACTGTTGGGTACTGTCACCTTTACTCATCTGAGAGTTCTTCTTGCTCTATCTTCTTTAACATAGCTCATATGCTATGATGCTAGTACAATTCATTCCATCTTTCAACAATTCCACTGACCTGCACAATCTTATCTTAAGATACATGAAAGTACCTTTTAAACCTGCGATATTTCCTTCAAAGATGTCTTAAAACTAATTCCCATTCCATCAGATAAATCTTTGCCAAATAATTCATCTGTTCACTATTTCATTTAGACTTCCCATTCAAAAGACTCCACACAGCCAACAACTATTTCCCATTTTACTTTTCATAATGGACTCTTCAGTTTTCAAGATCAATTAAGATTAGATCTGAATTTCAATTATATTTACCAATTCATGACAGACACTATCAATTCCTTCTGATAACCTGTTTATAATCAAATCATATCTTGCTTCTACAAATTCCAAAGTTCATTCCTTTCAGTGGTTCTTCTTTTAGTCCTATTAAACCCAATCTTTGTTCTTTCACTCATCAATATCATTGCCTTCAACAATATTTTAAGCAATCCTCAATCATTCTCAGTTTTCACAAAATTCTTCAAATCATTTAAATGACTTCAATTCCACAGCAAACCACTCTTCTATTCAGCTTTAACTTCTAAACCTTTCATCTCAATCAAATCAATCATGCAATCAACTTACACATCAATTTTATTTTCCTGAAAGGAAAACATCTTCTCCTTTGAAATTTCAATCCCTTGTTGTTCTTCAGACATTCAAAACACAGTTCCGCAAAATCATCAAAATAAACATTCTTACCAGAACTTCCTCAGAGATTCACTGCTTCCCCATTCTGATCTCAGTGTCCTTTGTAGTCTGATCCCCATCTATATCGATCCACTTCCATGCAATTTATACATATGCTAGAATTAAAATTCATTCTGCAAACCAATCTTTATAGATCGTTAACCTACTCTGATACCACAAATGATGCAGCAAACCCCGATCATCAAATAATTCCCCCTTCATATGCATATATCGAAAATCGGGACCTATAGTTCTGTCCACAATCACATATCATAAGCGTTATTGTTGCTTTCATTTAAAACCCAGCCTATAAAACTTTATTGAATTACAAAGGAAATACGGGGAAAACTTGTCCAAAGCTCAAAAGCTGGAACTCAAAACTTATATAGCCGGAACTATATATATCGTTGGGTCTGCACCCTTTAGTCGCCCCACAACACTTTCCTTTATATTTTCTGATTTCTAATCACGTAACCTGAACTTCAAGTGGAATTCCAATCTACTGTATAATCCCATCGGGTCCAGATTGGAAATTAACTTTTGCGCTTATTCGCACCTGAAATCTGTTTGATCACCCATTTGACGGACGATCCGATCATGCCCTGATTTCAAGTTAACTAAATTACAGTTCATTACCTCATTGGGTCTGGTTTGGGAAAACCGCTTACGGCTTTTGAGGCCACCTGATAACCACTTACCACCATTTGGAAACCATTCTCTAGTTAATGCGCACACTTTATCTCTGCTATTGATCAAGCATATGATCCAACGGTCCACATTTCATTGCCATGTCGCTATCGGAGTTTACCAAGGGTTAGGGCCCGATCCATCTACAAAGACTTCTGCCAATGCGATAAAGTGTCCTACTCGACCTAATTAGATCCGGTTAGTTGATCTTATAGATCCAACAAACACCATTCCTTCTCTCATCTATTTCTACTTTTCTCGAATTCGGTTGTTTTAATAGATTCTGTGTTATAAACACATTCTCTGCCAAACTCTGTTTTACATTGTCATTACTCCATACAATGGATAACTACGATATCTTTTGAAGCGACGAATGGGTTTTAAGTGGCTCAAATACTATTACCAAAAATAAAGCTCCAATTACCATTGATCACTGTAATGCATGACTTATGTATAAAACAAATAGAGAAGAATGCCTCAGTTATTTCGCAGGAAAACAATACAGAGACAAGTGAAGGATTTCAATAGAAATGTCCCATTTAAACACACATGTAATCATGTATTCAATATAATGAATTTATAGGGTCTCGTCTCTCTGGCTCGATTACATGAATAAAAGGTCCTGTTTCAATCTTGAAACCCTCGCTCTCTCCTCTCTGGTTTCTCTCGAACCTCTAACTAACCTATCTAACCTCTCTAACTTCTCTCTCACTAACTTATCCAACCTCTGAATTATACAAAAAGATCACAATTTATACAAAAGTGGATTCATGAACCAATTCTGGTTCAGATCTAGAAATTTCTCACTCTCTTCTAAAAAGTCTCTTCAACTCCACTCTTTTCTAAACAAACACTAAATCAAGCTTTCAAATTCCTCATATTCTATTCAAACCAAATAAATCATCACTGTTTGGCCTGATCTCGACATAGGGAGGATCAATCAGCCACTATGCCCTTTTCTCATATTTGACAATAAATAAAATTAACTAAACTCTTGTCTTCCAACCCCTTGCTAGTCACAACATACGATCATGCCGTCACATTGCTGACTAGGCTTGAATGCTCCTGCATCAATATAGTAACACAGGAAGTGGTGAAGATCAATGTTAAGCATGTGGAAGCCATCTGCCACATTTCCCTACCTAAAAATAAAAATATGGTCCAAGTGTTCTTGGGAAGGATTAACTTCTTAGGGAGATTTGTACCCAATTATGCAGAGATAATAAAAGGTATCACGAAGATGTTGAAGAAGGAGAACAAAGTAAACTAGAGACCAGATTCCCGAGAATCCTTCTCTAGGATCAAGAGATATTTTGTAGAAGCTCCTGTGCTAGTCGACTCGGATTATTCAATGCCAGTTTACATCTTTTATTTTGCCTCCCCTCATACTATAGTTGCTATGTTTCTACAGAATAATAAGGAAAGTCACGAGCAACATATAGCCTTATTTATCCAGGTGTTGCGAGAGGTTGAATTGAAATATAACATCTTTGAAAAATAGGCTTATGCCATGGTTAAAGCTTTGAAGGCCTTCAAAGTTTATTTTTTACACTCTTACATTGTGGCTTATGTTCCAAGATCTGTTGTTAAAGACATCCTGGTCCAAGGGGACAGTGATGGAAAAAGACGTAAATGGATTGCAAAAATCCAAGAGTATGACATGGATATCAAGCCCACTAAACTCATCAAAGGATAGGGATTGACCAAAATATTATCAGAGTCCAATTTCTAGGCCTTGGGGATTAACCTGTTGACAGAAGAAGATGAAGAGGAGACACAACAACCATTAATCATGACATCGATCCAAAAAATTCATATCAAATATGAAACATCTACCTAGTATAGGGATTTCATCCACTATCTGCTATTCTTGAGGTGCCCAGTGAACATGGATAAATCCAAGTATAGAGCATTAAGATTACAAGCCCAGAAGTTTATTATATCCAATGGGAAACTATACTAGAAAGACCCGGTGGGAATTCTTCTTCTATGTTTGGTAGAAATATAGACTCAAAGGATGATTGATCATTTCCATGCTGTCATTTGTGGGGGGCATTATAACTGGAAAACCACTGTGCATAAGATATTGAAAGCAGGATTCTATTGGCCTAAACTATTTGGAGAAGTTCACTCTTCTGTTCACGTATGCCAGAAGTGTCAAGTGTTTGCTGAGAAGCATAAATTAGCCCCACTCCCCTTAATCCATGTTTGTATAGAAGAGCCTTTCAGGCAATGGGGACTAGACTTTATCGGAGAGATACACCCCCCTTCTAGCAACCAACACAAGTGGTTACTCACAACCACAAACTACTTCACAAAATAGGTCGAAGCAATCCCAGCCCGAAATGATATTGACACTATTGTCATAAAAAATTTGGAGGAAAATATCGTGGCTAGGTTTGGGTGTCTTGTGAAAATTGTGACTGATAATGCTCAGGCTTTTAAATTTGCAAAATTTACCAATTCTTGTTAGGTCCCTATAATACTAGTGTATTCCCTTATTATTATTGTCATCATAGCCCCTTATTTTTATTTTTGTGCCCATGTTGTCCCCATATTATTATTATTGTGCCCCATAGAAGCCCACCATTGTTATTGTTGTTCCCATACATTATTAATTTTATGTCGGCTCTGATTATATTGTGACACCTTAGACTCTTATATATAGAAAGGAGGTCTTGTCATTTGTATCATCCAAGAATTGTTCATTTTGTGTAATGTAAGGGAGGTTTCCCCTTCCAAGAGGCTTATTTTGAATTCGTTTATTTATATTTTCTTCTATTTTGTGAGCTAGTTGCATAACTATTGGTATTAGAGCTTTGGATTCTAGGGCTTTACTGCTACAAAGAGGTCATCGTGGAATGTTCACTATAACTTTGTTTCTACGATGTTTCAGAAACTGAAATTAAACCCAATTTGATCTGAAATCTCTATAGACCTCGACTACGAATTTCAGATCTTACCGACCTAGATTTTCAGAGATACAATCCAAGGAAGCCAAGGTTTTTGCAGGCTCCTGAATCACATCTCAAATAGGTGATGTGGGGAAAATCATCATAACTTTCTCTCTGAGCATCAGATTTAAATTTCATAAAAGGTTACAAAAATAGGACGGACTGTAGTTTTCTGTGTATCTTTTACAGGTCTGAAGGTTGAAATAATGACACATGGAACTTCGTACAAGTTCGCTCTACTGAACTATTCTATAATCAGGTCATCGTGGGAGATTTGTAATAACTTTTTCTTGGAGAATACAGCCTTGATTAGAATTGTGAGGTTGGAATGAGGACTCAAGGGGCTACCACATGACGAAATGGCAGACCTTAGAGATTTGAAATTACATAGATACAACAGATTCAATATCAAGCTCCTACAAAGCACAAACATGTGTGAAGTCTTTTTAAAATTTTTCATAAGTTTGGTTTGAAAGATTAGTTTGAAGGAATCCAAAGTACATAGTGAAGCATAATTATCATAAATTTATGCCCCAAAGAAAGAAAATGGAAACACCTAGTAAGAAATCTAAAATCTCTACCATGACTCATGAAGAAGAGGAAGAAATGCAACATGATATATCAAAATTACGAGATAAAGTGCAACAAATTTCACTCTCACAAAAAGTAATAGAAGCTAAGATGGATGGTTTAAAGAAACACATGGAAGCTAAGATAAATGGTTTAAAGAAATGTTAATCATGATTTCATAAACTCTAACATTGGATTGAAGACCCACCATGTTCCAAAGATCGATATGAGGAAGTTTCATGGCAAGGATCCCGTAACATGGATACTATAGATGGAGCAATATTTCGATCTCCATGATGTGCAAAACACACAAAAGGTATGCATTGCAACTCCATATTTGAAACCCAATCTGTTTCTATGGTATCAATGGCTTTTCTCTCGTAAACAAATTGTCACTTGGGCATATTTTATGGAATAAATGATAACAAATTATGAGGATACAAAAACAACACTTATTTTAGCCAAATGATAAATCTCAAACAAAACGGTTGAATGGTGGAGCACATTGAGTACTTCCAAAAATTGAATATAAGGGTAAAAGATATTCCAGAGGAGCATAAGATGATGTCCTCATAGGAACATTAAAGGATAACATCCAACATGAGGTTCGCCTTTCAGAACCTGATTCAAGAGAAGGCGTTCAGGTTAGCAAGAAAAATTGAAAGAAAAATTATCACAACAAGGAAGCCTACCACTAACAACTACAAAGATGGAAGTGTTGTTGCCCCTAGTCTTCTAGAACATACAAGGTTGACACCACAACAATTGGAAGAAAAAAAATAGCAAAAGGGCTTTGTTACAATTGTGATAGAAAATACACTAACGATCATAACTGTGCTGAGAAGAAATTATTTTACATAGATTGTGAAGAGGAGGAAGAAAAGGAACAAGAAACATCAAAAGAAGAGGATATACACCATGAAAAAACCCTATAGAAAGAAGAAATGAATCCGGCCATATCTTGTAATGCAGTTGCCGTAATTACCACTCCTCAAGCTCTCAAAATAGAAGAACATATCAAGAAGAAAAAGGTAATAATTTTGATTGATTCGAGCAGTACTCATAATTTTATTCATTGTAAGATAGCCAAGGAATTGAATTGCTTCCTATATCTAGCACTAGAGTGTCAAGTGATGGTTGCAAATGGAGGAACCGTAAATTTCTCTAGAAAGTGCCACAATATCAAGCTATTGATGGGAGAATATGTATTGAATAGTCCAATGCTTGGGTGGTGTTGACGTTGTACAAGGAGTCCAATGGCTACAATTCTTGGGTACAATAGCTTTTAATTTTCAATAACTTTTCTTGAATTTATTTAGAAGGAAAGGAAGTTGATTAAGGGGTATCGCAGGGAAACTGGGAAATATAATCAGCTCTAACGACATGATAAAGCTTCTAAAGAAAGAACAATGAGGCGTAATTTCACAATTATGTTTGCTAGAGGTTCCCACATCGAAATCATCTATTTCTCGATATCTCCAAAAAGTATTTGACAATCAACCCAAGGTATTTGAGACTCCCAAAGGCCTCCCTCCTATTCGTGATCATGATCATGCTATTCATTTGATTCCAGGAAGTTTTCCTCCAAACATCACACCTTACAGATATCCTTATACCCAAAAGAGTGAAATTGAATGTATGGTTGCAGAAATGCTAGAGGCTTGTATAATTCAACCTAGTCAAAGTTCTTTCTCTGCTCCAATAGTATTGGTGCACAAGAAGGATGGATCATGGCGCATATGTCCAGATTATAGGGAGCTCAATAAGATCACTATTAAGGATAAATTTCCCATTCCTGTCATTGATGAATTATTGGGTGAATTGCATGGATCAATTTACTTCACCAAGTTGGATCTTCGTTCAGGATATCATGAAATCATAATGAAGATTGAAGACATTTTGAAAACAACATTTAGAACTGATGAGGGTCATTATCAATTTTCGGTCATGCCTTTTGGCGTTACTAATGAACCTTCTACATTTCAAGTTTTGATGAATTCCATTTTCAAACCCTTCCTTAGAAAATTTGTTTCAGTATGTTTTGATGATATACTAATCTACCACAAGTCTTGGAAGGATCATGTTCAATGTGTTGATAGGGTGCTCAAATTATTGGAGGAGAAACAATTATATGAAAACCCTCCAAATGTTTCGACTTTGGAGTACAAGAGGTGGAATATCTAGGTCATATTGAATCTCATGAAGGTGTTAAGGTAGACCCTATCAAAATTAAAGCCATTAAGGAATGGAAAATGACGACATCCATAAAGCATCTGCGAGGGTTTCTTGGGTTGACACAGTATTATCGCAAGTTTATTAAGAATTATGGGAGAATATCAAAACCTCTAACAACATTATTGAAGAAAGATGAATTTTCTTGGACTCCAGAAGAAATGAATGCCTTTGAACATCTTAAAGAGGAAATGCACCAAGCACCAGTCTTAGTTATGCCAAACTTGATAAAAACCTTTATTGTGGAATGTGATGCCTCGAGAAATGGAATTGGTGTTGTTTTAATGCAAGAAGAAAGACCCATTGCTTTCTAAATTCGTCCAATCAAAGGAAAGTATTTACACAAAGCTATTTATGAGAAGGAAATATTGGCAATACTACATGCACTTAAGAAATGGAAACCTTACCTAATGGGAAGACACTTCAAGGCAAAAACGGATCATGATAGTATTAAATAGTTTTTAGAACAAAGACTATCTTCATAAGAGCATCAAAATGGGTCACAAAGATGTTGGGTTATGACTTTGAAATCATCTACAAAAAAGGGAAGAAAAATGTTGTTGTGTATTCATTCTCAAGAAAGGATGAGGATTTGGAAGCATTTCTTTGCACCATTTCTATTATCCAACCAGATTGTATAAACGAAGCAAGGGATGAATGGAAGAATTATGAAGAAGCGTGGCCACTCATTTAAAAGTTACAACAAGATCCCATCACATCTGATACATTTAGCTAGAAAAATGATTTGATATAGTAAAAAGATCACTTATACCTCTGAAAGAATTCCCATCTCAAACAAAATATTCTTATGGAATTGCACACCTCTCCCTTAGGAGGGCACTCAAGATTTTTAAAAACTTACCATAGGGTTAAGAATTATTTTTTTGGGATGGCCTTAAAACTGATATTCAAAATTTTGTGGCAGAATGTTTGGTTTTCCAACAAAATAAAGTTGAAACAATTAAGACCCCATGTATATTACAACCTCTATTTATTCCAAGTCAATGTTGGGAGGATGTTTTAATGGATTTTATCACAGGTTTACCCAACTCTAAAGGAAAGAGTGTCATCATGGTGGTAGTTGATAGACTTACATTTTCTACTGCATTTATGGAAACAATTCAAAATCTACATGGAAACCCAAAGATTATTGTAAGTGAAAGAGATCCCATTTTCACTGGGAATTTTTTGACATAATTATTTTCTTGTCTAGGTACTGAGTTAGGTCATAGATCATCTTATCATCCTCAATCTGATGGGAAAACTGAGCTAGTGAACAAATGTTTGGAAGGATATCTTCATTGCTTTGTATATGATAAACAATCACAATGGGTCAAATGGTTGCCTCTGGCTGATCCATCGTCCATCACATCATATTTAAGAGAAAATTTTAAGGTTCAAGAAGTGGAAGATCACATCGAGAATCAACAAGAAGTTCTCTAACCTTTAATGGATAACCTCACTTT
The DNA here is from genome assembly GCA_031772625.1 of Pinus tabuliformis. Lineage (NCBI taxonomy): Eukaryota > Viridiplantae > Streptophyta > Pinopsida > Pinales > Pinaceae > Pinus > Pinus tabuliformis. The sequence continues at coordinate 450,165,992 of CM062819.1, forward strand.
GGCGCAAAATAGAATGAAACAATAGGCATATCAACATCGTAGTGAAAGAATTTTTGATGTAGGTGACTAGGTATTTCTATGGCTACAACTATATAAACAAATTTCCCTCAAGAAAACTAACAAGGATAATAAATTATCACCAAAGTATTATGGTATGCACAAGGTGTTGCAAAATATGGTACTATGGCATACAAATTGTAGCTTCCTACAGCTTCCACAGTGCACCCAATTTTCCATGTTTCATGCTTAAGGAAGATTATAGGTGACAAGCTCCCAGTTCAAATAGTATTGCCAGAACTTGACGAGGAAGGAAAAATTATATTGGGAATTGAAGTAGTCACAGAAACAAGAACTCAACAGCTACGAAATAGATCAATTACAGAGTATCTCATCAACTGGAAAAAACTTACCTGCAGAAGATTCCACATGGGAGGATCAAAATTTTATACAAAAGTATCTAGAAATACTCAAGCATTGAGGACAACACTTTTCTGAAGGAGAGGTGCATGTTAGGTACCTATAATATTAGTGTATTCCCTTATTATTATTGTCATTATAGCCCCTTATTGTTATTGTTGTGCCCATGTTGTCCCCATATTGTCATTATTGTGCCCCATAGAAGCCCACTATTGTTATTATTTTCCCCTTACATTATTATTTTTATATCGTTTCTAATTATATTGTGACCCCTTAGACTCTTATATATAGAAAGGAGGCCTTTTCATTTGTATCATCCAATACTTGTTCATTTTGTGTAATGTAAAGGAGGTTTCCCCCTCAAAGAGGCTAACTTTGAAGTCGTTGATCTATGTTTTCTTCTATTTTTTGAGATGGTTGCATAACATGTTTTGTCTGAAATTCAATATTACAATTGGCCACTCTACCACCTACTATCCTTAGGTAAATGGACTAGCTGAGTCTTCCAACAAAATAGTAGTGAGGATCCTAAAGAAAACAATTGCAGACAATAGGGGAATTTTGAAGTCTAAAGTGGGCCTCCTAAGAAAAATGTACAATGAAAATAAACTTTATAAGAGCCAATAAGATTGAAGATGATGATTTCAACTATGGGGGATGATTCACCATTTTTGGAGTAAAAAAACAAAAAGATTAAAAAATAATAGAATAATAAAACTATTTTTTCAACTCGTATTTTAAACTTATCTCCCTAAGATTTTACTCAAATTTTGAGCGCAAGTACTCGTTGGATGAAAAACTTAATTCCTCATCCAAGGAGTACCCATGTTGCATACTTTCGATGGACCCTACTATACGAAAAATGAGAAATACAAGAAAAAGCATGATTGCAATCATGTTTTTCATGTATGTTTCATTTTTCATGTAGCCTAGTCCATCTAAAGTATGCAACATGGGTGCTCCTTGGATAAGGAATCAAATTATGCATCCAATGAGTGTTTATGCTCGAAATTTGTGTAAACCTGTAAGGAGATAAGTTGAAAATATGAGTTGAAAAAATAGTATTTTCTTTTCTCCGTCTAAAATTTGATGATGTAATTATATCTTGTTTTATTATTTCCCCTATTATTTTATAATTTCCTTAGGAGATACATTTTATACCTCAAAACTCCCCTAATGAAGCCACATAAATTGGGACTCTAAACTAAAATTTTTCGCATGGGCTAATAGGGTCGCTCCAAAAAGATCCATGGGGGAATCTCCTTTTGAATTGGTCTATGGGAAAGCAGTCATATTCCTTATACAACTCACAAATCCATTTTCCAAGATGCTACAAGATGTGGAATAAGAACCAAACTCCTTGAATCGAAGGATAAATCAACTAGTGGAGCTCTAGGAGAACAGGGAGCAGGTAAACCACAGGTTAATCAGCTACCAACAGAGGATGAAATCTTTGTTCGATGAGAATGCTAAAGATACACCTCTCTGTCATGCGGAAAGAGTCAATTTTGCGGACAAAACCGACCTCCCTAGAAGCTAAGGCTTTCTAGTGACAAACAAAACAATCAAGCACTATCTTTCCCTAAATATGCATTAAAATAAAAGCAACCAGGTGTTTAAGGCTTACCTCTAGTCCAACGCTTGTTTGCAGGAGCCAAGCCTCTTCAATCCAGACGAGCTCCTTCTCCTTGAAGCTTGCATTCACTAACAAGCAAACGATTACATAGCATCTGAATAACTCATATAATAAAACATATTCATCATAAAGACCAAGGAGTTTATGAAACAAATTATATATAACAACTTGTTGAGAAAAATGAACTTAATTGTATTAATTGGAAACAAAAGAAACCATTACAACCAGTGCCTTGGTGTTGTGCAGGTCCCTCCCAGGGTCCAGCAAGAGTTCTCCTTTACTTTGATCAGCTCACCCACTTCCAAATGAAGCTAGGAAAGGATTGGAATCTCTCCTCTCAAGCTCTATAAGGGAGTCCTAATTTCAGCAGCATCTACCCTTAGAATGTTCAGCTTTCAACCTCCCCTCCTTCTAGCCCAATGCCTGTATTTATAGTGCTTTGGAGGAAGTTAATCAGGTCCACCATCAATGGGATAAGCCCCTCTTTCAATGGGATAGCTCCCCTCTTGATGAGATAAGTTCCTCTTTCATTGGGATGCATGAACCATCTGGAGGCGCTCAATACACGTCAAACCATCTTCTAGAATGCTCTAGAATTGACCACAAGTAAGTTTTTTGGAGTAAAACTTGCGCCTTTTGACCTTTATAGGAGTACGCACCCACCCCTTTACAGACAGAGCGTACAAGTACGCAGGTATTATGAACAAGAGGTGTGTACACGCAGGTAAGGGTAAGAGAAACTGCGTAACCAGAGTTATATTGACTTTAAGGACTTTTCTCTCTTTCTTGGAGTTTGACATGAGGAGCAGAGGTATAAGACTTGCCAAGGAGGATAGTATGACTATTGACGGAGCCATACTGACTGCAAATAGTCATGGTGACAAATTTTGGTGTAACAGATTGCCCCCTAAAGTGTGAAGCCTGTAGTAGATTAGGGTTTCATATCATCTAGGAAGGGTGAAGTACTTTATCATTTCAAGGATTATCTTGTGGAGAGCCCAGTCAGAACCTGCAAATATTCAACACAAAATACATGTATGAGATCATATCATCGCTGAGGTAGGCATTCCCATACTCAGATCAAAAACTTTAACTAACAAACTAACTACTGCTCTGATATAGGAATGATTTCGCAGTACATCATAATCATAGACTCATGTAGACACAGTATGGACGCAGCCATCTGTTTATAATTAGTCTACTATATAATGAATACAAAACTCCTCGCAGCCTGGATGGCGGAAACTAGATCCAGGGTCTTCATTTCTACTTCTCGAAATAGTACGATTCTATCCATGCGAATAAATGAGTTGATGTCAAACATGTCACAGTCAATGATGTAAACTGTTAACAAGTGTGAGAGAGACGTGATGTCAATGGTTCTCAAAGTACAGTACAATCCATGAGATGTGAATGAATGTGTTGATGTCGAACATGTCACGTCCTTCGATCGAAAGTCAATGATGTAAACTGTCGTGCCATCGATGCATGCAGATTTCAAGGTACTGACGATTTCTAGATCATCTTCCTAGATAATGTGCTGATGTCGATAGAAAGAGATCCGTCGTAGGCAAGCCCACAACACAAAATCATAAATCAAGTTGAAGAAATGTAGCTGTAAGGACTGACTCAGGGATGGTCAAGATGGAAGACAGGTATTTTGCAGATGAATGTTTTGTTCGCAGTGACCTCTTGAACACATAACGACACAACAGATGGCTTGGTGACCATTGACCCAAATTTATACCCGGAACCCGGCTGAAGACTTTCAATGTGGTTTGATCAACTGTGAGGCAAAGGATTTCCCAACCCAGGTGAATGAAAAGAGTCGTGTTCAAGAGTGGTGATAAGGTTTTTCTGAGACAAAGGATAACAAATAGGCTCATTTTTCTCTCTTTTCCCCCACCATTTCTGGCAAGTACCTCTTTATTTTTTACAAGCTTGAGGAGGATAACATTTGCTTGATTATAAGCTCATCCTTTGGATGAGTCCAACTTAGTTTAGATTCGAACCCTAAGAAGGAGTGGTCCGTTCCTGTTTGTAATCGAACAGGTCCTTTACTGTGAAATTTTAACGAGTCCAGTATAGGAGAAACTCGGCGTTTTTCAATTTTAGAGAGTCTGAAAAACTTAAGAAGACTCCAGGGTTGACCTTTTTCGTAAATTTGTGTCTCCCAAGCCCGAAAAAGTATAAAATAATATTATAGAGAACCGCTTGATCTTTACGACCAAGGAGTACTTTCATGATTAGTGTCTTTGACCTGAAAAGTAAAAAGCGATCAAGGACACGTCGTTTTATTTCCAATATCGAATTTGAAACGACAAAAATCCGGCAATCTTTTCATGTTTTTACGGTCAGAAAAGGGCTATAAGAGGACCGTCTTTTAATTCCGTTTAACGAGTGTAAAAGAAACGCTCAGCAATCTTTTCTTGTTTTAGGAGTCAGAAAAGGGCTTAAAGACGACTCTGATGTTTTTGTTCGTAAATAATGACAATTTTCCCTGAAAATCCTTTATCCTGCACAAAAACCAACACATTACTCATACCTGTTGATGATAGATAAAAATACTTTGAAAAATACCTTTTCATGGTGAAAAATAAACAAATTTACCATTTATTTACCCAAAAAACCTATAAAAAGGGCTTTTACCAATTCATTTTTACCATTTTACTGTTGAGGAGAGAAAAAGGGCTTTTGGCAAGAAACTTCCCGTGGACATTGCGGAGAATCCGACCGTTGAAATCGAACGCCGTCTCTTTCAGGTATTCTACAACATCCTCCTCTTCATTTTCATCCGTTTAGAATTCATTTTTAGGCCCATAATTTCATTTTTTGGAGGCTTTGGGGTTTCAAGGACCGCCTCTCGGGGTACGCAGGTGTCACACTAGGGACCTGCGTACCCCGACATTTTCTCAGTTGGGAAAATGTCGGGCGTACGCACCTTGCCTTAAGGGAACCCACGTACCCACGCTCTGTTCCTAAAGGCGGGGTGCGTACCCCGCAAAACGAGTTTTCAAACCCCAATTTCTTCAAAATGGACCAAAATTTTTTGATTTCATTGAATCTAACAGATGTTTTATGGTGTGTAGATTGTTCACCATGCTTGATTGGTGCGAGAGAGAGCACGAAGATGTTGATTTGGCCGCCATTAATCATCAACCGTCAATTGATGCTTTGAAGGCATGCAGACTTTATAAATACTGGGCCATACCTGGCATGAGGGCCCAAGTGAGATTTCTGGAATGGCTGGTAGAAAGGTGGAACGTTCAGGACCAATGCTTTTATATTGGAGGGCATCAGCTCGAGATAGAGCCCTCAGATATTTACTTTCTCACTGGTTTGCCCAAGAGAGGAGAACACTTGACTCTGTTCGGGACTAGGCCGGGTGGCCAGTCCATCGCTAGTCTCCGACTAGAGTGGTGTAACACTCAGAACCAGAAGAAAGGGATAGATATCAAAACTATATCCCGTCCTGAGCTTATGATGATTGCCTTCACAGTTACCAGACTTTGCGGGGCTGCCGCTTTGCACATTGCCACTGGGTCCCAGATGCGGATGGCGATTGATTGCTATCGAGGTACCATTTTTAACTGGTGTGACGCTGTGTTGGCCAATGTAAAAGGCCAACTAACTAGAGCCAAAAACGGGCAGCTGAAGACTTTTGGTTATGGGCCTTTAGTTGTGATTTTTGGCTTAGAGAGGGTTCCGATGCTGATCCCACAGCAGCTCACTGTTGGTGTTGGGCTTCCTCGAGAGCCCAAATTGATGCGATGGGTTGCGGTTATGGCCCGTCATCCTGATGAGGGAACGGAGGTTGTTCGATTTACTGAGGAGTACTTTCACTGGTTAGAGGACCAGGTCTTTTCCATACAGGATTTTCCTTATGCCGGAGTTGATTTTCGTGGAGATCCGGACATGATTCTTCCACCGGGAGAACAATGGGATGATACAGGTAACTTCATTTTCCACAAGTTTTTAAACTATCTATTTTTTTGTTTGTTTTTATATCGTCTCAAAACTGATAGTAATAATTTTCAAAATGCAGATGTAGGCCCACGTCGTCCAGCCAATCTCTGGCCTTTCGAGAGGAGACTACCAGTTGCAGCGGCACCGGCCCCACAGGACGAGGCCACAGAGACTTTAGCTGAGTTGGAGCATGACCTAGAGCGTCTTACAGCAGACATACCGGAGACTACCATAGATGATATTCCTATCAGGCTTCAACGCTATGTAGTCGGGGTCCCAGGACCTTTTAGGAGGTTCTTGTGTAGGGTGGCTCGTGCAGTGGTGTCATATAGAGATCATCACTGGTGATTGGATGGTCGTTTTTGTAGACACATGTGACATTTTGGTTTTTTGTACTTATCATTTTTGCCGATCATAAGGTGTTTTTCAACCTATGATCGAAGACGATGTATTTTTTGACACACTCCTATCTATATATATCATTATTACAGGCTTATCTTGTAAATCATGTTATGGAATGGTTTTAAATTTACATGTATGATTATTGCAAATGTCTACTTAACATTCGAGAAGCAATTGCATCTGCTAATGTATTTAAAGACCTTGGAATATGTTGATATTCAATGTAATCAAACTCACGTTCCAAGAGACGCACTCTCAAAAATAACCTTAATAACACTGGATTTCTAATGGCATACACTCTATTAAGCTGTAATACAACGAGTTCAGAATCTAACCTCACTATCAAACTCCGAATCCCAAATGAAATAGATTCAGACAATAACTCAATCATTGCACTGTATTCGGCAATGTTGTTTGTTGTTTGACCGAGGCTCACCCCATGCATAGAAACTAACTCGTCAGAGGGCGAATAGATAACCCAAGCTGCGGAAGAGATATTCCGTGTACTACGACAAGAACCATCAGCAAAACCAATGTATGTTTGGAGAGGCATCGACATCTGCATCATCAAGAGTAAAACCAAGATAAGCTAGAATAACGATGAAAACACACTTTCTAAGCTAAGCACACTGTCTAAACTAACAAACACACCAGCTAGAAAGAAAAACTAACCTAACTAAAATCTCCATACCCATCTTTTAAGCATAATACCTCTTTAGGTAAAGTCCATTTATGGGTTTACCCAAAGAGTCCCCGTCAAAGTCTACCAGCTCATAGGCCCCTTTGGCAAGCTTTCGCTTGACAATATAGGGCCCATGCCACATAGGAACAAATTTTCCAGCACCTAATTTATCATTAGCTTGATCATATAATAACACTAGGTCTCCTTCCGAAAAATTTCGAGGGGTCACATTTCGATCATACTGAGCTTTCATTCGTTTTGCGTGAGTCTCGATCGCCAATGCGGCATCACGTCGATTCTCATCTAATTGAGCTAAGTATAATAAACGCTTCTCCTCTTCGGAAGTAGCTGGAAGTAACTCGATGGCCATTTGCAGTGACGGGATTTCGCATTTAATGGGTAGCACAGCTTCCAAACCATAAACTAGTTGGAAAGGAGTGAACCCTGTCGATGTTTTCACTGAGGTTCGGTACGCCCAAATCGCTGAAAATAACATGTTGTGCCAATTCGACCGATGAATACCAATAATTCGTTGGATCATGATAACTAAAACTTTGTTGATGGACTCAACTAGACCATTCGCTTGTGGATAATAAGGAGTTGAACTATCGTGACGCAAACCAAGCTGGCCTGTAAGTTCTGTCATCATAACGTTTCGAAAATGGCGCCTATGGTCAGTGATTATCGCTTGTGGAACACCAAACCTAGCAATTATGTGATTGAATACGAAAATTGCAGCTGTCTTGCCGTCTGCCTCGAATGTAGGCATCGCCTCGGCCCACTTAGTAAAATAATCTACCGCAAGGATGATATACGCATGCCCCCCGGCCGAGTGAGGGTTACATGTAATGAAATCGATACCCCATTTGGCAAAAGGACCAACATAAATTATAGGGTGGAGAGGAGCAGGTGGAGCGCGCATCTTTAGATCAAACACTTGACAGTTGTGGCATTTTCGGACCGCAGTAATACAATCTTTAAACAAGGACGGCCAGAAGTAGCCAGCGCGCAATATCTTTTGGGCTGTGGCATACCCAGAAATATGACCGCCACACGCTCCAGAGTGACAATCATTTAGAACCCTTTCAGCCTCTTCGTGAGTTAAACAACGTCGAAAAACAGAGTCCGCCCCACGGCGATAAAGAGTATCTCCAATAATTTTGTATTGTTGGGACTGGAATCGAATTTTCCGACGTTCCGACCTTGAAGCTTCGGGCCGAAAGGATTGGGTCTGGAGATAGATGATGATATCCCCATACCACGGATCTAAAGTGCTGATTAGAAACAAAGATTTGTCCGCAATGGGCTCCTCTGCCACAGTTTCCGTGTCAGCACGCGGGAAGTCACACATTAACTCTGCAAAAACCAAAGATTTCTTAGACTTAGATTTCTCAAACTCTAAGTCGAACTCTTGCAGGATAACAATCCATTTGGAGTACTTTCCCCCTAGCAATTGTTTAGTCAAAATGTAAATCATATGGTTGCAATCCGAAATGACTATAGTTTTATGGAGTAAAATGTAGTGACGAAAATGTTGGACAGCTTGAACGGCTGCCAATGCCAATTTCTCCACATGTGTGTATTTTAGCTCGGTTGGATTTAACGTCCTACTAAGGTAATATATCACATGTTCCATTCCGAATTAACTAAGACCATTCCAATGGTGGAATGAGAGGCGGCGAGGTACAAAAAATAATTCTGGTTGTAGTTGGGAGGATGCAACAACGGTGCATGGGTCAACACGTGTTTGAGTGCATCAAAAGATTTCTGAGCTATCTCATCCCAAGAGAATTGAGCATTCTGTTTCAACAACCAGGTAAAACCCTTTGTGACCTCGGCGTAGTTAGGAATGAATCGTCGTACAAAGTTTGCTCTCCCCTACAAACTTTGGAGTTGGTGAAGGCTCGAAGGAGGAGGCAATTTGATGATAGCTTCTACCTTCGAGGGATCGACACGAATGCCGACTTTTGAAACTACAAATCCTAGCAATCGTCCCACTTCTATACAGAAGACACATTTGTGTGGGTTCAACCGAATATGATAATGCAGACACCTCATAAAAATTGCTCGTAAATGGACAAGGTGATCAGCTCGATGTAATGAATGAGTGGGCAAATCATCGAGATATGGTTGCACAATGTGTTTGATGTCATGAAACGCATAAGACATCGCCCTTTGAAATGTTGCTCCGACGTTCTTAAGCCCAAAAGGTAATTTGCAGTAAGAAAATGTCCCCCATGGACAAATGAAAGCCGTTTTTGGTTGATCGGCAGGTAGAATATTGATTTGATTATAACCGGAAAAACCGTCCATAAAGGAAAATATTTCACTGCCGGCACAATCATCAATGATTTGATCGATATAGGGCGTTGGATAGTTGTCCTTTGGACAAGCTCGATTAATGTCCCTATAATCGATGCATATTCTTATTGTTCCCTGTTTCTTGTTAACCGGAACAATATTCGATACCCAATCCGTTAATGGGATCAGATAAATGAAACCTACTTTCAACAGCTTTTCAACTTCTGCTTTAATTGCAACAGCTTTTCGTGGGTGAATCTGACGCAAACGTTGCCGGACGGGTTTAGCATCCGGGTAAGTCTTGCTCTCATGAACAACAATTGCGGGATCAATTCCTGGCATTTCCTCATAGGACCAGGCAAACACGTCGCCGAATTCTTGAAACAGGGCCTTGTATGTCTGAATTTCGTCATCTGTACACGAGGCACCTATATGAATGTTTTCAACAATTCTGGGCTTAACTGAAATGTCAATGGGAATAGTACGAGAAATATTTCCCAAATTCAACTCTGAATCAGGATGTTTCATGGGATTCTGAGCTTCCTTGACATATTCAGCTGTAAAAATTGATGAGAAATCATTTTCAAAACGATCATCCTCAGGTAAAAACGAAGATCTATGATGGAGACCATCCCATGGTAAGTCATCTATACACAGGACTTCACGAAGTTGTTCGTCAGATGACACAACTTCGGGAAATGCTATTAACTCTGAGGTTGATGTGAAAAGTGATTCCTCACGGACCACATTCAATTGGTCGATTTTGGTTGAACACGGGTCGGTAAAATACTGCACAGCTTCATAGGCAATTTCATATGGACTCAACGCCATAGAATTACCAAAGGAGTCTATGTCAGATTCAGAAGGAACGATCCAAGGATCATCGTAATAAATAGTATCTGATGTAATCATATGAATGGTTGCAAATGAAGATGATGCGTTGAGTGGAGGAAAAGGAAAAATTCCCAGTAAACCGACATCTTTAACTAATCCTACACCAACATCCTTATATGGAATAGTCGTTCTACCGACATGCTGGATACTCTCTGAAGAGGTTGGGTCGGATGAAAAGTAAGTCAGCTGGTCTATGGTTACGATCTTCCCATTATGTGGAAACTTTATTACGCGGAAGACCGATGAAACGACCACTGTCATAGCATAAGTCCAACTTCGACCCAAGAGAAGGTTGTAGTCTAGAGGGGCATCAACCACCTCCACATCTAGACTAACGGTTTTTCCTTTAACCCCTATAGTAAAATCCTGTAGAATGCCAAAAGGACGGAACCCACGGCCATCAAAGGCCTTAAGAATTGTCGTGGATTGATTTAGTGAAGGAGAACCAAGCGATCTCCAACACTGCATCAACATAATACACGTGGAAGCTCCCTCATCAATTACAGTCCGATGAATAGGCCTGTTTTTTACTATCACTAGGATCTGGAAAGCCATTTGATGAGGAAAACGCGGTGTACTATTTTCTAGATCAAAGATTATTAGGTTCGGGTCCTGAACATCAACAGCTCCTATAGCCGACAAAAGTAATTTGCGCTGTGCTGGGCATGATTGCAGCACTTCCAAAGCCGACATTGCTGAGGGTGAAACATCTATGTCCTCAACAATGTTGTAATTCTGGGCTGCTCTCGCATGTGGATTAAAAGCAGACCTTCGAAGTACACCTTTGGCGGGCAGTTTGATTACTAAGTCTGGGTTAGGATTCTCGATCTGTAGTGGATCGGAACCGGGAGCTGAGGTTGATGGATTAGAACGAGAAGATTCTGCTTCTTTTGATCCATCAACAGGACTTTTACTACCATAATCTTGCGATCGAGTCACAATCCTTACATGAGACATCATCAATATGGGTTCTTCATTGGCACTCGAGGAAGAACCTATCATTTTGCTATCTTTTGGAAACGGATCCTTCGAGACAGCAGGAATTTGGGAACCCTTGATGATTTTCGCAACCTCTGCTCGATGAGGGCAGTCTCTTGTAAAGTGTTCTTCTTCACAGATAAGGCATGGATAACGAGGCTTGCGCTTTTCATCATTAGATTCCGTCTTCTCAGTTTTCTCCTTTGGGGTTTTGTCTGCTTTATTCTTCTTCTTGCCTTTCTTCTTCCCACCGGATTTGGATTTAGCCGTAGATGACTCTACAACGTGAATGTCGGCGGAGAGTTCAGCAGAAGAATCTCCTGTCAGGGAGTCTGGTAAAGTTATAATAGGAGAAGAATTCTTAGAAGACTGCTTCTTGCTTTTAGTATTCACCGTACCAATCATGCCATCAGCAGCATGAGATCCCGAAGGAGTAGCAGCGATCTGATTTGACTTTGGAAGATCGGGGATCTTTTCGTGTAACGTACCTGACTGAGTGTAAACTAAGTCAAGGTACTGTGCTTGAGCAATCACTTTCTCCTCAGTAACTACTCCGGCCTTAGCTACGTCTTCAGTAATCTTCGGTAACAATGATTTGACAAACCATTCAGCTAAGATCTGGTCCGGGATAAAAACTTTCACTAATCGCCTTCGACGTCTCCATTCATGAATATGATCGGAAATATAAGTGGACGTCGATTGTTTTAATGTAGTAACTCCGTGCCATTATCATATCTGACTGGCAACTGAAAATGAGTTAAGAACGAGGTAGCTAACTGGCTAAAATTATAAAAAGAGGCCCGTGGTAACTCAATGTACCACTTGGCCGCGATACCAATGAGAGTGCGCTGGAAAAGACGTAAGCGGATCGAATCATCCGAGATGGAATTAGAGGCACACCAGAGGTGGTAAGTCATCACATGATTCGACGGGTCCTCTCCAGACTTACCCTCGAACTTGGGAATGTCACTGGGCAACTTATTCGGCATTGGCGGCCAAAACGGAAGATAATTAATTGGATCGTTCGTTAGGCGCGACAAGTCTGGTAAATCCAAAGTTGCGATAAACGGCAGCTGCCGATTAGGATCCCTAAAACTCTGGGTCATTATACCAGCCCCAGGAGGAGGATATCCAGGATAACTAGGAATAGGAATCGTATTCGGGATATTGTATCCTCCTGGAAAACCAGGATTAACCGAACCGTACTGGGGTTGTTGTGGTTGTTGATAAGTGTACCCAGGATACAGTTGATACTGGTAAACTGGTTGCTGGACAGCAGGACCGAATTGGTACTGTCCCTGGTACGGTTGATAAGTGAATTGTGGTTGACTTGTGACAACCGTACTTAAACCAGGTTGTCCTACAGGCATCTGAACCGTAGTTTGAATCGTGGATCCAGACGATGGTAAAGATGTCTGAGGAGTAGTTACAGGAACAGTAGAAACCGTAGCTGTCGATACTCCAGAAGTAAGTGTGGTAGATGGAACAGATGTTGCGGCAGTTGCAGCAGTCGTTTGAGATGGAGTACGAGGCGAAATAGGCCCAGACTGAGAAACTACCGAAGGTACAGAAGTTTGAATATTAGACTGGACTGGTTGCTGGGGTGAACCAGAAACTAAGGGTTGTCCAGTTTGAGATGACAACTGTACATTTGGCTGCAACACCTGTTGAACTTGTGATGGATCCCACACTATGTTTATTCCGGGGTATTGACCCATAACAGGTTGAGGATATTGAGATCCATAACTGGGTTGAGAGTAGGATTGATAATTGAAAGGCACATTTCTCATACCTTGAACATAAGATTGCCCTTGGGGTGGTTGGAAACCTTGACTCGAGTACTGACCTTGGGGTAGATACCCTTGAGGCATGTACTGATACTGGGGTTGACCTTGAGCTATAAATTGATACTGAGGTTGACCTTGGGGTCCATATTGAGTCTGGGGTTGACCTTGAGGAATGTAATGTACCGTAGGCACGTACTATCCTTGAGGTTGCCCCCCAGATGCAAATTGTGTACCTTGAGGTTGCCCCCCAGGCATTAATTGAGGCTGCCCCCCAGGCGGTAACTGGCCACCTTGAGGTTGAGAAGCGGGAATAGAACCTGACATCATAAGAATGTCTTCTACACTCAACGGCTTTGCACCATTGCTTCCAGTGAACATCCTTTGTTCAATGGGTTGAGGAGATGCTCCCAAAAAAGTACCAGACAGAGACTGATACCCAGCAGGAACAGAAGGACCGCCGTACAAAAAAGATTCAGGTGATTGAGTAAACATGGACGACTGACCTGACATATTTACAGGAGTATAAATACCCCTAGGTGGATAAGAAACACGAGGTGGTGAAAAACTCGACACTGAGTTGTCCAAATAATTAGTTAAAGAAAGATACCAAGTAGTACTTCTAGGTGGACTGTAAAAAATGGATTCACGCTCACTTAGATCAATAGTAGGTTGATCTTCAGGGATAGGGATGCTTATTTCTTCTTCCGGAGCAAGCTCTTCAATAGCTATCAAACCAGAAGGAAGATTTTCGGTGATGACTCTTTCTACCCTAGGTGAATTAGGAGCACTAGAAGCTGGAGAGACTAATCCCGATGTTGGAGTAACAGGTTCAGATATCTCGGGTTTTTCTCCTATATCACTAGTAGATGAAAAACTACCAGCAAGCTTGGAAACCGAAACAGCTTCAGGATTATAACCTGTTTCTAGACTTTGGTAATCAGGATGAACAACCAACGAAGACTCTCCTTCTTCAGGTAATCCTACTTTACTGGCACTAGGAGTTACGAGGACTTTCAAACCTTCATAATGGCCCGGGACGTCTTCAGGAGGTTGGCCCCGAAGTCTAGGGACTTCCTCAACAAATTAGCCACGGTTACAACCTCAGGAGACTGGCCCCGAAGTCTACAGGACTGTCTTGGTAATTCAGCCACAGCTAAAAACTTTTAACTACTGCACACGCAAACAAATTAAAATCTCAAAGCAAACTGCCTAAAGTCTCTAAAGAACCAAACAAATTTGAATCACACGCCTAAAGAATCTAGGGCATCAAACCAAACACAAACAGTAACCTTCCGGACCGAAAACACTAGTTGGTGATGAAATCCAACATCGCCGAATTCAGTACAGAAGTGGCGGGTGGAACAGTTACCCCGACAACCTGCTTAATGAATAGACTGGACCAAGTTCCTCTACTTTAACCGTCTTAAGTGAAGTGAACCCCCCAAAAAATCCAAGTGAGTCTAGCCGACGTCTGCTCCAGGTACAGTGGGATCTTCCCTCCACTGTCACCTTAGGAAGAATCCTAAAGATAATAGTCACTAAGGTCACCAACAGCAACAAATATACCTGGGGGAACAGTCTACGATCCAATAGCACGCAAGGGCGGAGTAACAAGCTCAATCCCCTTGCCGGCTCCTTGACAATAATCCAAGGTTTACCGACAAGTGACCCCAGGCTCCTTGACAATGGTTAATCCGAGGTTTACCATTTGTCGTACGTGCATATCTGGCGTCGTTCCCAATGAAGGAGGATTGATTCCCTCACTGGTTCGGACACGATCTCGTGCTTCTCCTTTAAGAGGAGCTTTCCCAGAGTACAAATGAAACAGTTGGATTTATCCTACCACAAGATAAGCTACTTGTTTGGTTTTACTGTCTTGGAGAGTTAATTACTCTCCTACTCCAAGACACTAGCATGATCTATATTGCTATTTCAGAGCCCTAGTAAATAAAAAGTTACTAAGTTGATTTTACTTTAAGCGTTAATTTTTATGGCTTTTCTTTAGGACAAAAGGTAGCGGAGATGAAACTGATGGTGTGTAGACTCGACTCAAATCCACTAAAAGATGCACCTAGGATGAAACAAAACAATCTTTCCTTTTCAATGAATTCCCTAGCTAAGAGAGTTGGAGAATGCAAAACTTATAAAGACAACTTTCTTGGCAATGAAAATCAAAGAAACAATCTGTTTTATCTTTTCCAAAGCACACAACACATGACCACTAATTATTTCACGAAAACTTCCTTTCTCTTTTCAAAGACTTCAAACGCTACTAAAACAAACTTTCCTCAAAAGAGATTTTGTATTTTTTCCTATTTAACAAAGCATGTAAACCTACTTAACAAAAAAAACAATTTTAAGACCTATGAAAATCAAATCAAGAAATCTACTTGAAAGCAAATCTAAGAGAAATTTACCTAAAAGCAAATCTAATGAGGTAAAAGCTTACAAAATATAATTCCAGGATGTTTTACTCAGTTAAAATCCAACCAAGGACTAATTCATGCAGAATCATAAACTAGTCAAAAACAAAAAACAAAAAGTTCTTGTTCTTTTTCTTAAGAATGAAATTCACAGCTTAACAGACAAGCCTTCTCGAAACTCCGCAAAGAGACAACACAAAGGTAGGTTTCTCACAAAGGTGGATTTTACGAAAGGTCCGACTCCTAAGAAGACTGAAAAGACCAAGGAGATCCAAGGTTTTTACAACTTCTAAAGCCAAAGTCACTACAAGACCAATGAAAAAATCAAACCTAGGGCGAGAACTTCTATGAATTTCACTAAAACCCTTGACACTAATGAAACAAGCTTAGATGAAAACTTTTGACAGGTAAATAATGGATCTGGGCAGCAACAACAAACTATAAGCAAAATCTAATGGATAAAAAGGAAAAAATGGAAATTTTCTAAGCTTTTGACAGGGGTACGCAGGCAGCCTGTTTGCACAGGTGCGGCCACGCTCTGTGTACACAGTAAAAGTGCGTACAGGTACGCACTGTGCTTAACGCAGAGGGTGCGTACTACTCTCAAAATCAAGAAAAATAAAAACTAACTTAACCCTAAGCTATTCCACCCAAATTCACAGTCAATCAGTCAAAAACTAGAAAGAAATCAACTTTTCTCAAATCAAAGTATCAATCAAAAGAGAAGTCAATCAAATCCATGGATTCCCCAGTGGAGTTGCCATTTTGTCATGCGGAAAGAGTAAATTTTGCAGACAAAACCGACCTCCCTAGAAGCTAAGGCTTTCTAGTGACAAACAAAACAATCAAGCACTATCTTTCCCTAAATATGCATTAAAATAAAAGCAACCAGGTGTTTAAGGCTTACCTCTAGTCCAACGCTTGTTTGCAGCAGCCAAGCCTCTTCGATCCAGACGAGCTCCTTCTCCTTGAAGCCTGCATTCACTAACAAGCAAACGATTACATAGCACCTGAATAACTCATATAATAAAACATATTCATCATAAAGACCAAGGAGTTTATGAAACAAATTATATATAACAACTTGTTGAGAAAAATGAACTTAATTGTATTAATTGGAAACAAAAGAAACCATTACAACTAGTGCCTTGGTGTTGTGCAGGTCCCTCCCAGGGTCCAGCAAGAGTTCTCCTTTACTTTGATCAGCTCACTGTTATAGACAATTTTGTGCCTTGCAGCATCAGACATGAATTGTCAATAATCCAAGGGATCCGAAGTCCCTAAACATGATGTTCCTACCCCTAGAGGAACAAGGTCAGCAAACCAACAGCTCTCAGATCAGTTCTCCACCTGAAAACACTCAAAAACAAGCAATCCTGAAATCAAAGCAGGTGCTCCACTAGGCTTCTGCGCTGAAACTCAACTCCTCCATGGTGTACCTGCGTTGCAAAGCAGGTAGAACAAAGGCCACCTGCGCTGAGCAAGATGGGACAAGTGGCACACTGAGTCATTGCTCTGGAATCTTCCAAAAATGACACTTGGATCAGGGATTTCGCCTTGTGATGAGTCAGAGGCTCTGTTTCTCCAAGTGGAAGCAAGGTTCTCCAAGTGGACTCAAGAACTGAAGATCAACTGAAGAGAGAGAGGACACAAGGCAGCTACACATCAGTTGCAAGCTGACTCATCCTTTCTCAATTCATCTATATATTGAGCTCTCTCCTATGAGCTCAGGAGGCTGGAATTTTGTGCAAAGTAATGATATGCTGTTGGTTTCACTATAGAACTATTGGGTGATTGCTTGAAGGAGGTGAAGAGGAGAAATTCTTTCTGCTAGGAGGTGTTGTTGGATTGGGACCTTCAATGGTTGTAACCTTCTCAGAACTTTACTTCTTCCATTAATAAAAGCTATTGAGGTTCTTCTATATGCATTTGTTTCAATGATGTATTGTGATGATTGTATATTTGATTTATGCTAATCCTTGAATCAGTTATGAATGCATGCTTCTTGTAGTTTCCTTCTTTGTTATTTTGCAGGATCTCATTGTAGCTGGGCCAGCAAAATAGCAAAGAGCTAGGAGCAAGCAGCAAAGAGAAGAGATTGGAGCAAATATTAAGCGCAAGGCAACGGTTAGTGCATTTCTTCATTCTCTCTTGCTTTCATAAAGAAGTAAACCTTAAGTAGTTTTGTTTACAGTTGTTGCTGAGGTACTATCACCCTTAGAGTGGGATAGGGTCATCCGAATCGGATACTTTTCCCTACAACAAACTGGCGACTCCACTGGGGATCGTATCTGTTTGATTGTTTGTAGTATTTTGCTATTCATTTCCTGAACAAAAGAGTACCAAATCGAAAAGCTTTTGACTATATCAAAAGCGAAGTAGAGGGTAGCTACTCTAGCTCATTTCTGAGCATGTTCATGATTTGAAGAGCTGATCTACAAGGATCCTTGTAAGCTCTTAGTGATAGCTTTTCATCTTCCTTGTCATCCCTTAGTGTGTGCTTGACTGATAGCTTCTGATTTGAGCAAAAACTATGAATTTTTGAGAAAATTGTGACTCGGAAACTGAGAAAACGCAATTTTCGTTTTCCAAAGCAGGTAGTACACAGGCTACCTGCTTTGCAACGCAGGTCCCGAAAGGGCTACCTGCGCTGAGAGCCAGACTGGCTATGCAGCACCTGCGTTGGCCCAATTTTACCTTGTGCATTTGGGGTTTCCTCCCTTTTTCTTGCCTGTTTTCACTATAGATTTTGCAGCCAGTTACCAGTCTTGTACCTGTTCTGAAACCAACCTTACTTGCCATCATTCCGCCTCTGTTATATAACGAAATTGTACTTGTTCTTTTGTATTTCTTACATCATTTACAATTTCCCATAACGAAAGTGAACTAGTCTTGCTTTGGCCTCTTAGATCTGAACCTGTGTTAGGCATTTTGCTGGTCTAAAGAGTTAGCTTGTTTGTTGTCCATAGCTGATTAGTCTTTTTACTTTCGTCATTATGGTTTGATTTCATGTATTTCTAGTGATTAAACAAGTAAATCTTAAGGTGTCTTTTGATTTTGGATAAGCTTGTTTGTTTTCGCTTTAAATCGAAATCAAAGTTAAATAACAACTTTCTTTTTGTAATACATCAACATTAAGAAAGGGAAAAGAAAATACATGCATTGTGCATTTTGCATTTGAAAAAGTTTGCATGATGATTTAGGAAAAATTGCATTAGTGTGTGCTCTATGATCTGTGTGAAAAGATTTGTCTTTCTTTTCCCTCAGTAGTTAAGATTTTCAAAGTTGAAAGATTGAAAAGTTTGCTTCTCATCTTAGACTGCATTCAGGAATTTGTTACATACATCTCGTGGTGATCCTTAAAGGCAAACTGCTAAACAAGATCAACATTAAAATAAATTCAATTTACATAACAATGCTTTGTAACATAACGCAAACACATAGAGGTCTAGGTAGAGACGTGTTCCGGCGTCGTTAAACGTAGTGACTATCGATCTCTACGAAGGTGGGTGATTCCTCCTGAGAGTCGGTGGCACTAATACGGACTTGTGCTCCCACGTACCGTCGCGTATATATTGGGAGACCCCTATAGGAACAAAGCCTTTATCCATAGGAAGCCGTGTCGGCCGCCCTACCGATCGCAATGCAGTGAACACAGCATTCACGAAGATCGACCACCCGTACCGTAAAACGTATTCTGTGGTTTCGCGAAAGGTTTGGCACACCCACTGCCTAGATCTCCAGAGCAGTTTCTTTTGGCCTTTTTCAAACTCCATAACTGAAAAAGTCCATCCGAGCATTTGTCACTTCGGGCTCGTTAAAACATCGAAGGAGACTAGAGTCATCTTTAGCTTTTTCTCGACTCTTAAAACATGAAAAAGCAAAGTTGTGTCTAAAGCGTCGCTAATAAAATTTATTTTAAACGGAACATAATCACCTCTTATTCCCGTGTTGATCTTTCAGTTGAAAAGTATGGAGCCCACCAACCAAGGAAGTCACCTTGGTGGAAGTCCCAGTCCCTTCTCCTCTTGGGGAGATGTTGGTGCGCCCCATATGGCCACATTGTCACTTCCAGGATTGACAATTGGCCTACCTGTATGGCTCTTTTCAACTAATGTAGTTCAGGCCACCACAAATCTTGAATAGTCGAATCGACTACTAGATGAGTCTAGAGTTAACCTCCAGCCTTCCACTTCTTCTAACTCTTCCTCTCCTCCTTCCTCTTCGCTTGAAGGAACTGGTAAAGATAAAAACCAGGTTCCTAAGGAGAAAAAGGAGAAGAAGAAGAGAGAAAAGAAGCAGAAGGAGCCAAAGGCGACTGGGGGCAAACATGACCATTCTAGAAAAAATCCACACACTGCACCGACCGGGCCTAAATCGCCATGTGTCATATGCAAAGGGGCCCATTTCCATCGTGATTGTCCCTGTATTCCCCGGATACTAAGGGACTGGTCCCCCAGGTTGCACAATCCGGTAGCATCAACCTCTGATAGACATGTTGATTGCATTCCGTCAACTAGCGAGAGTGAAGGACAAAGAGGGAGACCAAGATCACCCTGCAGACTGTGTGAAGGCGATCATGCCATCCACCGTTGTCCATTCTTAGATGAGGCGAAGAGAGTTTTGGAAGATCGTCCGGTTTCACCGTTACGGCTTCCTCCTGGATACCTAAAACTCGTGCCATGTCCCTCGAAAGTTGAAAATGCAGCTGGCCCGATCAAGTGGTCAGCTGAAGTGTCGGTCATTGAGAATGAACCAACTGAATCCAGACCAGACGAAAGTCTAAAGGTCGAAACGGCAGTTGACCCGGTTCTTCCTTCAGAGGTTTCATCCTCAAATGACACCGTCGTTGAAGATTCACCTTTGAATGACACCCTCACTGAAGAGAATAAGGATGACACCGTCCAGATTCTTTTCATCAACACAGACTCTGATGAGCATCAGGGCAATGCGCCCATTCCTTTATCGTAGGAAGGAACATCGTCAGGGTCGTATTCGGCCGTGTATACGGTCCCACCACCAAGCAATCTGGTTGTGTCCTTTGATTGGAACCAACTAGGCAGACCCCGGTTACCAGCCAATATACCATTCAGAATCATTGTCCAAATCTACAGAATGGTCATGGCTGGAACTATCATTGATGAAGGGGCATCTGTGAGTATCCTTTCCTCTATTCCTTGGAAAGCACTGGGTTCCCCGGCGCTTCTACTTGAGATGAGAAATCTATCAGGTTTTGATAAAGGAACCAGTCGCCCTTTAGGGATCCTCCCCAATGTTCCGATTACATTGAGGAAGAAGACGGTTCATATGAACGTCATGGTCATCCAAGGACCCTTGGATTATAACCTACTCCTTGGACGGGACTATATATATTGCATGGGAGCTATAGTCTCCTCACTCTTTAGAGTAATGTGTTTTCCACACGAAGGAAAGATGGTCAAGCTCGTAGACCAACTTTCATTTCCAGGATCTCGCATCGCAAATAGTCAAATACCATCCCTGAATGGCTTATTCACTCAAGAAATGCCTCCACCCCCAGTTCTACTTCCCGATGAGTGCGAGTGATTCGGAAAGATAAGACTGGAACCCAGGGGGCATGCACCCTGGTCTGCTTTGGGCAGAAGAAACCTTGGGTATAGGGTAGAATTTCCGCGAAAGGATATGACTAGTCCGTACCCCGTCCGTGAATGGAAGAGGGGTTGTTCTGGAACAAGATTCTTTTGTCAAGGTTACTTGTTTGACAAAGGTCATTCATCTTTATCTAAATAAGTAGGCTCTGCCAAGGAAGGAGATCCGTTTGTGGCAGTAAGTAGTAACCGTCTTTGGATAAAAGGCAAGCCTCACCCATTAAAACAAATGTTTTAAAGGATAAGTAGGGGCAGCCTCCAAAGAATGAGTTTCTATTGCTGCGACAAATTGTAACCATCCTTGTGTAACCTAATGATAGACATCGCCGAAGAAAGAGTTTCATTTGCGGCAGCGAATAAAACCATTCTTCGGGTAACCAGAAAGAGGCAAGCCTCCCTCAATAACATTAATGTTTTGTCTTTGAGTAGTGTTCTTCTCTTGTCACAAATAGCTGTTCGTTAAAAGTTGGGCCGACGGGAAGACAAGTACCGCGTAAGATCCCTTAGAATAACGAGAAGACAAGTATCGTTAACATTAGATTGGCAAGATGACAAGTAGCTGGGAACATCCAAAGAAAAGCAGAGGTGAGGGAGAGGAGGGGCAGCCTTGAAATTCTATTTTATACCTGGGGGCATGCAAACCTTTTGGAGTGCAAGCAAAGAGCGGTTATTTATCTGTTTTTTGGATTAGTCGTTTCCGAACTTGCATAAAGAAAGGATGTGGGGCAAAGGTCAAAATTTGCTAAAGAGCATAGCTTATGTGAGGTGCAAGCTCTATAAAAATTGGAATCTTGCAGGAGACATTTCTTATCTTGTGACTGGTATATTCGAGCAGTTTTAGCACACAGTTCATGCTCGTTAAAAAATAAACGCAAGATCCGAGCAGTTTTAGCACATAGTTCATGCTCGTTAAAAAATAAACATAAGTTGTGAGCAATCTTCCCCTAGAGTTCAAGCTCACCCAGAAAAATGAACCGGTAAATAACCTTGGTAAATGTAACCTTTGACAGCCATATTAAAGCCCTTGGTCGTGTTCTTGCAGTCTCACCTCCATCCGTTCATTTGGCCAATCGTTCATCTCCATATGTTTGTTTACCCATTTTGAGGAACAGCTGCGAAGAGTGATTTCACTAAGCCATCCTTGTGACACTGCCGTGATTGGAATATTCCAACCTGTACCTGGAATCTGCTGCTGCCCTGTTCATCACTCGTTCCTCAAAAGACGAGTCTTCTTTGAGCTCTTTTCACTGACTCGTAAAATATGAAAAGTTTGCCGAGTTTTGGCCTTCCAGCTCGTTAAAGCAACCGGAAGAGCTATCCCTCCTCTAGATTTTAATCTTTTTGGACCTGAGGGATTATTGCACAAAAAGATCGAGCGCTTGTTTTGTTCGGCTCGTTAAAGCAATCGAAAATTCATCCCTTCTGTATTGTTTTATACTTTTTCGAACTTAAGGGATTAGATGACGAAAAAGGAATTTTGGAGTTGACTTTATGTACCTTTTCAGACTCTCTAAAAATGAAAAGGACCGAGTTATCCTTGTCGTTAGACTCGTTAAATTCATTAAAAAGCGACAAACTTGTCTTTAGACGAGAACGAGTTTCCCTATCGCTAGGCTCGTTAAAACATAGCGATGGGCTTGCCCGAAGGGCAGGTTATAGAACAAACATATGTTATCCTCCTCAAGCTTGACAAAAATAAAGAGGTACTGGTCAGCAATGACTGGGGAAAAATTGGGAGAACCTCACAGCTTTAATGGTAGCAAGTCACTCTTGAACATGACACTTTGTCCTCCGTATCACATCGGGTTGGGTTGTTTCATTCACCGGTCTCATCGCCATGGTCCTTGCCACACCATCCACATTTGGGGTAATGCTACCGATCCATCACATCAGTGTCATTATATGTTCAAGAGATGTTGTTCTGCAAAGAGTCAACCGTGTCCCATCCACTGCCATACATTGTCCTTCATCCATTTCATGACCGCCACCCTGAATCATACATCACAGTTTGTTTTCACCTCATCACAATCACTAGCTCCGTTCCGTGTCACTGATGTGGGATTCATTAAGGCCCTCCTTTGACAGATCGCTCCTTGTCGACATCAGCTCATTATCCAAGGAGTTGATCTAGGAACAACCCCTTCAGTACTTTGAAGCTTGCATGCCTCAATGGCAAGTTTCTCACTTCCGGCGACAGGTATACATCAATGACCTTCGACCAGAAGATTTTGCATGGTGGTCGACACCAAGTCCTTTATTCCCACCATGTGAATTGTACTGTTGTACCTTGAGGGTCATCATCCTTATCGGTGATTCCTCTCGTGCTTGTTAACGGTTTACATCATTGACCAGTAATCAAGCGATGTCTTTCCATGTTCGACTTCAAGAAATTCTCACATGGATTGACTTGTACATCGAGTGAAGATCGGAAGAGATTGAAGACCCCGGATCTAGTTTCATCCATCCGGGCTGCGATATATATTCAGGATATAAAGACATTTGATGTGTACATCATTGCAGCAGATGATCATCCTTCTCAAAGGATGATAATTTTAGCAGAGAATTATCAGTCTACCATCAGACGATCGTCTGTTCTATGTACCAAAATGAATTTATAAAGCTGAGCATGGGAATGCCCGCCTCAGCTAGATCATGAAAAAGTATGAAAAATAATGTATTGTATTGTATCTTATTACAGGACACTTCTCAGCAGATTGAATGAACTTCGGATCCTCCTAATAAAGCATTTCACCCGATAAACGACCTCATACTTTAGGGGGCATCTGTTATAGACAATTTTGTGCCTTGCAGCATCAGACATGAATTGTCAATAATCCAAGGGATCCAAAGTCCCTAAACATGATGTTCCTACCCCTAGAGGAACAAGATCAGCAAACCAACAGCTCTCAGATCAGTTCTCCACCTGAAAACACTCAAAAACAAGCAATCCTGAAATCAAAGCAGGTGCTCCACTAGGCTTCTGCGCTGAAACTCAACTCCTCCATGGTGTACCTGCGTTGCAAAGCAGGTAGAACAAAGGCCACCTGCGCTGAGCGAGATGGGACAAGTGGCACACTGAGTCATTGCTCTGGAATCTTCCAGAAATGACACTTGGATCAGGGATTTCGCCTTGTGATGAGTCAGAGGCTCTGTTTCTCCAAGTGGAAGCAAGGTTCTCCAAGTGGACTCAAGAACTGAAGATCAACTGAAGAGAGAGAGGACACAAGGCAGCTACACATCAGTTGCAAGCTGACTCATCCTTTCTCAATTCATCTATATATTGAGCTCTCTCCTATGAGCTCAGGAGGCTGGAATTTTGTGCAAAGTAATGATATGCTGTTGGTTTCACTATAGAACTATTGGGTGATTGCTTGAAGGAGGTGAAGAGGAGAAATTCTTTCTGCTGGGAGGTGTTGCTGGATTGGGACCTTCAATGGTTGTAACCTTCTCAGAACTTTACTTCTTCCATTAATAAAAGCTATTGAGGTTCTTCTATATGCATTTGTTTCAGTGATGTATTGTGATGATTGTATATTTGATTTATGCTAATCCTTGAATCAGTTATGAATGCATGCTTCTTGTAGTTTCCTTCTTTGTTATTTTGCAGGATCTCATTGTAGCTAGGCCAGCAAAAGAGCAAAGAGCTAGGAGCAAGCAGCAAAGAGAAGAGATTGGAGCAAATATTAAGCACAAGGCAACAGTTAGTGCATTTCTTCATTCTCTCTTGCTTTCATAAAGAAGTAAACCTTAAGTAGTTTTGTTTACAGTTGTTGCTGAGGTACTATCACCCTTAGAGTGGGATAGGGTCATCCGAATCGGATACTTTTCCCTACAACACTCACCCACTTCCAAATGAAGCTAGGAAAGGATTGGAATCTCTCCTCTCAAGCTCTATAAGGGAGTCCTAACTTCAGCAACATCTACCCTTAGGAATGTTCAGCTTTCAACCTCCCCTCCCTCTGGCCCAATGTCTGTATTTATAGTGCTTTGGAGGAAGTTAATCAGGTCCACCATCAATGGGATAAGCCCCTCTTTCAATGGGATAGCTCCCCTCTTGATGGGATAAGTTCCTCTTTCATTGGGATGCATGAACCATCTGGAGGTGCTCAATACACGTCAAACCATCTTCTAGAATGCTCTAGAATTGACCAAAAGTAAGTTTTTTGGAGTAAAACTTGCGCCTTTTGACCTTTACAGGAGTACGCACCCACCCCTTTAGAAACAGAGCATACAAGTACGCAGGTATTATGAACAAGAGGTGCGTACACGCAGGTAAGGGTAAGAGAAACTACGTAACCAGAGTTATATTGACTTTAAGGACTTTTCTCTCCTTCTTGGAGTTTGACATGAGGAGCAGAGGTATAAGACTTGCCAAGGAGGACAGTATGACTATTGACGGAGCCATACTGACTGCAAATAGTCATGGTGACAAATTTTAGTGTAAACCTGTAAGGAGATAAGTTGAAAATATGAGTTGAAAAAATAGTATTTTCTTTTCTCCGTGTAAAATTTGATGATGTAATTATATCTTATTTTATTATTTCCCCTATTATTTTATAATTTCCTTAGGAGATACATTTTATACCTCAAAACTCCCCTAATGAAGCCACATAAATTGGGACTCTGAACTAAAATTTTTCGCATGGGCTAATAGGGTCGCTCCAAAAAGATCCATGGGGGAATCTCCTTTTGAATTGGTCTATGGGAAAGCAATCTTATTCCTTATACAACTCACAAATCCATTTTCCAAGATGCTACAAGATGTGGAATAAGAACCAAACTCCTTGAATCGAAGGATAAATCAACTAGTGGAGCTCTAGGAGAATAGGGAGCAAGTAAACCACAGGTTAATCAGCTACCAACAGAAGATGAAATCTTTGTTCGATGAGAATGCTAAAGATATACCTCTCCAATGAGGAGATCTAGTTTTGAGGTGGGATGTGAGAATAGAAGAGAAAGGGAAGCATGGAAAATTTGATCCCTTATGGTTTGGACCCTTCAGTATTGCTCAGACAAAGGGAAACAATACTTCCTTGCTAGAAAGCTTGGAGGTTGAAATGCTTGAGTTTCCTGTAAATGGGAAATTCCTCAAGCTTTACTTCCAGCACTAAGAGGTCCATTTCTCACCCATTTTACATATTGTGAGCCACTATAATACATCAATAATACTTTCAGTTCTTTATGTCTCTATTTTTATTTTTATATACTAGAATAAAATGACTCCATGCCTAATGGATAGAAGGCTACTAGTCTACAGGTTCTCAACACTTTGCTAGCAAGGTACTGTCCCCAGGTGGAGCCAATGTTGTCACCTACTGAAAAATATGTTTTTAGTTGTCAAAAGAGTGCAAAAGAGAAGATAATTTTTCAGTCATATTCCAAGCCTCAAAAGGACTCAAAGTCTAAATCATATCATCCCCATTGAAAATTTCTCTGAAAAATCTTTCCAATGATATGTGGAAGTCCAAAAATGGAATCCTTAATCAAAAGTTATGGTCTTTTGAACTTCAAGGATTAAAGCCTCAAAGAAAGAAAGAATGTTAGAGGTCCGATATCAGAGGTTGCATATGGAAGGTCTAGTAACATGGCATATAAACACAACACAGATAAGAGCTCTGATATATCATAGGTCAAGCAACATCGGAGATCATCTATCGTAATCAAAGCAACATGGCATATCGATGATCACATGTCATAGGTGAATATTCGAGTGACACGTGTCACCCCTTAGGGAGTTCCATGTGGCAAGGGTGATGTCACATTGGAGGTCACAAATCAACAGTTGATGGATGTAGGCACCTTAAAGTAGTACACACTAAAAAAATGTCGATAACGAGGCTTTGATATTTATCCAGCACACGGTCGCTAGAGGAAATTGAAGGAAAGGGGCTGTTATGATCCTATACCAATAGGTGTCATATTTCATGATTGACATGATGTCCTCTGTAATATGTTCATTCTATATTGTCAAAAAATAAAAATAAAAATAAAAAATGTAAAGAGGGTATACCCTAAAAGAAAAATCAAAGGGTAAAAAGAATAAAATTGTCAAAAAAAAAATGAGAAGAAATGAACCCCAAACAAAAAGAGACCAAGAAAGTGTGCAAGTCTAAATGCCACTACTATTTCATTTTTTGTAATAAGCAATTGTGTGCAGCTTGTCATATATGCCACAATTGATGAAGAGTCAAACTGTTTAAACTTGGCTCATTCATTTTTCAATTTCATGCTGTAGAAATAGGGAATAAATATCTAGCCAAACAGTGTAATCTTGGCAGATAAGTATATAGGTAGAGTATATAAAAAAGGAGCTCAACAGTTTAATCTGAGCCCTTAGATGTAGTAAGGTTAGATTTAGATAGACTTCCATATGTAAAAGAAAAACTATGATAAGGGTTTGCTAGTCTAAGCGCACCCTAATAAAGAAGAAAAAATGTCAAGCTAAAGTAGGTAGGGTAAGTAGATGATGTTGCAAAATGATACTTGTGATGAAATGCTTCTAAATGTGTTTATCTTTACTTTTCTCACCAGTGCAAGGCATACATTACACTTGATGCAATTCAAGCAAGGCAAGGATAAATAACTAACTTCCATTCACATTTTCCCCTAAAGATTTCACTAATTTCCTCTAAGTATCAAGGTCTTGGAAAATCAAAGGGGCTCAGAGCATTTCTCTGACTTCTAGAGGGACTGGACCCTCGGCCCAATGATTTAAAAAGCCTAAGTACTTAATATCATCCACAAACTATTCATTTCATTTCATAAAGTTTTTCTAAGTAAAAAACATATTTTACTTAGGGAATGCATAATGTCACATAAAAACCCCTTTTTTCCCACTTTAGCCTAAGTTTTAATGTAAATTGTAAACATTTGCTTGGCGCTTATCATTTTGTTTCATATTAACTTATTAACATCTATTATATAACTCCCGACGAAAACATTTACCTATTCCCTTATTATGTAATTATATGTAAAACCCCGAAATGTTATATAATTCTCGCCCCGGTTAAATAAACCATAAACGTTGTTTAAAAATGGATTAACAAACTTATCCGAAGTTGTTAATAACCTTTCCCCACCGCACTAAAGGGATTAATTAACCCCCAGTTAATTAATAACCTATCTATCCAATCATAATGCGTCTGATACTATTTAAACTGCATTAATTATATTGAGCCCACATATATAAATCCCCGCCATCCCCAGCACCCGTTAGCCGTCCGATCTCCGCCTGTTCATCTAGCAGCTGACATCGATATCGCGACCACCCTTTCCACCTCACTTTAACCCACGATCACCCGGCGGTTTTCTGTCGTACCCTCGCCACACATCGCCCGCTCCATATGCTCGCTCGCCCTCCATTCAAAACCACCTAGCCCCAGAAGTGGTGCGATGCTTACCGCTTACCATCCTTCTGCATAACGACAACACGTCCCATCACGTTGACATCATCTACCTAATAAATGCAAAAAGTCCCGCCAAACAAAATTTCGTTAAATTAACGATAAAACATCATTTTCACCATTATCCTCTGCAAATTGTGCTCCATGCAAACTAACGTTAAGTCGATTGTTCGAGCATTCAGCCCGCCACCCGGCCAAGAAAACTCCAGCATCGTGCTCCGCAGTCAGTCATTCAACCTACAAGTACACAGTTTACTTCCTTAATCCAGGTATTTATCCATTTCGCCCTGCAAGCTTGCAATTTCAGTTTTTCACTGAGAATTCTACTAGCGAAAGCCAAAATTCAAATTAAAAACAATCTGTGGTTGCCATAAAGAGACCCTAAACCTGCTGTTTAGTCTATTTTTTCCACAGAAAACCCGAATTTTAGTTTGAATACACAAGAACCAAACATGGAAACTCCCATAGCCCTGAATGTCACGCCCATGAATGCACCCCATAAAGACTTAGATTATCTACCCCTGGCCGACAAAGATTTCCAAATAAAAGATTTATCTGGTGATAGGAACCATCTTCAGGCCTTCTGCCAAGTCAGGGATAGCTATCTGAACAACTCTAACATTTTTGGATTATGGGAATCTAATCTTCCCATGTATTTCCTCCCCTCAGTCCATGTTTTCCCAGAAATAATTCATCATTGCTGTGCCAACTATGACCCTGTCCATAGAGCAGTTATGTCCCCATCCCAAACTGTCATTTTTCCCATAACTGCTAAGTCCATTAACGAAATGATACAGTTCCACTCCACTCAGCTCCTTGCTCCTCTTTCCATGGCTTATCTACTTGAAAAAGCATCTCAATTGCCCACATCAGAGATAAGCCGTATTGCTCAGACCTTCATGTTACCAAAGCACCAGCCTAAAGGTCCCCCTCCTTATCTATAGACTTTTTTCACTGACACTGGCAGACTCTTTGTTGAAATGATATCCCTGATCATGGGATTCAATTCCAGTGAATATGTGGATGACATCACCTTAGTTTTACTATCAATCTTTACTCTAGGACACCCCCCTGTTGTCAGATATGACTATGCCACTTTCATTGCCAACAAAATTCATCATTAATTCATAAATTTGGAGAGGGAAGGAGGCTTCAAATATACATCTTTTATATACCATCTTTTGTTGTATCATCAGCCAGACAACTTTTCTTTCCCCATCAGGAAATTGGACTCAAAAGGAAATCGAAGGTATGTGATTTTTTGGAGTTCCATCTTTCATAATACCAGTGAGTCCCCTTATACTTATAATGAGTTCATTCACTAGATTGTACATCAAGGAACCACCTTATTGATAGCAGTTTCCCCTCCTAGGATCACCAATGACATGAAGAACATTCTGCAACTCTCTAAACAGTATAGGATAGGTGACTGGTACCTGTATCAAAATCACATAGAAATTAGAATGTATGGGTGTGAACTTTGCCCTTTTAAGTTACCTAAATATGTGCCCATGAGATTATTTGCACTAGAATATTTTAGACAACTTATAAATGCAGACTTAGTCCATTTTTGTAGCACAAAGAAAAAGGCTCAGCTAAGAATCAAGAACCAGTTAGGCCCTTTTATCATCAATTCTAGAGATGCATGGCAAGAAGCTGAAAAGATTTTAGAAGACCACCTTAGATTGAAGAAAAGTTTCTGGTGGGTGCCATATGACCCAAATAGTTTCATATGTGACAGAAGGACAAAAAACAGGCTATCAGTTTATATACATCATAGGATCCCAGAAATTGAACAGTTTGCAAATCAAGATGAATGGGTAGAAGGGACCCTAATAGAAGATATTAGTGAGCAGGAAAAGATGGAAATTGCTATGAAAGATCTTGAGAAAGTGCTTGACTTGGACTCTTTTCGACAGGTATCATTCAAATTGCCACAACAGTCAGAAATTGGTACATCTTCTGCCGGAACTTCTCAACATCCTGCACAAGAAACCAGCATACCAGTTACAGGAACTTCCAAAGGCAAAGAAGTAGAGACCACAGAGCAGCCTACAATGACTGATCAGCCTGGAAAGACCAAAGAACAGAGTCATGTACAGATTCCTCTAGCCCAAACTAAAGCAACAAAAATTCCATCATTGCAAACTCCTCTAAATGAGGAAAGAAACAAAAAGAGGGACAGAGAAACCACCACACCTATCAGTGGACCTACAGAACAACCTAGAGCAAAGAGACAAAGATTGAATCCTCTTTCAAAAGAGGAAATCATTGAAGAAACCACAGAAAGTCTAAGAGAAGAAAGAGCAGTGAGCCAACAAACTCCCCCATTTGGAGAAACCTCCCCTAGCTCATAAAGGCAGGAGCTAGAAAGACAACACAGTGTAGAAGTATCATCCACCAGACCACAAAGAAAACATGCCTCAGACATTAAGAAGACACTTATAGAGATAAAAGCTAGGAATGATCCAGTAAGGCTTCAAATTTATAATCAGTATCTAAATATGGCCCCCTCAAACCAGTAGAGATTGATTTCAGCTTATGATATCAAAGAAGGAAAAATATTAATGAGTTATTTTAAGCCAAAGGTGTAACAACCTCAGTCAACAGCAGATTACATCAGAACAAATTTGGAGGTCTTAGCCAAAGATATTCATCCTATGGACCATATTGAACTTCATAAGCAAAGTGGGGAAATGGTGTATTCCACACTGGCTGACAAAGCAATGATGGCCCACAAGCTAGAAAATTCCTTAGATAATACAGCTGCTCAAATTCACTTGGAAAAAGCCTCCTCCTTAGCCAAGGATAACAAAATCAAATCATTAGAAGAGATCATCATTGGATTGGGACATGATCCCAAAGATGCTAAAGGCATACAGGCTCTGATCAAGAAGAAAAAAGAGGACATTGCTGCCCTGAGGAAACAACTAAAGCTACCTCCTTCAAGGCATCCTCAGACAACAAAAGTTATACAACAGAAATCAGAAGAAGATATGGTTTACTTGCTCTTGAAACTTAATGAAAGATTGAATGATACAGAGCAGGCATTAGAGAAAGCACTAAAGGAAAAGCAGGGAGATTTGACCTCCCAGCCTCCCAAGGTAATCCCCATAGTCTCAACTGCAGTCCCCTCCACACTTGGAACAACATTAGCTGCAAATGTCCCAGCAGCCACAGCAGAGGTAATCACAGGTACATCAACAACAGGAACAACATCAGGTAGCAGTACTAAAATGAGCACTGAAGAATTGATAAAGGCCATGGAAGAACTGAAATTACAAGTTATAGAATTAAAACAAGCAAAATAACAATTGGATAATATAGAAAAGAAGTATGATGCCTCAAAAATAAGTGTTGCACAAAAAACAAGGGAAATTAAAGCCTTATAAAGGAAAGTTAAAACATTAGAACAAGAGCTCACTTTTGACAAGTCCCTGGCAGAGATCAAGAAAATCTTTTGGGCCAACATCATTCAATCTATAAATGATGTGTGGGAATTTATCCAAGTGATCTATGAGTAGATTGATTTAGTGAAAGTAGCACATGGAGAAATTCAACAGACAAGAGCACAGTTAGGACAAATGCTTGAAAAATCCAACAGGCTTATACACTTTTTGAATACCAAAAATAAGGAACAACTGGAAGCACTTGGCATCCCAGATAGGACAGACACTATTTTGGAAATCAAAAGGGTGCTAACTAAGAGAACTTTGATGTATAATCTCGAGAGAAGATGTCAAGATCTGAAGGTGGAATTCAATTCTTTTATGGAGAAATTTACAGTTTTACAGAATAAAGAGCTACCAAGTCCTTTGGTCATCAATGAAAAGTTAATGAAGCACATTGATTATGTAGATAAATTGAATAAGTATTCTGGAGATCAATCTAGTTCATCAACAAGTGCATCAGGAATAAAAACACTTCCCACAGGCCAAGTTCTCTATGATAGCTTGGAGAACTTATTCTATATTGAACACGAGGTAAAGCACTTGTTTCAACTCCAACCTAATTTTTTCAGATATATAGAAACTGATGAGACTCTGAGGAAACTTCAGAAACACAGATTTCCAGAGCAAAAATGGTGGGAA
This sequence comes from Pinus tabuliformis, assembly GCA_031772625.1. Taxonomy (NCBI): domain Eukaryota; kingdom Viridiplantae; phylum Streptophyta; class Pinopsida; order Pinales; family Pinaceae; genus Pinus; species Pinus tabuliformis. Next base: position 450,198,599 of record CM062819.1, read on the forward strand.
GACATATTGAAAATTTGTAAATTTACTTTTGGTAAAATGTAAATTTTGGAGTTTTACCATAGCAAGATGAACAAAGATGAAGAGGGGTCAAACAGGTCGAAGTGTATCAGAACAGGTGAAAAGTATTGGTCAAAACAAGGCAGTCAACACAGAGTTACTAAGAGGACAATAGCAAGCCAAATAAAAGGGCCTGCCTCTAGCACATTCAGCGAGAATAGGAACATCACAACAACAATTCACTTTCCTCCTATCTTCGAGACTAGTTGTCTTTATTTTTCTATAAAAATAACTAGTCATCTCCCACTCTGTTATGAGATATTTTTGTAAAGATTTTTTGTATAAATACTCCCTCAATTGGAGTATTGATGGTGGATTCTTAGACATTGCTGTAACATTGACTATTTTGGAATAAAGTGTTGTTTGGAACAACTTTGTGGCTTGCTGGATGAAGAATTAGAGCTAAGGACTTTCCTCAGAATTCTTGAATCAAACACCGGATCAATAAGTTCATCTATACCTTGTGTTTTAAAGTTTTCCTTGTTTAAAATATAATCTATGTTTCACATCTGAATGATAAACGAAAAAGAATAACTCAGAATTTGCTTAATTTCACTCTGTTTGCAATCATTATTATTCTTAATGTTTTCTTCTGAACTAGTATAAATAGTGAATTCTTGATTGCTCTTGTTTCCTAGTTTATTCATTTTAATCATTTAATAAGGAATTCTTAGTTGCTCTTGTTTCATAGTTTATTCATTTTAATCATTTAATAGGAATTCTTAATTGCTCTTTATTGATGGTTAGTCATATTCTGCTCTTTTAAAGTATGTTAAAGGATTCTTAGTTTCCCTTTAACCCTTTATGCCCATTCCATCTTTCAGTCTCTAAGTGTTCCCTATTTGACTACCTTGCTCTGTTAAACCATCCTTTATGAAGAAACCAAGTCCAGTTAAACCATTTTCTTTGACTCCATCAGCTCAATGGACTAAGCTACTCAGTCTTACCCCTTTTCTATTGAATCTCACCACCAAAACTCAAACAAAACCCCTAAACTTCACAACTAGCCTAATATCTTCTAAAAACCAAGCTAAATCATAAAGAGACAGGCCTCTCTGAGTACAAATTGGCTAGAATCTGTACTTAAAAGTTGGTTTTTGGTTACCTCGGACCCCTTTCCTCTTCCCAACAACTTCTAGGAAAATCTGAGTGATAACATAGTGGCGACTCCATTGAGGATTTGAACATTTTGTTTGTTACTATTGTTTACCTTATAAACTACAGATGGAGGCTAAAGTTAGCCAGGTGGCCTTTGAAATTATCTTGCTTTGCAATTGCAGAAGTAAATGAATGCTGCTTCAGTCTATCTCTGGTCTAGTTTATGGATTGAACACCTAGTTTCAAATTCTTGATCAGTTCCTTTTATTATCCAATAAGTCTTTAAAAAGTTCTTATCTCATATCAAAAGCTTCTTAAAGAAACTGTAAGAAGTTGTTTTGTCCAACTCATTTTAGAAAGAAAAAAACCAAAAATACACCTAGAAACCTGGCTTCAGAAAGGACTCGTTACACCAGAGCAACCCTGATCCAAATCCACCCATCATGTTCGAAAACCCTAATCTGATCCCTAGGATTCTAAGGAGACAAGAAAGCCAAGATAGTTCTACAAGTTCCCGGCCTTTACATAGATCATCATCTTGTCCAAATAAGTGGATTTATCTTGACGAGGAATCCTTTGATGAGTATTTTGAGACTTCTTTATTTGTAACATTTTCTGAATCTGCCTTAGCCCGCACGGTTCATGATCCCTTATTCATCGAAAATTTACAACTTGAGATTGTCACTTCACATCTTGACAAACATTTTCATAATTCTATTCAATCTGAGCTTACATCTGTAGGAACATCAAACCTTTCTGTGATTACTTCAGCCTCTCCAAGTTCATCTCAACCCCAAGCTACCCTTTCCACCCCTCCATCTATAACTCACATTCCCATTGTTATCCCTGCTCAACCATCTGTCACACCTACCCCTCCATCCATGGCAAACAAATACACTCCCTTGTGCTTACCTGCCAACTGAGGGGCTATGCCCCAAGACTATCAAAGCAAAATCACTCTTTTTGATGGCTCTGGTACTTACACTGCACAACAACATACTAAAAAGATGACATACTACTTTGAGATATATGAAGTTGATGTTGATGATGTTAGAATGAGGATGTTTGTTCAAAGTTTAACTGGAGATGTTAGGACATGGTTTAGAGCTCTTCCTGCAAACAGTATCAATGACCTACAAGCTCTTTATCAGACATTCTTGAACAGATGGGAAAAGAAGAAAGTCCCTTTCCATATTTTGTCAGAGTATGAAAACTTGAAGAGGGGAACACATGAAACTGTACAAGATTACTGTACTCGGTTCAATAATGTTTACAATGTTATCCCTCTAAACCTTAGACCTCCTCCAGATTTGGCATTAATCAAATTCCCTGATGGATTTGGTTCATATATGGCATACCAACTTAGGGAAATAGCTCCTCGAACCTTGGAAGAAATGCAAAGTATAGTTGTCAGCGTTGAAGCTAACCTAATATCCAAATGAGCTAGAGCCAGAACTGAAAGGAGGATACCTTTGAAGGAAGAACCTTCAGCCTTTGAACAAAAATTTGATGCCATTATTAAAGCTATGGAGAGATTAGGAGATAGAGTAGAAACAATCGAAAGGAAAGTCCCCTTGGGGTGGCCAACCTAGGAACACTGGGAGAAATCCAAATTTCAGGAAGAATGAAAATCAGAATACTAGGACGACTGGCCCTGATCAAAATCTTAGGCCCCCTTTGCAAGAAAATTATGCTGAAGCCTCCACTTCTAATGAACCAACAGAAGACACCCAAATCAATTTAATGGGACCCAACAATGGAGAACAAGTTTTCTTGACCCAAGACGATCAAGAAGCTTACGTTCTGAAACAATTCCAAACTTAGTCAAGTGAATCATTTGACTTTAGGGAGGGATATGATACAACCATTTATGAAGTCCACAAACAATACAATCTGAGGAGCAGAAGAATAGATGTCCCTGAAACTAATAAACAAAAAGCCACCAAGTAGCTTAACAAAGGTAAGGCCAGTAATATCCCTGTACATATTCTTTCTAGAACAGATCCTAACCCATCTAACCCAATTATTGAAGATGTGTCTGATAATCAACCCAATAATAGACAACTTTCCACTTCTATTCCCTCTAAAGGAAACGTGGAAGAACCTCTAGAAGTTGATTTGGAAACAACTTCAGCCCATAACCCCACTCTTGAAAAGGAGAAAAACACAGAGAACATAGAAGAAAAAGAGAATCCAACTATCCGGAATGCAAAAACTCAAACTGAAAAGCCTTTTAATCTGGAAGCTGAAGTAGGCAAATTAAAAATAGTTGTTCCACTGTCTGAACTAGCTAAACATGATGTCTACAGAAGCCAAATTAACAAGTCACTCAAAATCTTGGTTAGTGAAGATTCAGTAAATGTTTTTGATGATCAGCTCGAATTAATTTTTGGCCCTGAAGTTAATGGGAAATCAGTAGATGGAGAAATTCCTCCTTTCTATGTAAGTCTGAACATACATGATAAGATACTTCATAATGCCATGTTCGATTCTGGCGCCTCTCATAACTTAATGCCTAAATATGTAATGGAGAAATTGGACCTAGACATCACCAGGCCATATAAAGATCTCTTTTCTTTTGATTCAAGTCAGGTTAGATGTTTAGGTTTAATCAAAGACTTATGTGTGTCACTAGTTCAATATCCTGCCAAAAGAATCTTAATGGACATAGTAGTAGCTGATATTCCACCGAGGTATGGCATGTTATTGTGTAGGTCTTGGGGTGCAAAGCTTCAAGAATCTCTACAACTAGACATGTCTTATGCTACTATTTCAGTATTCGGTCAACCCAAGAAACTATACAGAGAAACCTTAATGAAGTACGTTGTAAGTAATCAGGAGAAACCCCAAAATTTCCCTATCTACTCAGTTCACTCTGATATGGATTCTTTCATTCTCTACAATGCTGAAATTGATCCTTCAACTGAATTGGAAGTTTTAGCAACAGAACCAAAAGAAATTGCAAATGATAAATCTAGTGTTCAAATACATGAAATTTCTGAAAACAATGAGTCATCAGACACCCTAGAGAAAACAGAAGAAAGCAAGGAAACAAATCTCCCTATTAAACAGATTCCAGAGACTCCTGACACCAATTATGAACATGAAATCCTCTGGCACTTAAAATTTGATGGTTCAGTTAACAAATTAGGAGTAGGAGCAGAAGTTTGGGTGCACAATCTTGAAAATGACCATGCTGAAGGCCATGCCTACAGATTAAAATTTAGATGCACCAACAATATGGCAGAATATGAAGCCCTGCTGCTAGGTCTTAAATTGGTTAAGAAATTAGGAGCAATCAGGGTGTCTGTCTTAGGAGATTCTGAGCTAATAGTTCAACAGATTAAAGGATAGTATTCAACAAATGATTCCAGACTAAAGTATTATAGAGATACAGTGATAGAGATTCTCAACACATTTTTGGAAACTAAGCTTGCCAAAATCCCAAGAAAACATAATCTGCAAGCTCATAGTCTGGTAATGTTTGCCAGCACCTGCAGGTTACCATTTGAACCCAATCATCGGTTCACAGCTGAGATTAGACATAGGCCAACTATACCAGATAATTTAAAGAACTAGCAATTGTTTGATAGTGATAAGCAGATCAACAATTTCTTAACCTTAGATGAAGAATTTTGTAATACTGACATAGATTTAGATACAGTAAATGAATTTGATCAAACAAATAAGATAGAAATAAACATTTCAGCAGAAAGTGCAACTCAAATGCTTCACCCAACAAAATTTACTAAAAAGGAAATGCAGGAACTTCAAGAGATGGATATTGATGAAATTGTTGAAGGAGAATCTGAAGTAATCAATTTAAAAGACAATCATTTGCCTCAGGGATTAACACCTTTGGAAGATCTTTTTGATTTCAATGATATTCCAAAGAAACCCAAAATGGAACCCTTAAGAGCAGATATTGAGGACTATAATTTGGGAACTGAGGATGATCCTAAAATGGTAAAGTTGTCCAAATATTTGCCCCCTGACCAAAAACTAAAATATGTTGAGCTAATGAGAGAGTTCCAAGATGTTTTTGCCTGGAGTTATGAAGACCTGAAATCTTATGACACCTCCATAATTCAACATACAATACCTCTAAAGGAAAACCAGAAACCATTCAAGCAAAAGCTTAGAAGAATTAATCCTGTACTTCTACCCTTAATTGAAAAAGAAATCAAACGAATGTATGAAGCAGGAATAATTGCTCCTATTAGGTTTTCAGAGTGGGTGTCTAATTTAGTACCCACTAGGAAGAAAAATGGAGAAATCAGATTATGTGTCGATTTAAGGAATGTTAATAAGGTTTCTCTGAAGGACAATTACCCCTTGCCCAAGATGGATCACATTTTACAGAGGGTGGTAGGTGCTTCTAGGATTTCACTCTTGGATGGGTTCTCAGGCTATAACTAGATTCTGGTTCATCCTGATGACCAGGAAAAGACTGCATTTACAACACCATGGGGTACATTCAAATATGTTAAAATGCCATTTGGACTTAAAAATGTAGGGGCAACCTTTTAGAGAGAAATGGACATAGCGTTTGCAAAAGAAATTCATGATTTTCTAGTTATATATCTACATGACCTGACTGTTTTTTCTAAATCAGATCAACAACACTTGGATCATTTGAGACAAGTATTCTTGAAATGTAGAAAATATGGTATTTCCTTAAATCCTAAGAAGTCATTGTTTGGTCTAGAGGAAGGCAAACTTTTAGGCCATATCATCTCCAAAGAAGGCATCAGAATTGATCCTGCTAGAATAGAAGCTATTCTGCAAATACCCCACCCCAGAAATGTCAAAGAACTTCAAGCTTTCCTAGGAAAGATCAATTTTTTGAGAAGATTCATATCCAATTTAGCTGAATTAATTAGATTGCTTAATAATATGTTGAAAAAGGATTCTAGTATTAGTTGGACAGTTGAAGCCAAGCAAGCTTTTGAGGAAATTAAAATGGCTTTAACTAGAACACTGGTCCTCACAAGTCCAAAGTTTGATAGAGATTTCATAATATTTTCCTTTGCATTAGAACACACCATAGCTATTGTTTTACTACAAAAGGATGATCAAGGATGTGAAAAACCAATAGCCTTTTTTAGTAAAGCACTTAGGGATGCACCTCTAAAATACAAAATCATGGAAAAACAAGCTTTTGCACTGGTGAAAGCTATTAAAGACTTTAGAGTCTACATATTGTATTCCCATGTAATAGCCTATGTACCGAATGCTGTTGTCGAGGACATCTTAACCCAAGATGGAATTGAGAGCAAACGAGGTAAATGGATTGTTGCTATATTGGAATATGATATTGAAATAAGACCTACAAAGATTATAAAAGGACAGGGATTGGCTAAACTCATGACTGAAACAAATTGTCAAGCCCTAGACATTAATGAAATGGATAACGAACAGGAGATGTTTACTCCACAAATCATCCAAGCCTTCTTAGATTCACCATTGTATGCTAATATAACTTATGTATTATTAAACCTGCAAGCTCCTCTAGGGTTATCCATGACAAAGAAAAGGTTTTTAAAGCTGAAAGCTGCAAAATTTTGTATTTTAGATAATGCTTTATTTTGGAAAAATCATGAAGGTATTCTATTGAATTTTTTAGTAAAAGAAGAAACTGACAAGGTTCTCCAATAATTTCATGCGGGAGACTGTGGTGGACACCTTTACTGGAAGGGAACTACAGACAAGATCCTGAGGGCTGGATTTTATTGGCCAACCTTGTTCACCGATGTAAAGAAATTTGTCACTGCTTGCCATAAATGCCAAATTTTTGAGGGCAAGAGAAAATTACTACCTTTACCCCTAAGACCAATCTCCACCGAAAAACCCTTCCAACAATGGGGCTTAGACTTCATTGGAGAAATCCATCCTCCATCTTTTGGCCAACATAAATGTATTCTCACTGCCACATATTATTTCACCAAATGGATAGAATCCCTTCCCTCTAGACAAGCCAATGATACTGTGATTATAGGCTTCTTAGAAACCAACATATTATCTAGATTTGGTTGTCCTGAAAAGATCATAACTGATAATGTTGTTGCCTTTAAATCCAAGAAAATGATAAGTTTCTGTAATAAATAACATATCAATCTAGGCCATTCCACAGCCTATTACCCTCAAGGTAATGGTCTAGCTAAGTCTTCCAATAAAAGCCTAATTAATATCATTAAGAAATTATTGGAAGAGAACAAGAAAAACTGGCACAAGAAACTTAGTAATGAACTGTGGGTAGACAGACTTACTACAAAGAAATCCATTGGGACTAGTCCTTATGAATTAATCTGTGGCATGGAGGCTATATTTCCTTCATCCTTAGGAGTTTCGGTAATGAAACTACTTCAGGAAGCTCAAGTGGAACCCAATGACATTCAAAGGAGAATAAATCAGACCATCCATTTGCAATAGACTAGAGAGGAAGTATATCAGAGATCTCAAGTGGTACAAGAGAAACTTAAGAAAATATTTGATAAAAGAACCAAGGCAGAGGACTTCTACATTGGAGACAAAGTTTTAAGATGGGATTCTAGGAGATAAGATAAGGGAAAACATGGGAAGTTTGACTTCCTATGGAGAGGACCTTTTGTTATCCATGCTTTACAAGGGAACAATACCTACTATCTCAAAAACTTGGATGACACAGAAATAGAAGAAGGGCCAGTTAATGGTCGGATGTTGAAGCATTACTATGATCCCACTTTTTAATGTATTCTGATTTAACATGTAAATATTATATCCTTGGTAATGTCACAGTTTAGATTGGATAGTCATACATACAATAAAGCAACCAGCAGAAGGACTATTGTCATACATACAATAAAGCAACTAGCAGAAGGAGATTTCAAAGCACAGTCAAAGTCATTCAGAAGGCCATCTGACCTACTGTTCTTGACTTTCCACCAGCAAAAGCCATCCCCAAGTGGAGCCAGTGTTATGCTCTTATACATAAGTGGTGACATGGTCATGGAGGGTCTTGGTAGGGGTATGGTGTTGTCAACGACTCTTTTCATAAACCCAAACATGCTTGTGTCACCATTTTTCCACTAGACTTCCCTTCCTGAAGTTTTTCAATGCCTCCTATAAAACCTACAGGAAACTACTGAAGTATTATAGGGAATCCTGTAGAAAGCCAAAATTGCTTGGAATTGGCCTCTAAAGTGGAGTATGGATTGAAGAACATGGGGAGTATTGAGGATATGAGATGGATAAAGGAAAACACGGTTTTTGGTAGGGCATGTTGTTGGCTTAGGGGGTCCTGACCCAAGTTCATAGTTAGTTGTGCCAAACAAATCCCTACACTACTGGCCCTTTCGGCATCAATCCATGTAGCATGGACTAAAGTCTCTGTTGGGTTGTGTTATATTCTTTCCATGAATAGCCCATATAGTTAATGGGGGGGTTAGAAGGGGGGCAAAGACCCCCCTTCATTGCACCGATTGCATAGTGGGGGGAGTCACAGGGGATTTGAGAGGTGCAGGTAACCCCACTCTATGGGGTCTAGGGTAGCACCCTCAAAAATTTTGGTTTTGGACCCTATATTAGGTTGGGCGGACCTACCTATGGTTTTGTGCATGTTTTTCGCACATGGTTTTGGACGTGATGGTTTTCGGTCCATGGTTTTGGGCACGATGGTTTTCGGTCCATGGTATTGGATGCTTTGGCATGTATAAATATGTATTGTAACATTGAAAGGGGCATAATGAAAAATCAAGCTGGTAGTCCCAGTTTTGGGATCCAGGGGAAAATCTCTGTGTATATGTGTTTTATGTTTTATGCTCTCGTATTGTTTATTTTATGTGTTTTAGAATTCATATGTAGGTAATTTCTATACGAGGTTAAAACCTACATTTGTTATCAGAGCTTTTTTGGCTTCAAGGGGATGCCTTTGCTGCTGACAAGTTTCGCTCGGGCCTGTGGTAGACCCTGTTTAGTGGGAGATCTGTGGGATCGATTATGGTGGTGAAAGAAGATGGCAAGCAGTGGAAGTTAAAAGAGATCTCAGAAAGAGGAAGCTCTGGTTAAATGAGAGGAAGTATGACGAGACAATATTGTATAGGTTTAATATACAGAATAGTAAACTGGTGAAGGTTCCTATTCCTCTAGGTGTAAATTTATATGTTGAACAGTGTCCCAAGACACAAGAAGAGGAAGAGGACATGTCTCGTGTTCCATATGCAAATGAAGTCGGTAGCCTAATGTATGAGATGGTCTGTACTAGACCAGACATTGCACATGTAGTGGAGTATTGAGCAGGTTTTTGTCAAAATTGGGGAAGGAGTACTCGACAGTAGTGAAGCTGGTTTTCAAGTATTTGCATGGCACTAGTGATTATGGTTTTTGCTACCAAGGAAGACCAGGATTGGATAGAGTGTTGGATATTCGTGGCTTTGTTGATGCAGACTGGGCTGGAGATTTGGATCAGAGAAGATCTACAAGTGGGTATGTGTTTAACCTATTTAGAGGTGCAGCCAATTGGATGAGTAAGAAACAATCTGTAGTGGCACTATCAACTACAGAGGCAGAATACATGGTAGCCACTCATGCAAGCAAGGAAGCAGTTCGGTTGTAGAGATTGTGTTCAAGTATGGGTTTAGTACAGGGAGCTATAAGGATAGACTGTGATAGCCAAAGTGCAATTTTCTTGGCAAAGAACCCTGCATATCATTCAAAGACAAAGCACATTGATGTTTAGTATCACTTCGTGAGGGATATGATAGAAGACAAAAAGGTGTTACTAGTAAAGGTGGACACTTTGAAGAATACTACAGATGCATTGACAAAATCTGTGAGCTCTAAGAAGTTCTCTTGGTGTAGAGAAAAAATGGGCGTTGCAAGGCTAGATAAATGATTAAGCTCTCTTGTGGGCCCCTATGGCAAGAAAACAACAACTGGGAGAATGTTGGGTTGTGTTATACTCTTTCCATGACTAGCCCACGTAGTTAACATGGGGGGTTAGAAGGGGGGCAGAGCCCCCCTTTCGTTGTGCCGATTGCATAGTGGGGGGAGTCACAGGGGGTTTGAGGGGTGCAGGTAACCCCACTCTATGCGGTTTGTACCCTATATTAGGTTGGGTGGACCTACCGATGGTTTTGTGCATGTTTTTAGCACATGGTTTTGGACGCGATGGTTTTCGGTCCAAGGTTTTGGACGCGATGGTTTTCGGTCCATGGTTTTGGACGCGATGGTTTTCGGTCCATGGTATTGGATGCTTCGGCATGTATAAATATGTATTGTAACATTAAAAGGAACATAATGAAAAATCAAGCTGGTATTCTTGGTTTTTAGATCCAAGGGAAAATATATGTATATATGTGTTTTATGTGTTATTCTCTCACATTATTTATTTTCTGTGTTTTAGAATTCATATGCAGGTAATTTTTGTACGAGGTTAAAACCTACAGTCTCACCTGAAACAATATGGGGGGATGTTGGAACCAAGTTTCCGCATACAAAGATAAATGTGATGTCCTTCATGACCTAGCTCTGCCTTCGCATAGATCTCTAAACCATTATGGCTTATCACTATAACTTCCCTTAATCGGCCTCTAGACCTTCGCGAAAGTCTATGACTGGCTTTTGTGGACCCTGAACAAGAAAATTACCTACTTAAGCACACCATAGATTCTCGTTAAATAAGTGTTTACTTAGATCTACTGAAGTGTTCAATAACTTTAACAAAAAGTGTTATGATCTTTGCATAATCACTTAACATTAATTTCATTCAGGTAATAAGACAAATCAAGTAAATCCGCACATCAATACATCATTATTTCATAAAGAGATTATTCATCATAGCATATATCGCATTCATACATGACAGAACTAAAGAGATAAAACACAAGAATATCTGCAACAGTCTTCTTTATTGATCTTTAGTAAAGGCTTACAAACTTAAAACATCCCCATGCACTCAACTGCAGGGGTCTGCGCACTCAGCTATGGACACTACTCTAGGCCTCTGCGCACTGAGCTGTAGAGCCTCTCTCCCCTCTAAGACTTACTTATCTACGCTAGACTTCTTCGCTCGTACCCATAGACAAGGCAAATATCTCTACCTTAGACTCTCTAAGACACACCTATTTATGCAATCCCATGGTCCACGGACCATGGGTAGATCTCAAAAACCGACTCATCTTTTACATGAACAAGGGTAGAAACCCTTTTTGACTCCTAACTAACTCTGCGCTCCGTGTCCACGATTTCTGGAGACTTTACATCTTATTACATTAAAATTTGGGCTTTTGCCCCAAAACTGAACTAGGGGACCCCATTCCAACACCTGTTGTCCTCTATAGCCTATGCACATCATCTTCTTACAAACATGCAAAAATCAGAATTTTATTTTTGTATGTTTTTTTGTTTTTCTTCTTGTTTTTTTCTTGAAAAGACAACTAGGCTGCCTCGAATGAGGTTTTCAACCCAAAATTTGGACTCAGGTGCCTCATGGAGGTTTTCACCTGGGTTCATTTATTTTTATTATTTTTATTTTATTTTTTCTAAGAACTTGGTGAGGTGGAACTTGAAACTTCTCCAATCACCATCACTTCCTTGCTGATCCTACTAATGAATTCCTACTTTGATAAGGGCTTCTTGTAGACCTTTAACCTGTACCCATTGACAAGCAAAGGGATACCTTCTGCATCGATGGTTCTTATCTGAACAATGCCATTGTCATGGAACTTTTGTATCACATATGGTCCCAACCATCTAGTCATTAACTTGCCTTTGAAATCTTTGTACCGGGAGTCATATAACAAGGCCTAGTTGCCTTCTTGAAACAATTTTTCCTTGATATTTTTGTCATGCGAGATTTTCCTTTGTACTTGAGTCACTTCTATGTGTAGGAGGGCCTTCATCCTAAATTCATCTAATCCATTTAGCTAGACAAATCTTTCCTATTGTGCCCTTCTGATATCTAGATCTAGTTGTGCTACCACCCATAAGGCGTTGTCTTCAAATTCAGTGGACAACATGGCATTTTTCCCATAGGCCAGCTCATAAGGAGTGAAGCCAGTGGTGGTCTTCCAGGTAGTATTGTAGGCCCAGGTGACCTCCACTAATATTTCTTCCCAATCCTTTTTGTTGTTTCTAATCACCTTCGTCATTCCTTCCAATGTTTGGTTGGTTACTTCCACTTGCCCATTAGCCTGCAGATGGTAAGGGGTGGAATTTTTGTGTTTAATATTATGCTGGATTAACAAATTTTCAATCATGTGAGATGTAAATCGACTACCTTGATCAGTGACCAACTCTCTAGGGTATCCAAACTTATAAAACACATTCTCCCTCAAGAATTTAGCCACCTTTTCTTTTATTGCTACCTTGATAGCATTAGCTTCAGCCCATTTTGTTACTTAGTTGGTGCACATAATGATGTACTTCTTCTCTCTGGATGGAGGATCAATGGGCCCTATGAAATCCATGCCCCACTTGTGAAATGGCTCGAAAGTCACTTGAGTTTGTAGGGGCATTTCATCCCTGGGGTTAGACTTTCCCATCCTTTGGAACCAATCACACTCACTGGTATACCTTTTTACATCTTGGTGGAGAGTGGGCTGGTAATAGCTAGCTTGTAGTACCTTGAATGTTGCTCTTTTGGCTACAAAGTGACCTCCATAAGGTCCATCATGACAGTCCAGAAGGATGTCAAATATTTCCTCCTCCTTGACACATCTTCTCAGAATTTGATCTAGACCTAGCTTGAAGAGATTTCCCCCAATCCAAGTGAATGGGGTGTTTTTTCTTATGATTCTGCTCTTTTCCTTGGAGGACAAATTTGGAAGGAACTGTGTAGATACCAAGTAGTTTTCTATGGCAGCAAAGCATGGAAAGAGAACTGAAATGGAGAAGAAATGTTCATATGGTAGCTAATCATAAACCATTCCTTCCTCCCTTGCAGGCAAAGTCAATCTAGATAAAAAAAATTGCAACTGCATTTTCTTTGCTAGGCTTATCAATAATAGTTAGATCAAATTGTTGCAATAAAAGTAACCATCTAATAATCAGGGCATTTACATCAGGTTTTTTCATCAAGTATTTAATTGCAGCATGGTCGATATGTAAAAATGTCTGGTAACCAGTAATGTAATGTCTAAATTTATTCAATGAATCTACAACAGCTAAGAGCTATTTTTCAGTTACTGTGTAGTTTAACTCGGCTTTCAACAGATTCTTACTGATGAAGTAAATGGCATAAGGTAGCTGTCTTCTATCTGGCCTGGAGCTACCCCTATAACTTTGTGAGAGGCATCGGCATGAATGTGAAAAGGAAGAGCCCAATTTGGGCCTTGGAGAATAAGTGTAGTAGTCAACTTGTCCTTTAGGGTGTCTAGGGCTTCTTGGCAACTTTCTAACCATAAAAATTTGGAGTCTTTGACCAATAACCCAAAATAAGGGAGAAGCTAACTTGTTGAAATCTTTTATAAATCTCCTATAATACCCTACTAACCGTTAGAAACTTTTGACATCCTTATGCTTTTGTGGAGTTGGGACCCTTTTGATGATGGCTATCTTATTTGGGTCTACTTGCAGTCCTTCCTGGGATATTGAGAGACCTAGAATAGTGCCCGTAGTCATTAAAAATTCATATTTTTAGGAATATGGGATAAGGTCATTTCAATGCATTTGTTTAACACCTTTTCGAGGTTAGAGAGATCCTCCTAGAAGTCACACCCATAGGGTGTGAAGTCATCCATATAAATTTCTACTGCATCATGGACTAGTTCTGCAAAGAAACTCAGGGCTGCTCTCTGGAAAGTGGCAGGGTCATTGCATAGACCAAAAGGAAGGACCCTATAAGCGAAAGTACCCAAAGGACAGGTGAAGGTTGTTTTATCCTAGTCCTCTGGGCTGATCTAGATTTGATTGTACCTACTAAATCCATCGAGGAAAGAGAAGAAATTCTTTCTTGCCAGGCCATCTAATATTTGGTTAATGAAACGTAGAGGAAAATGGTCCTTCTTTCTAGATTGATTAGTTCTCGATAATCCACACAAATCCTCCACTTTCCATTTTTCTTTGGAACCAACACCAGAGGACACCCACTCACTGTCCAAGATAGGGTAAATGAATCCTACATCCAACAACTTCTGCAGTTCTTCTTTGACTATATCCTTGAGAGTTGGATTCATTCTCCTTTGGGGTTGGCGGACTAGCTTGCAACCTTCCCTGATGTAAATGTGGTGAGTACACATAGAGGGGTTCACTTGCTTCATTTTTTTTTAATTCCAAGCAAAGGCATCCAAATTCTCCCTTGGCATGTTACATAACTCTTCTTCTTGGTGTATAGAGAGAGAGGGGTTGATTTTCAATGTTTTTCAGGGACGAATTCTATTATCTTGACATGAGTAGGGTTTGGGTCAGCTAAGCATAGATCGATCTAATGGATGTCATTGGTTTCCTTCACTACTTCCTCTAGAGACATGGTGTTGGGAGTTTGATTTTGGAGGATGTGTTCAATAAAATCGTCTTCATCAGGTTGTCCTCCTCCTATGGTAGTTTCTAGGGTATAGATTTGGGAGGAGTAGACTTCATCTTCTTCCTCCTCTTCTACCCATAAAGGTAAGTCATGTTCTAGGGATGGTTGAGCAGGAGGATATAGGACCAACTATTTGGATAGATGCCCAACTTTGATAGTCATATTTCCATCCTTGCAGCTTATGTAGGCATTGGCAGTGGCTATCCAAGGCCTCCCAAGGATGAGAGGATAACCATTGAGTTTGGTCTTAGGCTGGAGAACTAAGAAGTCCACAGAGTATTCCCAGGAATAAACAGAGACCATCACATCCTCAACAATCCCCTAAGGGGCTACTGTGGATCGGTCTGCAAGCTGCAAGACTGTCATGGTCTTCCTTAATGATCCCTAGAAATTGAGATTGAGCATAATGTCGTTAGTTATTACATTGATGGCAGCCCCAAGATCAATCAAGGTGTGGGGGACAATGGTGCCATCGATGTGTACATCTACTATAGGGCTCCAGGATCTAAATACTTCGGGCAAATTACTTGCCCCATCATTAAGTCAAATAACTCTCCAATGACATTAATGGTAGGGGTGTCTCTCTTTCACCTCCCTAGATGTTTGTAACACTTCTCTTTGATTAGATTTTTGTAAATGGGGACATATTTTATATCTTGGAGAAGCGGGATTTTGACACACATATTTTTCAAATTGCCCAGAAGTTTAGTCTCTTCTAGGGTGTTTTGGAGTGGATGGGTTAACCTTTCAGGAAAGGGGACTGGATTCATTCTAGTCACACTTTCCTCTCTTTCCTCCTCACCCTCCCTAGGTGGAGATGGAGGTTGATTATCCATGAGCACTCTCCCATACCTAAGGTTAATTTCATGAATTTCCATAGCATAGGCAAGGTAGGATGCTTCTCCACTATAAACCTATTGTGCTTGTTTGTTGTTCGAATTTGGTTGGGTAGGAATCTAAGGTTGTTTAGGTGGAGCAGGGTGTAGGAGCTGCGGTTTAGATTGAGGTGAAGGAAATAAAGTTGTAGCTTGGTTGTATGGGGGCCTCCACCCCTAGGTTGGTACATTCCACTGAGGTTGTGGAGGAGTATATGCCTGATATGGTTGGCTGGCCGATTCAGAATGGTATTGAGGTGCAAAAGACCATGGAGAAGGTGTCGACTAGGAAGGATGAGCTTTGGGGAACCAAGGGGGAGTGGATGTGTTTTGAATAGCATTGTAATATGAAGAGGATGAACCTTAAATGCCTTGATAGTATGTTCGAGGTCCATGAGGCCTACTTTGATTTATGTAGCATAGTTTTTTAGTCACCCCTTCGGTTCCCTGATACACAAGTTTTAATCCAGGTAGAGAAGGTCACTTGTCTGTGGAGTGGTTTTCCTCACAGACCGAAAAGACTTCTATAAGGTTCAATGGACATTCATTCCTAGGGTGTCTCCTTGTGCATCTAGGGCAAAAGATGTCTGATGCTCTCCCCACTTCCTCCTACTTCCGTTCGATTTGCATAATGTCTATTTGGAGAGAAAGGGTTTGGAGCATTTCACTATTAAAGTATTCCAACATGTTCCCAATTTCTCTTTTTATGCATGTATTGGAAGAGGATGAACTGGCCACTACTTGACTAACCCTACCCTTCTTTCTAGCTTCCCTAGAAATATTCTTGAAAATTGTCTTGATATCATCATTGGGTAACTGGTAGATGTCCCCTCCTCACAACAAGTTTAGGGTTTCTAGAAGGTATTCTCTGATCCCCCTTAGAAGGACTAACTTAAGTGACTTAGGATTAAGTGTGCACCTGGTCCTTTTGTAGCTGATTTGGAAACTTTCCTCATAATCCTATAAGGACTCATCATGTACCAAGGTCATTCTAAAATTTTTCTCTTTGGTATCTTTGGACCTGCAGTAGTCCCTATACTTGTTGTTGAAATCTTGTTTCATCTGAGTCTAAGTGGTGATATTATCCCCAGGTAAACCCATGAACGAACACAGGGCTACATCCTTGAGATTTGATGGGAATAATTTCAAATTATGATCATCAGAGATGTAATCATAAGTTATACATATGACAAAAAATTCAAATAGAAAAGTATATGGGTCTTCAGAGGTCAGGCCATGGAAGTGAGGAAGATCAGAGGGGCTTATGTTTCTCATCTTGGTATCTCCATTAGTTTCTCTGATGGTAAAAGCACCCTCAATTCTTTCCCTGTCTCCCCTTTCATTTCTATTTTCTGTCATTGTGTAAGTTGGAATGGTTTATTCTTCTTTGCCTATAGGCTCTTCAAAAATCCCTAGTTGTTTGCCCAAGGGGTCCTCTTACTCACAACCAACGAAGAAGAGGGAAGGTTGTGAGTGAGAAATTTTCCTAAGTTATCCCTATTCCTATGAGGCATGAAAGGAGTGTTTTTTTTTCTTTTTTGAGTTTTAAACTACTTGCATAATTGAAAGAAAACGAAACTGAATTGCAACTATTTACTGAATGTAACTAATTTCAGAATGAAAGATATAATAAAGTGAAGAAAGAAAGTAGAAATCACATATACTCAGACACCTCCCTGGCAACAGTGCCAAAAAGTGATGAGCACCAGTGTTTCAGAAAGGATACTGCAACTGCTGGGGCTACCGACTTTACTTCATCAACCCGGGGTTCGTACAAACTTGGAGGTGACAGTGTTGTATACATAAATATATGTAATTGTTCTACTCTTTGTGACTGCTCATCTAGGGCGATAAACCACTAGGGTTACTCAAACCAGCCTTCTAGTGACTAGAAGAAGTTTTATTACGAACTTGGAGAAGGGAAATTTACCCTAATTAGAAGTAAAGAAATGATGTCTATTGCATGAAGGAAAGACTGAAAGAAATGCTTGCAAAACAACATGAAATCCTTTATCTACTTGCTAACATACTTTTCTTGAAAAATAACCCTAATTGAACACATGTGAGGTTTTAACTATTCTAAGAATGAAATCTGACCTAGAGAGTGCTAACTGCTATGTGCAAGAATAAATATCAAAGAACTTTTATCTTTTATCATTTTGCTTGACAAATGTAAATGCTAATCTTTCTTGGTTCTTTGGCAGGGGAGACAGGTGTGAAGGAAAAGGAGTATAATGGTTCAGATGACTTAGAGGGCAAGTAGGGACCTAATCCAAGCTTTTAGTGATGATTTTTCTCAATTAGGGCTAAAAACAGGCTACTACAGGTTTTCCTACAGGATGTCTACAGGAAGTAGTAGTTCACCTACAGGATCCCATGTTTTACTACAAGAACAGGCCGAAAGCTTAGGGAGTGGTCTAGAAGGTGGGAGTGGTAGGAACTTACTTAGAACTCAAGCCAAAGCTTTGAGATGGTTGGATTTTCTTAATGAAGATGGAAAGTTTCCCTCATAAGACAAGAATCCGAATTCAGACCCTAGTGACTTTTGGTAATCATGGGTGGATATGGCTTGGTTGAGGTTGATGAGGTTAGGTCTCCCTATAATTTAGAACTCTTGCAACAGGAAACATCATTCTTGGAATTCATTTATAACTTCATCAAAGACAAGAAGTGTTTATTCAAATAGAAGAAAACAGAGTTGTCACCATTTACTTGCTAAGTGCATGCATGGAAGTGCTTTAAACCAATATGAAAGCAAGATGAAAATAGTACAAAACCTAAGAGATCAGAAAATACCAATTGCAACTTACCCTATGAAACTAGAAGGTAATGACCTAATTAGCAAG
Source organism: Pinus tabuliformis (assembly GCA_031772625.1). NCBI lineage: Eukaryota > Viridiplantae > Streptophyta > Pinopsida > Pinales > Pinaceae > Pinus > Pinus tabuliformis. Next base: position 450,216,976 of record CM062819.1, read on the forward strand.
AAAACCCTACATTACACAAAAAACAAGAATTCTATCTTTTGGGCTGTATGAGAAGTGTTCCTCAAACCATGGTCCCTGAAAGGGAGAAATGAGGTGAAAACCACTTGCTATCAGCCTTTTTGGAATATATTCTTATCATTACAATGATATTGTCAGAACTATCCACAAATTGAAGAAAACTAATTAAATCTACCAATATGTGCAAATTAACAATACCAAAACCAATTTAACAACTAACTATTAGTATAGCCTAAGAATACATATACAACAAGAGGAACCTATGTTGCTAGGGTTGGGCCCTAACAGAAGAGCTTTAGCCTTCTAAGTCAAATCAGTTCTGGATCTAGGGAATGCTGCTCATTTTCATTAAAGAAATCAGAAATACATAAGAGTGCTTGGTTACAATGCTTCAACTCGAAAACTGCTTAGGTATCTTGAACAAAAAATCTGAATCCTTTTGAGGCCTTAGGCCTCTTGATTTATACAACTGAAGTTACCAACAACTTCTTTAAATTGAGGGAGGCTTGGCTCCAATCCTGAGATCAAATGATCTTCAACTATCACTGGCTTTGATGGCAATGAACTTCATGATTCAGCTTCTCGCAACTCTGAGCTAATGAGATTTGACTGAGGAATCTTCGAGTGAGTGAGGAGTTAAGGAGGGAGATCCTATCTCCTAGAATTCCTCTTTCTTGTCTCAATTCAAGTTCCTACACTTTAATTAGCCAAAATTTGCACCAAAACCTGTAATCAATGCACACTAGACCACTAGACATGACATCTCATCTTTCCTCTCCTCATTAAGAAAAACATAATTAAAACATGTAAAGAATGATGAGAAAAGTTGATTTTAGTAAGCTAGAGGTTCATTAAGGTCGATATAATTTACCTATTGATGAGCCTCATCATCACCCCCATACTAAAAAATTTTCTCATCCTCTGAGAATCTCAATCTATGTCCAAGTATTTCATTGCTTTGGTGGCCTCCCTGACATTCCAGGCTTTTGCTGTAGTCTCCTCCTCTTGTGGATAAAACCTTGTATTCCTCTCTATTTCTTCGCGCTTCTTTCTTTCTTCTTATTCATTTCTCCCCTCTAACATACCTAAAAGCAATGGTGGGTTGAGTTTCAATCCAATCCTGTTAACTTTGAGTCTCTGTAATGTTTGCTTATACCTTGGGGCTCTCTCTAGTTCAACCCTCATTCTATTAGGAGAATGATATTCTTTGATCTTTAGGCTACATGGTAAGGTGTTCCATCTCCTTTGGCAGGCTTTCTAGTTGTCATCTCCTAGCAATATTAGCATGTCTTCAAAATGAGTGACTAGTTCCTCTTGTACAACAAGGTATTGTGGTGCAAGCTTGAGATCATTTGCAATAAGGTTGAGAGCGCCAATGATAGCCATTGAGTTAGACTATTCTGCTCTGATGAAAAGGGGTTCTGCTTCTCTTTCCAATACCCTTTTCATTTATGCAACTCTGGCTTCCTCACGACTCATCCAAGATTCCAAGGCCATTAGTTGTAAGTCCCCTGGCTTTGGATTTGGGTCAAACACATTTAAATCTGTCAGAGCTAAATTGTTTAGGTAGAACTCAGATATCTTTGCTCTATTCTCTAGGGTTATTTGATCATAGAGGTCAATGAATTTCCTGTATTCTTGGAAAGGCATAGTTCCTCTTTGTGCTAGGCTTTTTATCTGAAACTACAACCATTGTTCTTTGAGGTATAAGGCATATGACTTTGCTGGCATCCTACATTGAATTGCCTTCATGGATAAACTTTTCATAGTTTCCAATTGTCCTTCCTTTTACTGTAGATGATTTCTTAGCCATGTGTTCTTAGCCTCTAACTAAGATTTCATTATTTTTTCCCTATCTCTTATGCTACTTAATTCTCTGCCCATTTCTTGCAGCTTCTCTTCCATGTTGCCTACATCCACTATCCCTTTTGATTTAGCAATTTGCATCCACCTATGTGTCCTTGCTCTCTCTTTTTCAAGTTCAAAGAATAGAGGAATGGAAAATTTTTGTGGTATCACCCTACTTCCTTCAATGAATCTGTAGTAGAAGCTAAGATTTGGATGTGGGCTAGGATCCTTCAGCTCATGGGCCTCTTCCCCTATTTTTTCTCGAGTAATTCCTTCCTCTTTTCCTTCCCTTTTCCCTTGCAGCTTTTCCTAATATTTTTTCTGTGTTTCCTGTAGGTTTGACAGGGTTTCCTGTAGGACACCTTTTCCTTTTATTGAGGCTGACCTGGTGACAGGTCTCCTAACATAGTTGATTAGTGACTTGGGAGAAGCTTGTGTTGATATTCCTTTTCCTACCTTCTTCCCTAGAGGGACTACTTTCTCTTGTTGTTTTGGTGAGTCCTCTATGACAATTGGAGTTTTGGTAGGGGTTGTAGGTCTCCATTGTCTAATCCTGGTGCTCTTCCTTATCTTGAAGTAAAGTGGAGTTTGCCTTTGCCTCTTTCCCTTTGATTTGACAGGTGTACTTAGGGTAGTTAGATCATTTGCTACCTCCTTCTCCATGGGCTCTGAAGATGCCCTTGGTGATTCTTCTTCTTCCCTGCTCTATTTTTAAGAATTTTGTTCATCCTCCTGTACCTTATAATCCTTTTCATCCTATTTTTCATCTTCTTCTTCATCCTCTTTTTCTTCTTTTTCTTCTTCTTCTTCATCCTCCTTTTCTTCTTCTTTCTCATCCTCTTTTTCTTCTTCTTCTCTAGCAATAGGGATTTTGTCATACTCAATGGCTCGAATTTTTCCTTCTTCCCGCATGGCTGCAAATTTTCACTATGCAATCGGATTCTTAAATTGTGTAGAGCATCTTCAAGGATGAGTTTGATCAACCCATGATGTGCTAGCTGTTAGGTTCCTATACCAATAGGAGTCATAATTTTTTAATGGCTGAGATTAAACCTGTAATATGTACATACCTTTGCCTTCTGCAAAAGTTTTCCATATTTAAAAAAAAATAAAAAATGTAAAGAGGGTATGTCGTAAAGGAAAAATCAAAGGACAAAAGGAATAAAAAAGTTCAAAAAAGATGAAAATGAACCCCAACAAAAGAAAAGACCATGAAAGTGTGCAAGTCAAAATGCCACTCCTAGTTACTTTTGATGTAGAATAAATGATTGTGTGCAGCTTGTTACCTTTGCCACAATCCATGATAGTCAAAATGTTTAAAATTGACTATTTCATGTTTTCAATTTTATGCTTATAGATAGAGAATAAAATCTGACCAAACTATTTAATCTTGGCAGATAATTAGATTAGGTAGAGTAAATAAAAGGAGCCCAATTGTTTAATATAAGCCCTTGGATGTAATAAGGTTAGACTTAGATAGATTATTCCTGTAAAATAAAATAAATGTTTTGATAAGGGTTTTCCAGCTTAAGTGCACCCTAATAAAGAGAAGAAAAAATGGTAGTATGAGTAGGTGTGTAAGTAGAAGAAAGGTTGGAGAATTGTGATGATTGTTAGATAAAATCACATTGATCACCAGATCACCTTCATCATCAAAGTTATAAGTATGGATGAAAATTGGACATGTATCAACTTCACAAAGTCAAATTGATTAACTTCCCTCACTCATTACACCTTTCACTTAACTAATTTCCAATAAAAAGTCTTAAGTACCCAAAATCTTAAGTCAAAGGGGCTTAGAGCATTTCTCTCACTTCTGGAGGGACCAGACCCTCGACCCAATGACTTATAGGTCCTAACTACCAAAATTCCCCTCATGAACATTCACCCCCTTCAATTCACTCATAGTCCCAAACAAATCCCTTTTCCTAAGAAAAAACATCATTTTTCTAAGGAAAAGTCATTTTCCCCTAATAAACCCCTTTCTCTAAGGATAAAACCTTGTTATCCTAGAAAAAGTGATCATCCCCCCATGAAAAGACCCCTTTCCTCAAAAAACCCAAAAACACTTCAAGCCTAAATATAATGTGTTATGACAACAACAAATGAATGAATACATTACAATTTAGCGTTTTTTTCATATTAACTTTTAACTTTATATGTATTAAATCCCGAAAAAAATGCAATAACCCTTCCCGTATAGTTATATAACAAATCCCTTATATTAATACCCCGCCCCCAAAAAAGTTTGAAAAATAAACTTTATTAATACAATAACACAACTGATGGGTTAATTAATCGATCAACGATTAATTAATAACCAAAACCCTCTGCCAATGAAAACACTCCCAAATGCCCTAAACCTTCCTTAAACCATCATTTGATTAAACTTGTTGTGCTTAAACATCCGTTGGGCCCATCCATTACCCTTCGTACAAACTCCTCACCCCGGTCACTGTGCGATCGCTCCCCATTCCATCTAACAGTTATTAAACATACGGGGCAACCTTCGAAGCTCGACCTTTACCTAGCCGATATGAGCAGTTTTCTTTGGGCCCCAATGCTATGTGGTGCCCAATAAATGGCATCGAGTAGCATCCGAAGCTCAAACTTTACCTAGCCGATATGGGTAGTTTTCTTTTGGGCCCCAATGCTATGTGGTGCCCAATGAATGGCATCGGGCGGCCTCCCCACAAAACCAATCTAGCCCCAAAAGCAGTGCGATCAAACCCACTTACCGCTTCCTGCTAGACGACAAAACATCTCATCTTCCGCTAAAAGCCAAATGTACCTTTTTCCCATGTACCCACCAAATAGTTGACTTTGTAAATATAACGAAAAAAACTCATTTTTTTTGGTTTTATCGTGAAAAAGACGCTCAGACCTCCATGCAAGTGATAGACTACGTGCGACTGTCAACCCACGTCCAACTGCCAACCTACAGAAGCTACTGAAACTTCCAGTCCACCCTTCAGTCACCTACACCTCCCACAACTGTACGCAGTCATCCATCGACCCATTCAGCGCCAAAACTAGGTATTTATTTGAATTCACTAAGAAACCCTGTCTCATTCCAAAACCTACTACTCAATTACTTTAAGTTATCAAGTAATTAAGTGAAAGAATTGCCCAACAATGCCAAACTACTCTAAATTGAACCAATTTTCCCCCAATTTAACTGAAAAATCCTTTTCCCCATTCTTAAATCCACAAGAACTAAGAATAACCACTCCAGCTTCAATAGATGTCCGTCCAATTACCACTCCACATCTGGATTTAGACCATCTCCCTTTGGCAGACAAAGATTTCGAAATCAAGGACACTGCTGTCCGTGAATCCCCTATTAAAATACTACCGAGACATGGACCAATACCTGAACCAAGATGACCAAATTGGGCTTTGGGAATCCAATTTTCCCAAGTACCAGTTCCCAGATGTGCATATATTCCCTGAATTTGTTCATTATTGCCATACCAATTAAAGCCCTAGTCTAAGAGCAGTGATGTCTCCAAACCAGGATGTACTCTTTACCATCACTACTGAATCCATCAATGAAATGCTGCAGTTGCAACCAAGACAAAATCTAACCCCTATTTCCATTGGAGACCTGCTTGACAAATTCTCCAAGATTACCCCTACTAGACCTGCTGAAGTATTCCAGACCTTTATTGTGGAAGAGAAGCACATTCCAAAGGATCCTCCCCCATACATGTGGACCATATTTTCTAAACTTGGCCAGGACATTGTGTCAATGATATCTAGTGTTTTAGGCCATACTACCAGTGAGCATGTTGATGAAATCATTCTAGCCTTCATGTCCATTTTTACCACAGGATAGCCCCCTATTGTCATGTATGATTATGACAAGTATATAGCAGATAAAATGCATGATCAATTCATGAGAATGAACAACAAAAGAGTATTTATGTACTCCTCAGTGTTGTACCACCTTTTCTTAGATTATCAAGCTAATAAATTCCCATTTACTCTTCAAAAGCTTGATACCAGAGGCAACCCTAGGTCAGTAGTCTTTTGGACTCCTTTGATCCAAAAATATGAATCACCATATCCATACACAGACTTCATAGATCTTTTTTTATATCTTGTAGTGACCATGCTGCTAGGAAGTCCTCCTCCAAGGATCAGTTCAGATATCAGGAGGATCCTACAACTTTCAAAACAACACAAAGTGGGAGATTGGTACTTGTACCAAAATCACACTGAAATTAGGATCTATGGCTGTGAGTTAGCACCATACAAGTTACCCAGATACCTCCCAATGAGGTTATTTGCTCTGGAGTACTACAGACAAATAATCAATTCAGATGAGGTACATTTTGTGAAAGCCAAAAAGAAGGCTCAACTCAGAATCAAAGACCAACCAGGCCCCTTTGTGTGCAATAGTTGAGAAGCTGGGAGAGAAGTAGAAGAAATCCTTCAAAGGCTAAAACTGAAGAAAAGCTTCAAGTGGAGATATGACCCCTTTGATTTCATCTACAATAGAAGACAGAAAAACAAGTTGTCTCCCTATGTCAACCACAGAATCCCTGAGATAGAACAATATGCAAATCAGTTGGAATGGGTGGAGAATACTCTAGTAGATAGATATAGCACTCAATTTTCGGTTGAAAATGCATTAATTGATCTAGAGAGGAGACTTGATGAAGATTCTTTCATACATGTACCAAAAGAATCCCAAGCCCGAAGGGAATCACAGGCACACAGTGAACAACAAGCAGAAGAAGGATCCCGGGTTCAAGAAGAGTCAGAACAACCAGACCTATTAGAAGAAATAACTCAAACAAGACTACCAGAGCACATTATGAGTACTCCCCCTATTGTTCACACTCCTCTCAATGAGGAGAGAAACCTCAACAGAGACAGGGAGGAGGCAAATCCTTCAGGGAAAGCCATTTCACAAACATATGTCAAAAGGCAAAGGTTAAATCCTTTCTCCGAGCAAGAATTCATAGAGGAAACAGTTGGAGCCACACGCACAGAAAGAGAAGGGAGGAGGCATGCTACTCCCTCTTGAGAAACACAAGGACCTTCCACATCACATGCTAAAATGTTGGAAAAACAACAAAGTTTGGAAGTGTCCTCATCAAGGATTCCAACTGAGGAAGACCAGGATATCAGAGAAAAGTACAATGAAATAAAGGCTAGGAATGAAAGGTTAAAAGCCCAAAGCTATGCACAGTACCTCAAAATGGCTCCCACCAACCAAACAAGGCTTATGTCAGCCTTTGATGTGAAAGAAGGAAAAAGACAGATGACTTTCCTGAAGCCCACCACTCAGCAGCCCAGATCAGGAGCCAACTACGAGAAGACAGATTTTGAAGTACTGGCAAAGGACATACATCCTATTGACCAGATTGAATTGCATAAATAGACAAGAGAGATGGTATAATCCACTTTAACAACCAAAGCCATTGTTGCACATCAATTACGAAATTCGCTGAATAATATATTAGCATAGTTTCAACTAGAAAAGGCCTCCTCACAGGCCAAAGATACCAGAATCAAATCCTTAGAGGACTTAATTATAGATTTGGGACATGATCCCAAAGATGTAAACACTGCAGAAAGGTTAATTAAAAATAAAAATGATGACAAAGATGCCTTGAAAAAACCAGCTCAAAATTCCACATCTTCATCATCCACAAACAACAGAAGTCCTAGAAACTCAGAAGGAACAAGAAGAGCTCATGGACTTGGTCCTTAAACTAAATAATCCATTGAAATAAACTAAGAAATAATTGGACAAAATGATTCAGTCCAAACAGATTGAATTTCCCACTACCTCCACAGCTGCCATTCCCACAGTAACAACTACAGTCCCTTCAGCATTGGCAGCCTCTTTAGCACCAACAGCTCCACCTGCTATAGCACTACCAGTCACAATAGAGGTTACCACTACAGGTACTTCAACAGAGAAAACAACAAAGTTAGTAAAATCCATGGAGGAAATGTCCATCTAAGAAAGAGAGCTTAAGACACTTAATGAGAAAGTGATAAGCTTAGAAACTGACTGTCAGTTTGCCCAAGTACAACAGAAAGAAGAAGCACAAAAAGCCCTAAGGATGGGTGAGAGGATAAAGTTCCTTGAAAAAGATTTAACATTGCAAAAGCCACTAGGAGAAATTAAGGAGGCACTCTAAGCCAATATCATTGACTCTATCAATGATATTTGGCCATCAATTCAAGTAATATTTGAGCAAACAGAACTAGTGAAAGTAGCCACCGAAGCAATATAGAAGGTAAAGGAAGACCTAGGAGACTAGCCTGAGGAAGCTAATCAACTCATCCATTTCTTGAACAATAAGAACAGGTATGAACTAGATGATCTTGGTGTGGAAGATAGAATAGAAACCATCCTTAAAATAAAAAAGGTTCTCTCTAAAAGAAACCTTATGCTCAACTTAGACAAAAAGTGCCATGACTTGCAAGTTGGTATTGGCAGATTCATGGAAAAGCTTCAAATTTTGATAAATAAAGGCCTTCCCAATACCAGGGTAATCAATGAAAAACTTATGACCCAAGTGGATTATATTGACAGACTAGAGAAACTGTTCAAAGAACAGGCAAGCACTTCAGGAGTCAAAGCATTGCCAATAGGGAAAGTATTATATGATACTTTAGAAAATCTATTCTTCCTAGAGCACGAGGTAAAGCATCTATTTTTCATCAAGCCAAACTTTGCCAAATACACTGAGGCAGACGAGATATATAGAAATATGCTCAAGATAAAGTTGCCTGAAAATGAATGGTGGGTAAAAATGACAGATTTACTATAAGTTACCAGAGTGAATCTGAAGGCAGGTGAAAAGATAGTTAAGTAGGGTCAAAGAGTAACAGGTAAAGAGTATCAGTCAAAAGTTAAAGACAAAAGTGATTCCAGTAGCCAGCTTAAAGAGCTCAAATTCAAACTGCAAAATGACCAGCACAATCATAATAAAAGGGATAGCATGATGCAGTTTTCCATCTGTCTCTATCTTCATGCTTCAAGATATTTTGATTTTCTAGATTAATTCTCTTATTGTTTTAAGATACTTTGTAAATACTTTTTGTATAAATAATTCACCCTTCGAAGTACTGAGTGTGGATTCAAAGACATTTTTTTCTCAAGTTAAGGAGCTATTGTAATCAAGACCAGATTGGCTTGCTCGATCAAGGAATAAAGTAAAGACATTTCACAGGATTCTTATGTAAAGCAGAAATGAAATAAGTATTCTCTATCTCATGTTTATTATTGTTTCTCTCCATGTTTATAAATAATCATATGTGTCTCTATGAAATCTAAATGTTAAACTAGGAATGATATTTCAGAACTAGCTTAAATGCTCTCTGTCTTGATTGTTTACATTCGTAATGTTTTCTGCTAAACTATTTTAGTCTGGGAATTCTTAATTGCTCCCTTACTTTCGTAGTTTCCCCTGTAGGTCTATATTAAAGGATTCTTAGTTTCCCTTTGCTCATGATCACTTCCTGCTCTTCATCTTGATCCCGGTTTAAGGATTCTTCATTGCCCTTTCACCCTGGTTAGGACTACCTCATCCATTTGAACCTGAAGATTTTCCTTTTGCTTTGCTAGCCTGCCCTGTGAACTCTTCCTTTAGTGATTGATTTGATCCAGTTAAGCCATCCTTTGATTGACTCCATAGCCCAATGGCTTGAAAACCTTGCTCTGCCCATCTGTTCCCAGAATTCCACCACCCAACCAAAATCAAAACCTTAGGAGCATTAAGAACTAGCCTAAAATCCCACCCAAAACAAAGTTAAATTATAAAGTGAGAACCCTCTCTGGACTTAGGTTGGCTAGAACCCGAGTCTAAAAGATTAGGTTTGTGGTTACCTCGGATTATTCCTTCTTTTTATAGCTTCTAGGGAAGACTTCTGAGTGATAACATAGTGGCAACCATACTGGGGACTCAAACCCTTAGTCTTAATAAACCTTTGAGAAATTTCAAATTTTTATTTTAAGCCTCTTGAAGGGTTATTAGAAGTTATTTATAAAATCTCACAAAAAAGAAATAATTAAAAAAAAAAAAAAACTTGAAATCTGGCTTCAAGGAGAACTCACTATACTAGGGCAACCCTGATCCAAACCCTCCCCCAGTATTTGACAATCCTAATCTGATTTCAAGAATATCCAGAAGAAAAGAAAGTTTAGTCAGTCCTACACCTTCAATTAAAGCAGATTACTACCGGGATGAGTGGTTGTTTTTATAAGACCTCCCCTTTGACGAATATTTTGACCTTTCCCTATTTAGAACCAGGTCTGAGAGTGCACTTGATGACATATTTCTAGATCCATAATTTACAGTTGAACTTGAAGTCCAAAGGGTGAACTTGTCAATAGATCAACATCTTCTAAATTCCCCTCAGTCATCCCTCACTACTGTTAATATCCCTAAACTTTCTGACACAACTTCAACTTCTTTTAGTTCACCATTATTCCCTCACATCTCTAAAGATCAATCCACACCTCCATTCATAACTTCACTTTCCCATCAACCTATCACTACCCATCAAACACCTATCACCCCCAGTTCCCCATCAACCTTTGTACCACCCCCGAGAACCCAAACTCCAATTCTCAGTCCTGCCCAACTTAGAGCCATGGCAAATAGATATGCCCCTATTGTGATACCTACTCCACAAGGTGCCATGCCACAAGACTACCAGAGTAAAATCACCCTATTTGATGGCACAGGATCCTACACAGCACAACAGCATACAAGAAAGATGACAAATCATTTCGAATTGCATGAAATTGATATTGGAGATATCCAAATGAGAATTTTTTCCCAAACTCTAGCTGGCATTGTGAGAACATGGTTTAGATCTCTACCTAAAAATAGTATAAATAGTTTAGAAGTTTTTTACTGGCAATTTTTACATAGATGGGAATAGAAAAAGAACCCTCTTCAAATTCTTTCAGAGTGTGAAAACATTAGGAGAGGACCAAATGAAACAGTTCAGGACTACTGTACTAGATTTCACAGTGTGTACAATGCAATACCAGTTGACCTTAGACCCCCATCTGGCTTAGCTCTAATAAAGTTTCTAGAAGGGTTTAACACTGATATGGCATTTCAACTTATAGAAAGAAATCCACCAACTCTGGAAGATATGCAGAGTGTAGCAGTTAGTGCAGAAGCTAATCTACTAGCAAAAAGAGCTAGGGTTAGGAACGAACGAAGAGAACCCTTGAAAGATGAGACCTCACCCTTTGACCTTAAAATGGATGCCCTAGCCAAAGGAATGGAAAAACTAATGGATAGGATGGAGAACATCGAAAGAAAGCCTCACTGGGACAACCAATAGGCACCTCCAGTGAGAAATCCAAATTTTAGAAAGAATCAAAATCAGAACACTGGAAAAAATGGACTTGATCAGAATATTAGGCCTCCTTTTCAAGAAAAATACGTTGAAACTTCCCATTCAGAAGACCCTAAGCAAGACACTCAAATTAATTTAATGGGATTAGATGATGAGGAAACTATTTTTTTGACTCAAGATGATCAGGAATTACATATGCTTCAGCAGTTCCAAACCCAAACTGGAGAATCATTCGACTACAAGCAAGGGTATGATTCTACTATCTTCAAAGTGCATAAACAATACAATTTGAGGAGCAAAAAGTACATTGTTGCTCCAGACCAAAACAAGAAAGCAATACCAAATCAGCCTAAGAAAATTAAAGCAGTTCCAATTACAAAAACTCTCCAAATCCTCTCTAGATCAAATCAGAACCCTCCCAATCCCACCATTGTAGATGTAACCAATGACCGACCTTCTAATGAGCAACCTTCCACTTCAGTTCCCTCCAAGGAAACAGTGGAGCAGCCTCCATAAATTGTGTTAGAAAATCCACTAAAAAAGACTTCAAATGCTGAAAAGGAAGAACAAACTACTCCAAACCCTGCTGTTAAAATTCCAAACATTCAAACAGAGAAATCCCCTCTGCCTTTCAATTTGGGAGTAGAGGTGGCCAAACTAAAAATATTGGTTCCTTTAACAGAACTGATTAAACATGAAACTTATAAATCTCAAATAAGCAAATCTTTAAACTTCGTTGAGAATGAAGACTCTGTTAACTTATTTGATGATCAACCTAAGTTAATTTTCGGTCTTGATGTTAATGGAAAACCAATGGAACAAGGGATACCACCCTTTTACATGACAAAATCCTACACAATGCTATGCTAGACTCTAGGGCTTCACACAATCTAATGCCTAAATCTGTTATAGAGAAATTGAACTTAGATATCACTAGGCCTTACAAGGATCTATTTTCATTTGATTCAAGCGAAGTTAAGTGCCTAGGACTTATAAAAGACCTGTGTGTTTCCCTAGTGCAATACCCTACTAAGACCATTCTTATGGACATAATTGTTGCTGATATACCACCTAAATATGGCATGCTATTGTCTAGACCATGGGGTGCTAAACTCCAAGGATCTTTGCAACTTGACATGTCATATGCCACAATTTCAGTCTTTGGACATCTTAAAAAACTATACAGAGAGACTCTGATGAAGTATGTAGTGAGTAGCCAGGAGAGACCTCAAAACTTTCCTATATATTCCATGCATTCTGATATCGATTCTTTTATTCTGTACAATGCTAAAACAAACCAAGAAAATACTTCAAACAACATTATTTCATAACCAAAAGAAATAATAGTCGTAGTAGAAAATAAAATTTCCAAATTCAAGAGCTTTCATATAATAAATATGATTAAGATACCTTAGTCAAAGAAGATTTCGTTCCCCCAAATATTAAGAATTATGAACATGAAATACTATGGCATCTTGAGTTTGATGGGTCAGTGAACAAACTAGGTGCAGAAGCAGGAGTATGGATTTACAATTTATAGAATGATCACTCAAAGGGTCATGCCTACAGGTTAAACTTCAAATGCACTAACAACATGGCTGACTACGAAGCACTTATTTTAGGCCTCAAATTGGTTAAAATGTTAGGAGCCATAAGTGTCTTTATCATGGGAGATTCTGAGTTGGTAATAAAACAAATCAACGTTGTTTATATGACTAGAGATCCTAGGTTATGATTTTATAGAGGAACAGTTGTAGAAATATTAAATACTTTTTTAGAAACTAAGCTTGTAGTCATTCCAGGAAAGCACAATATGCAAGCTCATAGTTTAGCTATGTTTGCTAGCACTTGAAAGTTACCATTTCAACCTAACCATCAGTACATTGCTAAGGTTAGGCACAGACCTGCTATCCGTGACAACTTGAAAAACTGGCAAGTATTCACTAGTGACCAACAAATAGACAATTTTCTAACTTTAGATGAAGAATTTGTAAATAGCAACATAGATATTGACATGACATTAGATCTTGATTTTACAGATAAAATAGAGATTAAGAAATTAGGAGAGGAAAAGATAGATAGATTCCATCCCACAAAGTTTACAAAATCAGATATTTAAAATCTAAAGCCAGTTGAAATTGATGAGATAATTGATGAAGACTCTGAAATCATCAATCTCAAAGAAAAAATTTTACCCAAAGGATTAACTCCTTTGGAGGACTTGTTTGATTCAAATGATGTCCCTAGAAAGCCAAAAATGGAACCCTTAAAATCGGACATAGAGGAATGTAACATAGGCTTTGAGGAAGATCCTAAATTGATAAAACTTTCAAATTCTTTACCTCCTAATGAAAAAGTAAAATACATAGAACTGCTAAAAGAATTCCAAGATGTTTTTTCTTGGAGTTATGAGGACCTCAAGTCCTATGACACCAGCATAATACAACACACTATTCCCCTAAAAGAAAACCAGAAACCTTTTAGACAGAAGCTTAGAAGGATTAATCCTATTTTATTGCCTTCTATTGAAAAGGAAATCAAAAGAATGTACGAAGCCAAGATCATTGCACCAATTAGATTCTCTGACTGGGTTTCTAATTTGGTACCCACAAGAAAGAAAACTGGTGAAATTAGACTGTGCGTTGACCTTAGGAATCTCAATAAAGTTTCACTCAAGGATAACTACCCTCTTCCCAAAATGGATCACATATTATAGAGGGTAGTAGGTTCGACCAGAATCTCATTGTTAGATGGGTTTTCTGGTTATAACCAGATTTTAGTCCACCCAGACGATCAGGCAAAAACTGCATTCACCACTCCTTGGGGCACTTTCATGTATGTGAAGATGCCTTTTGGATTAAAAAATGCAGGGGCCACCTTTAAAAGAGCTATGGATATAGCTTTTGCTAAGGAAATCCATGACTTCCTTGTAATATATTTAGATGATATCACAGTATTCTCTAAATTTAATCAACAACACCTAGATCATCTAAGGCAAGTCTTTATCAAGTGTAGGAAGTATGGAATTTCTTTGAATCCTAAAAAATCTTTATTTGGGTTGGAAGAGGGAAAATTATTAGGCCACATAATTTCTAAATATGGTATCCGAATAGATCCTACAAGAATTGGAGCCATCTTATAGATACCACATCCTAGGAGCATTAGAGAACTACAAGCCTTTTTAGGTAAAATAAACTTTCTTAGAAGATTTATTTCTAACTTAGCAGAATTAGTTAGATTATTAAATAACATGTTGAAGAAAGATTCGACTATTAAATGGACACTTGAGGCTAAGAGGTCTTTTGAAGATATTAAGCTAGCCTTGACACAGAAACGAGTGCTAATCAGTCCAATGTTTGATAGAGATTTCATTATATTTTCTTTCGCCTCAGAACACACAATTGTTGCAGTCCTACTGCAGAAGAATGATCAGGGTTTTGAACAACCCATTGCCTTATTTAGCAAAGCCCTGAGGGATGCACCTTTAAAGTACAATATAATGGAAAAGAAAGCTTTTTCTCTAGTCAAAGCCATCAAAGATTTCAGAGTTTACATCTTATATTCCCATGTAATAGCTTATGTTCCCAATGCTGTAGTCAAAGACATCATAACACAGGATGGTCCAGATGGAAAGAGAGGGAAGTGGATAGCTACTATATTAGAATCTGACTTAGAAATTAAACCTACAAAATTGATCAGAGGCCAAGGTTTGGCCAAGCTCATGGCTCAATCGAACTGTCAGGCCCTAGACATAAATTTTATTGCAGAATTAGATAATGAAGAGGAGATGGTGACTCCACCGATCAACCAGGCCTTTACTAACTCACCATGGTATGCTGACATTATATATGTTCAATAAAATTTATAAGCTCCTCCAGGGCTATCCAGGACTACAAGTAGATTTTTAAAAATGAAATCTTTGAAGTTTTGCATATTTGTCAATGCTTTATTTTGGAAAAATCACGAAGGCATCCTTCTTAACTGTTTATTAAAAGAAGAATCTAACAAAATATTACAGGAATTTCATGCAGGTGACTGTGGGGGACATCTTTACTGGAAAACCATAGCTGACAAGATCCTAAGAGCTTGTTTTTATTGGCCCTCTCTGTTTTGTAATGTAAAGAAATTTGTAACCTCATGTCATAAACATCAGATTTTTGAAGGAAAAAGAAAAATTTTGCCCTTACCTTTGAAGCCAATATCTACTGAAGCACCATTTCAACAATGGGGTCTTGACTTCAATGGTGAAATTCATCCCCCTTCCTCTGCCCAACATAGATGGATCTTGACTGCTACAGATTATTTCACAAAATGGATAGAAGCCATACCCTCAAGACAAGCCACTGATACTATCATAATAAACTTCCTTGATACCAACATTATGTCCAAATTCGGATGCCACACCAAAATCATCACTGATAATGCAGCAGCCTTCAAATCCAAGAGAATGATTGATTTTTGTAACAAATATCATATAACCCTGGGTCACTCTACAACCTACTATCCCCAACGAAATGGACTAGCAGAGTCTTCCAACAAAAGGCTAGTGAATATCATAAAAAAATTTTTGGAGGATAACAAGAAAACCTCGAACAACAAGCTAGTAAATTCCTTATGGGAAGATAGGCTGACCACAAAGAAATCCATTGGCACTAGTCCTTATCAATTAGTTTATGGAATGGAGGCTATTTTCCCATATTCCTTGGGAACACAATGATGAAATTACTCCAAGAAGTGCAAGTTGAGCCAAATGATATTCAAAGGAGAATCAACCAGACAATTCACTTATAGCAGACCAGGGAAGAAGTGTACATCATATCCCAAGTTGTACAGGAAAGGATCAAGAAAGCTTTTGATAAAATGAATAAGGCAGAAGATTTTTACCTAGGAGATAAAGTTTTGAAATGGGACTCAAGAAGAGAGGTTAAAGGTAAACACGGGAAGTTTGACTTTCTATGGAAAGGCGCTTATATCATTTATGCTTTTAGGGGCAATAATGCTTTTTTCCTCAAAGAATTGGATGGAACAGAAGTAGAAGGAGGACCAGTTAATGATCGAATGCTTAAACACTACATAGATCCTAGCCACTGATTTCACTAATCACTTGTACATATTCCATTTTTCAAAAAGTTTAGTCTTGATTGGATGGTAATTTTTGGAGTTGAAGCCCGAAGAGAAGGCCCAAAGCTTCAAAAGTTTCACTTTCATAAATAGCAATAATACAGAAAAGTGAAAGGGAAAAGTTGTAGGCTAAAATTACAGTAATTCAAAAGGCCATTGATCTACAAGTTCTTGACATTTCACCAGGAAATGCCATCCCCATGTGGAGCCATTATTAGGTTCCTATACCAATAGGAGTCATAATTTTTGAATGGCTAAGATTAAACCTATAATATGTACATACCTTTGCTTTCTGCAAATGTTTTCCATATTTAAAAAAAAAAAAAAAATGTAAAGAGGGTATGTCCTAAAAGAAAAATCAAATGACAAAAAGAATAAAAAGGGTCAAAAAAGATGAAAATGAACCCCAAGAAAAGAAAAGACCATGAAAGTGTGCAAGTCAAAATGCCACTCCTAGTTACTTTTGATGTAGAATAAATGATTGAGTGCAGCGTGTTACCTTTGCCACAATCCATGATAGTCAAAATGTTTAAACTTGATTATTTCCTGTTTTCAATTTTATGTTTATAGATAGAGAATTAAATCTGACCAAATTGTTTAATCTTGGCAGGTAATTAGATTAGGTAGAGTAAATAAAAGGAGCTCAACTATTGAATCTGAGCCCTTGTATGTAATAAGATTAGACTTAGATAGGTTATTCTTGTAAAAGAAAAGAAATGTTTTGATAAGGGTTTGCCAGCTTAAGTGCACCCTAAAAAAGAGAAGAAAAAATGGTAGGATAAGTAGGTGGGTAAGTAAAAGAAAGGTTGTATAATTGTGATGATTGTTAGATAAAAGCATATTGATCACCTTCATCATCAAAGTTATAAGTATGGATGAAAATTGGACATGTTTCAAGTTCACAAAGTCAAATTGATTAACTTCCCTCACTCATTACACCTTTCACTTAACTAATTTCCAATAAAAAGTCTTAAGTACCCAAAATCTTAAGTCAAAGCGGCTCAGAGCATTTCTCTCACTTCTAGAGGGACCGAACCCTCAGCCCAATGACTTATAGGTCCTAAGTACTAAAAGTCCCCTCATGAACATTCACCCCCTTCAATTCACTCATAGTCCCAAACAAATCCCTTTTCCTAAGAAAAAACATCATTTTTCTAAGGAAAAGTCATTTCCCCCTAATAAACCCATTTCTCTAAGGACAAAACCTTGTTATCCTAGAAAAAGTGATCATCCCCCCATGAAAAGACCCCTTTCCTCAAAAAACCAAAAACACTTCAAGCCTAAATATAATGTGTTATGACAACAACAAATGAATGAATACATTACACTTTAGCATTTTTTCATATTAACTTTTAACTTTATATGTATTAAATCCCGAAAAAAAGCAATAACCCTTCCCGTATAGTTATATAAAAAATCCCTTATATTAATACCCCACCCCCAAAAAAGTTTGAAAAATAAACTTTATTAATACAATAACACAACTGATGGGTTAATTAATCGATCAACGATTAATTAATAACCAAAACCCTCCACCAAAGAAAACACTCCAAATGCCCTAAACCTGCCTTAAATCATCATTTGATTAAACTTGTCATGCTTAAACAACCACCAGGCCCATCCATTACCCTTCGTACAAACTCCTCACCCCAATCACCATACGATCTCTCCCCATTCCATCCAACTGTTATTAACCATATCAGACGGCCTCTGAAGCCCGACCTTTACCCGCCCAATATGGCAGTTTTCTTTTGGGCCCGTTGCTATATGGTGCCCAATGTATGGCATTGGGTTGCCTCCCCCCGAAACAACTCTAGCCCCAAAAGCGGTGCGATCAAACCCGCTTACCGCTTCCCACTAGATGACAAAACGTCTCATCTTCCACTAAATGCCAAATGTACCCTTTTCCCATATACTCGCCAAATAGTTGACTTTGCAAATATCACTAAAAAACTCATTATTTTTTGGTTTTATCGTGAAAAAGACGCTCAGACCTCCATGCAAGCGATAGACTATGTGAGATTGTCAACCCACGTCCAACCGCCAACCTGCAGAAGCTATTAAAACTTCTAGTCCACCCTTCAGTCACCTACACCTCCTGCAACTATACACAGTCATCCATCAACCCATTCAGTGCCAAAACCAAGTATTTATTTGAATTCACTAAGAAACCCTGTCTCATTCCCAAACCTGTTACTTAATTGCTTTAAGTTTTCAAGTAATTAAGTGAAAGAATTGCTCAGCAACCCCAAACTGCTTTGAATTGAACCAATTTACCCCCAATATAACTGAAAAATCCTTTTTTCCATTCTTAAATCCACAAGAACTAAGAATGTCCGCTCCAGTTTCAATGGACATCCATCCAATTACCAGTCCACGTCTGTATTTAGACCATCTCTCTTTGGAAGACAAAGATTTCTAGATCAAGGACACTGTTGTCCGTGAATCCCCTATTAAACTATACTGCGAATACAAGGACCAATGCTTGAACCAAGTTGAACAAATTGGGCTTTGGGAATCCAATTTGCCCAAGTACGAGTTCCCAGAGGTGCATATCTTCCCTGAAATTGTTCATTATTGCCATACCAATTACAGCCCCAGTTTAAGAGCAGTGATGTCTCCAAACCAGGATGTACTCTTTACCATCACTGCTGAATCCATCAATGAAATGTTGCAGTTGCAACTAGGACAAAATTTGACCCCTATTTCCATTGGAGACCTGCTTGAAAAACTCCCCAAGATTACTGCTACTAGACTTGCTGAAGTATTCCAGACCTTTATTGTGGAAGAGAAACACATTCCAAAGGATCCTCCCCATACATGTGGACCATATTTTCTAAACATGGCCAGGACATTGTGTCAATGATATCTAGTGTCTTAGGCCATACTACCAATGAGTATGTTGATGAAATCATTCTAGCCTTCATGTCCATTTTTACCATAGGACAACCCCCTGCTATCATGTATGATTATGCCAAGTACATAGCAGATAAAATGCATGATAAATTCATGAGAATGAACAATGAAAGAGTATTTAAGTATTCCTCAGTGTTGTACCACCTTTTCTTATATTATCAAGCTAATAAATTCCCATTTATTCTTCAAAAGCTTGATACCAAAGGCAACCCTAGGTCAGTAGTCTTTTGAACTCCTTTGATCCAAAAATATGAATCACCATATCCATACACAAACTTCATAGATCTTTTCTTATATCCTGTAGTGACCATGCTGCTAGGAAGTCCTCCTCCAAGGATCAGTTCAGATATCAGGAGGATCCTACAACTTTCAAAACAACACAAAGTGGGAGATTGCTACTTGTACCAAAATCACATTGAAATTAGGATCTATGGTTGTATGTTAGCACCATACAAGTTACCCAGATACCTCCCAATGAGGTTATTTTCTCTGGAGTACTACAGACAAATAGTCAATTCAGATGAGGTACATTTTGTGAAAGCCAAAAAGAAGACTCAACTCATAATCAAAGACCAACTAGGCCCATTCGTGTGCAATAGTCGAGAAGCTGGGAGAGAAGTAGAAGAAATCCTCCAAAGGCTAAAACTGAAGCAAAGCTTCAAGTGGAGATATGACCCCTTTGATTTCATCTACAATAGAAGACAGAAAAACAAGTTGTCTCCCTATGTCAACCATAGAATCCCTGAGATAGAACAATATGAAAATCAGTTGGAATGGGTGGAGAATAATCTAGTAGACAGAGATAGCACTCAATTTGCAGTTCAAAATGCATTAATTGATCTAGAGAGGAGACTTGATGAATCCCAAGCCCGAAGGGAATCACAGGCACATAGTGAACAACAAGCAGAAGAAGGACCCCAGGTTCAAGAAGAGTCAGAACAACCAGACCTATCAAAAGAAATAACTTAAACAAGACTACCAGAGCACATTATGAGTACTCCCCCTATTGTGCACACTCCTCTCAATGAGGAGAGAAACCTCAATAGAGACAGGGAGGAGGAAACTGCTTTAGGCAAAGCCATTTCACAAACATATGTCAAAAGGCAAAGGTTAAATCCTTTCTCCGAGCAAGAATTCACAGAAGAAACAGTTGGAGACACAAGTATAGAAAGAGAAGGGAGCAGGCATGCTACTCCCTCTAGAGGAACACAAGAACCTTCCACATCACATGCTCAAATGTTGGAATAACAACAAAGTGTGGAAGTGTCCTCATCAAGGATTCCAACTGAGGAAGACCAGGATACCAAAGAAAAGTTCAAGGAAATAAAGGCCAGGAATGAAAGGTTAAAAGCCTAAAGCTATGCACAGTACCTCAAAATGGCTCGCACCAACCAAACAATGCTTATGTCAGCCTTTGATGTGAAAGAAGGAAAAATACAGATGACTTTCCTAAAGCCCACCACTCAGTAGCCCAGATCAGCAACTGACTACCATAAGATAGATTTTGAAGTGTTGGCAAAGGACATACATCCTATTGACCAGATTGAATTTCATAAAAATACAGGAGAGATGGTATATTCCACTTTAACAAGCAAAGCCATTGCAGCACACCAGTTACAGAATTCGCTGAATAACATATCAACATAGTTTCAACTAGAAAAGGCCTCCTCACAGGCCAAATATACCAGAATCATGTCCTTAGAGGACTTAATCATAGAGTTGGGACATGATCCCAAAGATGTGAAAGCTGCAGAAAGGTTAATTAAAAAGAAAATTGATGACATAGTTGCTTTGAAAAAGCATCTCAAAATTCCACATCTTCATCATCCACAAACAACAAAAGTCCTAGAAACTCAGAAGGAACAAGAAGAGCTTATGGACTTGGTCCTTAAGCTAAATAATCAGATGAAACAAACTGAGAAAGAATTGGGAAAAATGTTTCAGTCCAAAAAAAGTGAATTTCCCACTACCTCCACAGCTATCATTCCCACAGTAACAACTACAGTCCCTTCAACATCGGCAGCCTCTTTAGCACCAACAGCTCCACCTGCCATAGCACTACCAGTCACAACAGTGGTTACAACTATAGGTACTTCAACAGAGAAAAAAATAGAGTTAGTAAAAGCCATGGAGGAAATGTACATCCAGGCAACAGAGCTTAAGAGACTTAAGGAGAAAGTGACAAGATTAGAAACTGACTGTCAGCTTGCCCAAGTATAGCAGAAAGAAGAAGCACAAAAATCCCTAAGGATGGGTGAGAGGATAAACTTCCTTGAAAAAGATTTAACATTTCAAAAGCCACTAGGAGAAATTAAGGAGATGCTTTGGGCCAATATCATTGTCTTTGTCAATGATATTTGGCCATCAATTCAAGTAATATTTGAGCAAGCATAACTGGTGAAAGTGGCCACCAAAGCAATACAGAAGGTAAAGGAAGACCTAGGAGACCAGCCTGAGGAAGCTAATCGACTCATCCATTTCTTGAATAGCAAGAATAGGTATGAACTAGATGAGCTTGGTGTGGAAGACAGAACAAAAACCATCCTTAAAATAAAAAAGGTTCACTCTAAGAGAAACCTTATGCTCAACTCAGAGAAAAAGTGCCATGGCTTGCAAGTTGGTATTGACAGATTCATGGCAAAGCATCAAATTTTTATAAATAAAGGCCTTCCCAATCCCATGGTAATCAATGGAAAAATTATGACCCAAGTGGATTATATTGACAAACTAGAGAAATTGTTCAAAGAACAAGCACTTCAGGAGTCAAAGCATTGCCAACAGGGAAAGTATTATATGGTACTTTAGAAAATCTATTCTTCCCAGTGCATGAGGTAAAGCATCTATTCGTCATCAAGCCAAATTTTTCCAAATACACTGAGGTAGACGAGATATATAGAAAGATGCTCAAGATAAAGTTGCGTGAAAATAAATGGTGGGTAAAAATAAAAAATTTACTATAGGTTACTAGAGTAAATTTGAAGGCAGGTGAAAAGACAGTTAAGCAGGGTCAAAGAGTAACATGAAAAGAGTATCAATGAAAAGTTAAAGACAAAAGTGATTCCAGCAGCTAGCTTAAAGAGCTCAAATTTGAACTGCAAAACAACCAACACAATCACAATAAAAGGGACAACATGATACAGTTTTCCATCTGTCTCTATCTTCATGCTTGAAGATATTTTGGTTTCCTAGATTAATTCTCTTATTGTTTTAAGATATTTTTTAAATACTTTTTGTATAAATACTTCACCCTTCGAAGTATTGAGTGTGGATTCAAAGAAATTTCTATAGACATTTTCTTCTCAAGTTAAGGAGCTATTATAATCAAGACTCGATTGGCTTGTTGGATCAAGGAATAAAGTAAAGATATTTCACAGGATTCTTGTGTAAAGCGGAAATCAAATAAGAATTCTCTATCTCATGTTTATTATTGTTTCTCTTCATGTTTATAAATAATCATATGTGTCTCTATGAAATCTGAATGTTAGACTAGGAATGATATTTCAAAACTGGCTTAAATGCTCTCTGTCTTGATTGTTTACATTCTTAATGTTTTCTGCTAAACTATCTTAGTCTGGGAATTCTTAATTGCTCCCTTACTTTCATAGTTTCCCCCCTAGGCCTATAGTAAAGGATTCTTAGTTTCCCTTTGCTCATGATCACTTCTTGCTCTTCATCTTGATCCCGGTTTAAGGATTGTTCATTGCCCTTTCACCCTCATTAGGACTACCTCATCCATTTGAACCTGAAGATTTTCCTTTTGCTTTCCTAGCTTTCCCTGTGAACTCTTCCTTTAGTAATTGATCTGATCCAGTTAAGCCATCATTTGATTGACTCCATAGCCCAATGGCTTGAGAGCCTTGCTCTATCCATCTATTCCCAGAATTCCACCACCCAACCAAAATCAAAACCTTATGAGCATTAAAAACTAGCCTAAAATCCCACCCAAAACAAAGTTAAATTATAAAGAGAGAGCCCTCTTTGGACTTAGGTTGGCTAGAACCCAAGTCTAAAAGATTAGGTTTGTGGTTACCTCAGATTATTCCTTCTTTTTATAACTTCTAGGGAAGACTTCTGAGGGATAACACTAGCTACTGATGTTTTCCCTCTTGTACCTTGATGCTCATGTCTATCATTGATTGTAACAGAAAATAAGGTATACTAAGTTTGTTATGAGGAGGTGTCTCTTCTCCAAGTCTTAGCTCATGGAGGACTCTAAAGTGATATCCATACACTACATTGTATCTACCATCACAGGAAATATACTTGATGGTGTGGTAACTCAGCTCATTCCAAGGATATGGAATGCTTTCCCTTCTAACCCCTTTTTTGTCTGCAGTTGGTTCTTCTCCCTCCAAGAAAAAACTTTTCTTTGCAAGAGTGCTATTAGTCTTCTCTGATTTTATCCATTGCAACCCTAGGGGGAGTGTAGTTATCCAGCTAATACTCTAAGAGGTAATTGCTACTGACAAACCCTTCACTACAGTAGTGGCACTGACTCTAGTGAGAGGTATGAGTGACATTGCAAATTCTCTATCCACATCATCCTCGTATCCCCTTAGTAGCTCAAAGAACCCCATCCATTGATGCCTTGTAAAGGTTTCTACCATAGTAGGATGCTAGTGTATTCTGGTTGTGTTGGTGGTCTCTCTTTTGTTGAAACCTCTTATCATGTTTTCTGGAAATTCTTGTTTGAGTGAGGCTTGGGTGGCTGTAGGTTGAGAACTCTGGTAGGTGATGAGGTTTCAGACTTTATCCTTCAATAGCATTCAAAGAATTCTCTCTACCTTTATGCATATAGGAAATACTCAAAAGAAAGGAGGATTTCTTCATTTTAGATGAAAAACGCAGAGGTTAAGGAACCTACCTCCCTTTCCTACACTTTGGTGATGAGAGATATTGAATTGATTGCCCTCGGTGTCCTATTGCAACTCTGTGTGGTAATTCTCTCTGTATCCTGTAGCCTTCCTGTAGTTTCCTATTAGTTCTCTTCTTTGTTGTAAATGTTGACTGTTTCCTATAGGTTTCCACTGTAGGGATGCCAAGAGTAACTTTTCTTTCAATGACTCCACAAAGTTTCCTCTACCTACAACTTTTCAAAATAACTAATTCTCTGCATGGGTGTCGTCGATTATTTCTATTTACGAATGATTTCATTGCGTGATGTGCTGGCTAACCAAGTACAAATACCTACTTTTGGACCGTTGGTCCCACTACAAGCTCATCACATCAAATTTCCTACTAATCATCTCCCACTTTCATTCTCCATAACTTAACCACTTTTTTTTATCATTCCCATTTTTTTCATGTGACCTTGCCATGTCTGGAGTTGACTAACCCTTTTTCTTCTTGTTATCTAACTGAGGGTGACCAAGTTAACTGGCCACCTTCGCTTATAATATCAACTTCCTACCTCATTCCTACAGTTTAATCATTTTCGTACCTATGAGGGAGTATTGGTGAGATGACATACCTGTTGATCCTTTACTTCATTGATGCATGCTGGAGAGTGGTGCTAATTCATTGTTCTTTGACCTTGCTTCATATTCTTCAACTTCTTTTTTTTCTTCTTATTTTGTTGATGAGTTTCTCCCTTGATGATGTACAGGTGCTAGCTTTTGTTACTACTAAGCTTTGGAGGAGCTTCCTCATCACTTTGATCCTTGTGCTGAAGGTGGATTGGAGTTGTTGTGGTCTTTTTTGTGGAATAGGCTACTACAAGAATTCCTATAGGATGTTTACAGGATGTCCTGTAGCTATCTTTTTCTTGAAATTTTAAATCTCTTCTCTACTTTTGAAGTTGAATGGGTAATGGAATGAGTGGAGGATGTGGTTATGGAGTGGAAGATGAGGTATGATGTTGTGTCATGTATATTTTTGATGTTTTTTTCTTCTTCTTTTCTATTTTTCTAACTTGATTACTTTGATGGATACAGTGGTGACATGGTCATGGAGGGTGTTGGCTAAGGTATGGTGAGGTCAATGGTTCTTTTCATAACCCAAAACAGACTCGTGTCACCATTTTTCCACTGGACTGCCCTTCCCGAAATTTTTCAACGCCTCCTGTAAAACCTATAGGAAACTCCTGTAGTATTACAGGGAATCCTGTAGAAAGCACAAAATATCTTGGAATTGGCATCTGGAGTGGTGTATGGAGGAGATGAGATGGATGAAGGAAAACATGGTTTGTGGTAGGACCTTCTATCCTTTGCAGCCTGTGCACATCATCTTTTTACAAAACTGAAAAAAACGGAATTGTTATTTTTTGTATTCTTTTTCTCTTTTTATTTTTTTTTTTCTTTTTATTTTTGAAAGGAAAACTATGATGCCTCGAAGGAGGTTTTCATCCTTGTCGCCTACCCTGGGCACCTCAAAAGATGTTTTCACCCAGATATCTTTTATTTTTTCTCCTTTTTCTATACCTTGGTCCCTTTATTTTTTATTTTTTTGATTTTTTTCTAAGAACTTGGTGAGGTTGAAGTTGAGACTTTTCTAATCACCATCACTACCTTACTGATGCTACTGATAAGGGCTTCTTGTAGAACTCTAACCTATACCCATTGACAAGCAAAGGGAAACCTTCTGCATCGATGGTTCTTATCTGAACAGTGCCATTGTCATGGCACTTTTCTATCACATATGGTCCCAACCATCTGGTCATTAACTTGCCTTTGAAATCTTTGTACCGGGAGTCATACAACAAGGCCTAGTCACCTTCTTGAAATAGTTTGTCCTTGATATTTTTTTCATGCCAGATTTTCCTTTGTACTTGATCACTACTGTGTGTAGGAGGGCCTGCATCCTAAATTCATCTAATCCATTGAGGTGAAGCAATATTTCTTGTTGTTCCCTTGTGATATCGAGATCTACTTGTGCTGCCATCCTTAAGGTGTTGTATTCAAATTCAATGGACATCAGGGCTTTCTTCCCATAGGCCAACTCATAAGGAGTGAAACCAATGGTGGTATTCTAGGTAGTATTGTAGGCCCAGGTGTCCACCACCAATCTATCTGCCCAATCCTTTCTGGTGCTACTAATCACCTTAGTCAGAATGTCTTCCAATGCTCAGTTGGTTACTTCCACTTGCCCATTATCCTGTGGGTGGTAAGGGGTGGATTTTTTGTGCTTGATCTTATGCTAGCTTAACAGATTTTCAATCATGTGAGATGTAAATTGACTTCCTTGATCAGTGACCAACTCTCTAGGGTATCCAAACTTATAAAACACATTCTCCCTCAAGAATTCAGCCACCTTTTCTTTTGTTTCTACCTTGATAGCTTTGTCCTCAACCCATTTTTTAAAGTATTCAATGCAGACAATGATGTACTTATTCTGTATGGATGGAGGGTCAATGGGCTGATGAAATCCATGCCCCACTTGTGAAATGGCTTGAAAGTGACTTGAGATTGTAGGGGCATTTCATCCCTGGGGGTAGACTTCCCATCCTTTGGCACAGATCACACTCACTAGTATACATTTTTACATATTGGTGGAGAGTGGAATAGTAATATCCAGCTTTTAGTACCTTGAATGTTGTTATTTTGGCTGTAAAGTGACCTCCACAAGGCCCATCTTGACAAGCTAGAAGGATGTCAAAGACTTCCTCCTCCCTGACACATCTTCTCGGAATTTGATCTGGACCTAGCTTGAAGAGATTTCCCCAAATCTGTTGCACAAAATATTGTCACCATGACATTCTACAATCAATGTGAGTCTATCACCACTCATACTTTCCTCCTTTGCAAGTCTTAAACCTCGGTTCTTCATGTCAAGCCTTGAAA
Organism: Pinus tabuliformis; assembly: GCA_031772625.1. Lineage (NCBI taxonomy): Eukaryota > Viridiplantae > Streptophyta > Pinopsida > Pinales > Pinaceae > Pinus > Pinus tabuliformis. The sequence goes on from CM062819.1 coordinate 450,244,002, forward strand.
AATAAGAGAAAGCCCCTAAAAGTCTCTAAAATTCTGGTTCCGATCTTTCTCTTAGCATTACCTGTGGTCCTGCACCTACTGGTCATGTCCCCTATGTACCTGACCGCTCTGTCTCTGTGTAATGGGTGTGGACCCCTGTAAAAGTAAAAGAGGTGCAAGTACATTCTTAAAAACTCACTTTGGGTTATTTCTGGAAGCTTCTAGAGGGAATCTTAAGGTGGCAAGTTCACTCCTCTAAGGTTCCTGCATCCCATACCTTAAGGAGCTAACCCCTTGATGTGAGGAGCTTATCCCTTTGAAGGAGGACTCTATCCCTTCATAGGTGGACCTGTAACTTCCTTCCTCTGCACTATAAAATGAGGCATTGGGTTGGTTACTGAGGAGGTTGAAAGCTAAATATTTTTGAGGTGAAATGTTGTTGGAATTTAGTCTTCCTAATTGAGCTTGAGAGGAGAGATTACATACCTTTTTTGATCTCATTGGGAAGAGTGTGAGGCTTGTCAAAGTAGAGGAGATTCTTGTCTGGACCCTGGGAGGAGGTTGTACAACATCAAGGCACCAATGGTTGTAAAGTTATTCTTTTTTCAAAGTTAATACAATCAAGTTTATTTTTCTCAATAAGTTGTGTTTATGGTTTATTTCATGGATTCCTTGATCACCATGATGAATATGATTTATTATATTAGCTATGCAGGTTTTATTTGATGTGTGCTTGTTTATGATTGCATGTTCTGAAAAGGAAACTCATTCGGATGGTCGAAGCGTGGCTGCCACAAACTAGCGTTGGACTTAAGGTAGGGTCTGAAACACCTCTTAGTTTTTATTAATGAATTGCAATATATTTAGAAAAAGGTAGATACTAGGGAGATCGGTCTTGTCGGCAAGAACAATATATCCGGCCGACACAATTCGAGTGAATGGGGTGCTTTTGCTTATGATTTTTCTCCTTTCCTTGGAGGACAAATTTGGAGGGAACTGTGCAGATACCAAGTAGTTTGATAAGTTAGCAAACCATGGAGAGAGAATTGAAATGGCGAATAAATGTTCATCTCGTAGACGATCATCAACCATTCCTTCCTCCACTAGAAGTAAAGTCAACCTGGATAAAAAATCTGCAACTACGTTCTCTTTGCCGGGCTTATCAATAATAGTTAGATCAAATTGTTGCAATAAAAGTAACCATCTAGTAATTCAGGGATTTACATTATGTTTATTCATTAATTATTTAATTGTAGCATGGTGGTATACACAAATTTCTGATAACCAGTAATGTAATGTCTAAATTTATTCAATGAATGTATAACATCTAGGATCTCTTTTTCAGTTACTATGTAGTAAAATGGAATAAGACAGCTTGTCATATATCTAGCCTAGAGCTTCCCCCATAGTTTTGTGAGAGGAATCAGCATGAATGTGAAAATGAAGAGCCCAATTTGGGCCTCAGAGAATAGGTGTAGTAGTCAACTTGTCCTTTAGGGTGTCTAGTGCTTCTTGGCAACTTTCTGACCATAAAAATTTAGTGTTTGGCCAATAAACCAAATAAGGGAGAAGCTAACTTGCTGAAATATTTTATAAATATCCTATAGTACCCTACTAAACCTTAGAAACTTTTGACATCCCTCTACTTTTGTGGAATTGGGACCCTTTTGATGATGGCTATCTTATTTGGGTCTACTTGAAGTCCTTCCCGGGATATTGAGTGACTTAGAATGTTCCCTACAGTCATTAAAAATTCACATTTTTTAGGAATAAGGGATAAGGTCATTTCAATGCATTTGTTTAACACATTTCTGAGGTTATAGAGAGCCTCCTGGAAGTCCCACCCATAGGGTGTGAAGTCATCCATATAAATTTCTATTGCATCATGGACTAGTTCTGCAAAGAAACTCAAGACTGCTCTCTGGAAAGTGGCAGGGGCATTTCATAGACCAAAAGGAAGGACCCTATAAGCGAAAGTACCCCAAGGATAGGTGAAGGTTGTTTTATCCTGGTCCTTTGCACTAATCTATATTTGATTGTACCTACTGATTCCATCGAGGAAAGATAAGAACTTCTTTCTTGCCATACCATCTAATACTTGGTCAATGAAAGGTAAAGGAAAATGGTCCTTCTTTCTTGCTTTGTTTAGCTCTCGGTAATCCACACAAATCCTCCACTTTCCATTTTTCTTTGGAACCAAGACCAGAGGACACCCACTCACTATCTGAGATAGGGTAAATGAATTCTGCATCCAACAACTTCTGCAGTTCTTCTTTGACTATATCCTTGAGAGCTAGATTCATTCTCCTTTGGGGTTGGTGGACTCGTTTGCAACCTTCCTTGATGTAAATGTTGTGAGTACACATTGAGGGGTGGAATCGCTTCATTTATTTTTAATTCCAAGAAAAGGCATCCAAATTCTCTCTTATCATATTACATAACTCTTCTCCTTGGTGTACAGAGAGAGAGGGGTTGATTTTCAATGCTCTTTCAGGGCTGAATTCTACTATCTTGACACGAGTACGGTTTGAGTCAGCTAAGAATATATCAATCTGATGGTTGTCCTTGGTCTAATTCACTACTTCCTCCATAGAAATTTTGTTGGGATTTTGATTTTGGTCGATGTGTTCAATCAAATCGTCTTCATGAGGTTGTCCTCCACCTATGGCAGTTTCTAGGGTATATATTTGGGAGGAGTAGACTTCATCTTCTTCCTCCTTTTCTAGCCATAAAGATAAGTCATGGTCTAGGGATGGCTGAGAAGGAGGGTACAAGACCAACTATTTGGATAGATGTCCATTTTTTGTAGTCATATTTCTAGCCCTGCAACTTATGTAGGTATTAGCATTGGCTAACCAAGGCCGCCCAAGGATGAGAAGATAACCGTTGAATTTGGTCTTAGGCTGGAGAACTAAGAAGACCGCAGGGTATTCCCAGGAATCAATGGAGACCATCACATCCTCAACAATCCCCTCAAGGGCTACTGTGGATCAGTCTGCAAGCTGTAATACTGTCGTGGTCTTCCTTAATGATCCTTGGAGATTCATCTTAAGCGTAGTGTCCTTAGTCCTTACATTGATGGCAGCCCCAAGATCAATCAAGCTATGGGGGAAAATGGTTCCATTGATGTGTACATCTACTACAGGGCTCCCAGGATCTAAATACTTTGGGAAAATTACCTGCCCCATCATTAACTCAGACAACTCTCCAATGACATTAATGGTAGGGGTGTCTCACTTTCGCCTCCCTGGATATTTGAAACACTTCTCTTTGATCGGCTTGTTGTAAATGGGGACATATTTGATTACTTGGAGAAGTGGGATTTTGACACATAGATTTTTCAACTCACCTAGAAGTTCAATCTCTTATGGGTTGTGTTGGACTAGATGGGTTAACCTTTCAGCAAAGGGGAGTGGATTCATTCTAGGCACACTTTCCTCTCTTTCCTCCTCAGTCTCCCTAGGTGGAGATGGAGTTTAGTTATCCGTGAGCACTCTCCTATACCTAAGGTTAATTTCATGGATTTCCACATCATAGGAAGGGTGGTATGCTTCTCCATTGTAAAACTGTTGTGCATGTCTATTGTTTGGGTTCGGGTTTGGTTAGGCAGGCATATGAGGTTGTTTAGTTGGAGCAGGGTGTAGGAGCTATGGTTGAGATTGAGATGAAGGAAATAAAGCTGGAGCTTGGTTGTATGGGGGCCTCCACCCCTGGGGTGGTGCATTCCACTAACGTTGTGGAGGAGTATATGGCTGTTATGGTTGGTTGGATGATTGGGAATGGTATTGAGGTGCAAAAGACCAGGGAGAAGGTGTAGACCAGGAAGGATGAGATGAGGGGAAATAAGGGGGAGTGGATGTGTTTTGACTAGGCTTGTAATATGAATAGGATGACCATTGCATGCCCTTATGGTATGGTTGAGGTCCATAAGACCTCCTTTGATTTATGTAGCAGAGTTGTTCATTCGTCCCTTCAATTCCCTGATACACAAATTTTAATCCAGGAAGAGAAGGGAACTTATTTGTGGAGTGGTTTTCCTCATAGACCAAGCAGATTTCTATAAGGTTCAATGGACATTCATTCCTAGGGTTTCTCCTTGTGCATCTAAGGTAGAATATAACTAATGCTCTCTTTGCTTCCTCCTGCTTCCTTTTGATTTTCATAGTGTCTATTTGTAGAGCAAGGGTTTGCAGCATTTCACTGTTAATGTCTTCCAACATGTTCCCAATTTCACTTTTTATGGATGTCTTGGAAGAGGATGAACTGGCCACTAATTGACTATCCCTACCCTTCTTTCTAGCTACCTTAGAATGATTCTTGAAAAATGTCTTGATATTATCATATGGTAACTGATAGATGTCCCCTCCTGACAGCTTGTTTAGGGTTTCTACAAGATCCTACCTGATCCCCATGAGAAGGACTAACTTAAGTGACTATTATAGACATATTTGGGCACTGCAACCCCAATCACCAAGGGCTTCTAAGTCCCTAAAAGTGTTGGTTCATACCCTAAAGGAGCAAGGTTAGTTGATTACATCATCTCCCAAAAGTTCTCCATGAAAAACTACTCAGAACTGGTCAAAGCAGGACCATACAGACTGCCCAGTGCTAAGGGTATGATGCATCTCACCTGCCACATGCAAAAAGTGCGATGCATAGTAGAAATCCCTTCTATAGGGTGCGATGAGCGAGATCAGACAAATGGCACAAGCAGTTTGCTAGGTGGAGACCCTGTGAATCTTCTAGAAGTTGCTCATTTGACACTTGCCTCCCTGAATTTACCCAAGGATGAGTAAGAGATCATGAAATCTCCAAGTGGAACCAAGAACTATCAGAGAGATGACACTAATCAAAATCCCAGAAACTGACTCACCCCCCTACAAATATCTATAATGGATCCCTCATCACAGAGATCCAGAGGTTGGAATTTGGTAATTTGCAAAGAAGTGTTGTTGGTTTCTCTTTGAAGACATTGTTGGGTGATCTTGCTTTGTATGAGGTGAAGAGGGCTTTCAAGTTGGGAGGATGGTGCTGGGTTAGACAAAGTGGTTGTAATCCTCTCTTCTACTACTTTTATCAATAAAGCTATTTGAGTTTTCCTCCATATTCTTGTGTATCTCTGAATATTGTGTTGATATATGCATTTGTATGGTCAATATATATCTGATCCTATATTGTTTACAGTGACAGATCTCTATGCTTTGATGGTATTATGTTGCTATGATTCTACAGGTTCTCTTTGAAGTGGGACAAGTAAGGAAGTAGTGGTGAGATTCTGTCGAAGGGGAAAGGAAACAAGCAAGGAGCCAAGCGAAAGACTGAGGTTGGTACTCTCTACTTCTTTCTCATCTATCTCTTGTAAAGGAAAGCACAAGTGACTTTAGTTTGTTTGTTTCTAAGATAGCTACCCATCTTAGTGGGACTAGCAGTTATGAATAGACACTAGTTTTCCCGGTAACAAAATGGTGACTCCACTTGGGAGCGTGTTACACAAAAATATCGTCACCATGATTATTTGTAGTCAGCATGGGTCTATCATTACTTGTACTGTCCTCCTAAGCAAGTCTTAGACCTTAGCTCTTCAAGTCAAGCTTTGAAAATAAGAGAAAGACATTAAAAATCAATGAAACTCTGGTTCCGCACTTTCTCTCACTGTCACCAGTGGTCCCGCACCTTCTGTTTACAAAAACTGCAGACCTGCCCGCTCTGTCCCTAAAGGTGTGGGTGTGGACCCCTGTGAAAGTCAAAAAGGCGCAAGTTTATTTTAAAAAACTCACTTTGGGTTAATTCTAGATGATTCTAGAAGGAATTTTGACATGGATTTGCCGCTCTTAGGTAGTTCATGCATCCCAAAAGAGAAGGAGCTAATCCCTTGATGAGAGGAGCTATCCCTTTGAAGGAGGACCTAGTAACCTCCCTCCATTGCACTATAAATTCAGGCATGGGGCTAGTTGCTAAGGAGGTTAGAAGTTGAAAATTTTTGAGGGTAAATGCTGGTGAAATCAAGACTTCCTAGTTGAGCTTAAGAGGAGAGATCACATACCTTTTCGGTTTAAATTGGGAAGTGAGTGAAACTTGTCAAAGTAGAGGAGACTTCTTGTTGGACCCTGGGAGGAGCTTGTACAGTGTCAAGGCACAGGCTGTAAAGTTATTCTTCTTTTGAATTAATACAATTAAACTCATTTTTCTCAACAAGTATCTCATGTTATTTGTTTCATGGACTCCTTGAATTTCATGTTAAATATGTTTTATGATATTGGCTTTTCAGGTGATATTTAATTTGTTTGCCTTGTTTGTGTTTGTAGATTCGCGACAAAAGAGCTCATTTGGATCGAAGGAGCGAGGGCATCCACAAACTTGCGTTGGACCTAAGGTAGGCCCTAAAAACACTTGTTTGCCATTGTTTATTAAAGCATATTTAGAGAAAGATAGTGTCTGGTTGGTTTGCTTGTCATTAGGTCTTCTTTAGATTCTAGGAAGGTCTATCTTGTCCACAAGATCGACTTATTCCGTGTGACAAAATGGCGACTCCGCTGGGGACTTGATTTTTTCCTTGTTTTTACTTTGACCTGAGAAACTGTGTTTTTGTTGTTGTTTTTGGCTTGTTGTGTGTGGAATTGGGTAGAGTTTGTAGATCCAGGTTATTTTTCGTTTTTCATAGCTTTGGGAGAGGACCGCACCCTAGCCTTTTAACACAGTGCGTACTTATCCGCACTTTTGCTTTTAGCACAGAGTGGGACCACACCTGTGTTAACTGTGGGCCTGCGGACCCTGTCAAAATTTTGAAAAACCTAAGATTTCCTCTATTAGTCAGTTTAGTTTTTGTTTAGATGTTGTTATCCCTTGCCCAGACCTACATATGACTTGTTAGAAACTTTCCTTAGATTAATTCCATTGGCATTCCTGTTTTAAGATTTTAACAATTGGGTGTTTTGAGTCTCTTTTTTGAGAAATTCTTAATTTGATTCCCTTTGGTCATTACTTGGAGGTCTGTCTCAGTCTTTTCACAATTTTGCATCTTTTTGCTTTTTTTTTGCCTTTGAGTGTTTTTATTTTTTGATCTTTGGAACTCTCACCCAATTTTCTTGACTTGCACTTGATTGGTTCTTAGATTACATTAGAATCATCTTGTGTTTGAGAATTCTCTTGCATAGATCACATTTGCATAATTAGAATTCTCATTTTCAGAATATGAATGAAAAATGTGCATAGATTACATTTGCATACTTTTCAAGTGAATTGTGCATAGATTACGATTGCATAGTTTACATTCTGAAAAATCAATTGTAGATTTAGATCAGCTTTCTTTGATTTGAATTTACATATTTTTATTCTTGTTTTTAACACACAAAAATAAAAATAAAAATAAAAATAAAACTTTTTGGAGTTGATTTGCATTAGTTTTTCTTGATGAAATTAGTGCATTAGAGAATTTGTTATATTTTCTCTTAGTGATCAGTTTCTTTCATTGTTGGATGTGAATGGAAACTCTCTCCTTACTTTAGATAGGATTCATCAAATTGAAAGGATTACATTATCATATTCGATTGCATTCAGTTTTGAGTCGGGTCATAACACCATTGGTTTCATATCCATATACCCCTTTGAGTAATAATAGCCTAAATAACACAGTGCTTAATTAAAATTCATCTAGTAACTTTTACATTTTTAGGGCTCTTTCCACCAATCTAGCTTAGGCTAGTGTCTTGGAATAAGTTTTAGTTAACTCTCCAAGACAGTAAAACAAACAAGTAGCTGTATCTTGCGGTAGGAGAAAAATCCAATTGTTACATATTTGCTCTGGGAAAGCTCCTCTTAAAGGAGAAGCACGAGATCATATCTGAACCAGTGTGGGAATCAATCCTTCCTCATTGGGAATGATAGAAGATATTTACGTATTAAAAACGGTAAACCTCGGATTGACCATTGTCGAGGAGCCTGGGGTCACTTGCTGGTAAACCTTGGATTATGTCAAGGAGCCTTCAAGGGGATTGAGCTTGCTACTCTGCCCTTGCGTGCGTATCGGATCGTAGACTGTTCCCCCAGGTATATTTTTTTCAGTTGGTAACCTTAGTGGCCATATTCTTTAGGATTCTTCCTAAGGTGACAGTGGTGGGAAGATCCCACTGTACCTGGAGCAGACGTCGGCTAGACTCACTTGGATTTTCTGGGGGGTTCTCTTCACTCGAGACGGTTAAGTGGAGGAACTTGTGCCAGTCTATTCATTAAGCAGGTTGCTGGGATACCTGTTCCAACCGCCATTTCTGTATTGAACTCTACGACGTTGGATTTCATCACCAACTAGTGTTTTCAGTACATAAAGCTACTGTTTATGTGTGGTTTGACTCCTATATTTGATAGCATGTGTTAATTTGTTTGTTTTTACTTTTAGAGACCATAGGTGTGAGTTGTGAATTTTAATTGTTAGGTGTGAATTGTAAATTGTTAATAAAATTCACTGAAGTTGAATATAATGGCAAATGTTCCGGAATTTACCAACTAAGGCACCCCTCTTAATGAGAATCCTAATACTTTTCCTTAATTTGGAGATGTTGGTCCTCCTTATATGGCTACTTTGTCATTACCTGGATTTACAATAGGTTTACCAATATGGTTATTTTCAACTTCGTTGGCCCTGAATACTCCAATTTTTCCACCTCAACCGAATGCTTCACCTCAACAGAGTTCACCATCTCAACATCACCAACCTTCTGTTGACCCTTTACCTTCGCCTAATTTTTCTTCCTCCATTTCTTCTTCTTCGCTTGATAAAAGCCTTGATGCTAGTAACCAAGTGTCTAAGAAGAAGAAGAAAGGGAAGAAGAAGAAGAAGCAAGATAAGAAAGAAGTCAACTAACCAACCATGGTTGTAAGTGTTAGTTGTGTTGAGGAAAACTCCAAACATGCGTCGTAAACCCAAATACCCTTGCAGGCTTTGTAAGGGTGACCACTTCCTTATCAATTGTCCTGGTATTCCAAAGGTCTTGGAAGTATGGTCAGAAAAATCTCATCAACTTTCCATTGATCCATCAACCAGTGATAGGCAGGTTCCTGGGAAAAAGGGTAAAGTTAGGTTCCCTTGTAAGTTATGCAAAGGGAGTCATCAAACTCACATTTTCCCTCACATGGATGAAGCCTCAAAATTGTTGGAAAACCTTATTGTTCCACGGCAAGAATTTCCAACTCGTTACCGTAAAATTTCTCTCAACCTACTGTCAACTGACGGAGTGATTGATCTAATTTCAAGTACAGTCGATCACACTCTTCCATTGGAGAGTGAAACTCATGTCACTTAGGTTGATGATCCATTAGTTGATCAAGTGGTCGATTCAATTTCACATTCAATCGATCCCACTTTCCCTTTAGAGAGTGAACTTCATACCGCTCAGGTTCTTTTTGTTACATTAGATTCTTCTATGCCGGGGGGCATTTCACCTGTTTCTATGGAACCCCCTCCAAGTACTGAGGTCTTTTCTTTTGATTGGAATAGATTGACAGAACCTCATCTTCCTTCCTCCATCCCTTTCCAAATCATTGTCAAGGTTGGTGGTAGGGACATGCATCGCACGCAGGTAGATGAAGGTGCTTCTGTTAGTATTTTATACTCAATTGCTTGGAAAGCTTTGGGTTCCCCTCAGCTTGCGCCTATTACGCAGAATCTAAAAGCTTTTAACAGAACCATTAGTGAACCTTTAGGGATCCTTACTAATTTTTCCATTACCTTGGAAGGTAAAACTGTCTGTATTGATCTTATGGTAGTTCGAGGTCCCTTGGATTTAAATTTACTTCTTGGGTGAGACTATGTTTATGCAGTGAAAGCTGTCGTATCGACACTCTTTCGCGTGATCTCTTTCCCTCACAATGGAAATATTGTGACCGTAGACCAGCTTTCGTTCCCTAGTCTTGTTTCAACTACCAATAATATGACAGCCCTAAATGTTCCTGATTCTCAAGTGGTATCTACCCCGCCACGGGTTAATTATGTGGCAACTGGTCCCATGTTTTCAGTTACCGATGTAAGTGAGCCTCTCACTGTTTGCTCATATTCCTTTGATTTAGATCCGGTAATTGACATGGAAAACTCTATGGGATTACTTGAACACGATGTTCTTATCCCTTTTGAGTCCCTTGACATGTGTTCCTTCCAAAGAACTATTCTTCCTTCTGGTGAAGACCTTTTGGAAGCCATGATCAAGTTGTGTCCATTGACATGTTTTTCTTCCAGTTGGAAGCCATGATCAGTGAGTGCGAGGATAGTTCCTTTTCCTGTACCAACCTCATTAAAAAATGAAACAGGTGTCCACGAGGATAGTTTTTTCCTGTATCAAGCTCGTTAAAAAATGAAACAAGCTGCGTCAAGGAAAGTTCCTTTTACTATGTTGACCTCGTTAAAAAATGAATCGGTGAGTATGAGGAAGGTTCTTTTCATGAGTCAATCTCATTAAAAAATGAATCAGTTGGTCGGAGGAAAGTTCTTGTTACTGAGTCAACCTCGTTAAAAAATGAATCAGGTATGAGGATAGTTCTTTTCTTGTGTCAACCTCCTTAAAAAATGAAACAACTCCCTTTTCAAGTTAAATCTTGAAAGTAAACCTTCATTCCATCCACCTAGTTGAATGCAATGAAGCTTGGGGGGCATGTACCTCGCTTTGCATCATAATGCTAGGGGCATGTGAACTTCTGGAGCATAGTTCCTTGTCTTGTGTCAAGCTCGTTAAAAAATGAAACAAGGAGTCTTGAGCATAGTTCCTTGTCTTGTGTCAAGCTCTTTAAAAAATGAAACAAGGGTAGGTTATATAGGTGTTATAGACATTTTTGTGCCTTACAGCTTTGAGCATGAAATGTCCATAATCCAAGGGATCCAAAGTCCCTAAAAGTGTTGTTCCTGCCCCTAAAGGAACAAGGTCAACCAATGACAATTTCTCCCAGAAGTTCTCCACCAAAAACTACTTAGAACTAGTCAAATCAGGATCAATTCAGATGCTCCACTAGCTGCCTGCGTTGCAAAGCACCCCAGTACACTAGCTAGGTGCGTTGCAACGCACCTAAATGCACTACCAGGGTGCATTGAGTGAGAAATGCCAAATGGCAGTGTCATTCCGCAAGGTGTACAGACAATGGAAGCTTCTAGAATCTTCCTCAATGACACTTGTCTCACTGAGTTCGACCAAGGATGAGTAAGAGGCTCTCAGCCTCCAAGTGGAAGCAAGAACTGACAGAGAGAAGCCACAAGTCAAAACATAAGCTGACTCATCCTCTCTACTTACATCTATATATGGATCCCTCATCCCAGAGATCCAGAGGCTGGAATTTTGTACTTTGCAGAGAATTGTTGTTGGTTTGAGATTGAGATTAGTGCATTGGGTGATTTATGCTTTGTTGGAGGTGAGGAAGGGATTCCTTTGCTGGGAGGTAGATGCTGGATCGAGACTCACTTGTTTGTATCTCCTCTTGGACTTTCTTATCATATCAATAAAACTATTTGAGTTTCTCCTATATGCTTGTATATCAATGATGCTTTGTTATATTTGCATGTTTAGCTTAAATCTGATCCTAAGCTATTTATGAATGTAAATCTATGTTTTGTGTAGTTTTCCTCTTCTGTGATCTTGCAGGAACTTGGTGAAGCTGGGCCAGTAAGGGAGCAGGCAGCGAGAAGCGAACAAAGAGAAGAGCGATTGGATAAACAAACTAGCGAAAGACACAGGTTAGTTACATCCTTCCTCTTCGTTTACATTTCATAAAGAAGAATACGAAAGTAGTTGTCCTTGTTTGTTGCTAAGGCACTGTCACACCTTAGAGTGGGATAGGGGAGTTCTGAATAGATACTTTTCCCAACAACAAATTGGCGACCATACTGGGGATCGTATCTAGTTAGTTTATTTGTGTTTCTATTGTTGTTCTTCTCATAAACTTAGGAGTGGCAAATCGAACTGCATTTGCCATTTACAAATGCAAAGTAGAGATCTGCTACTCTAGTCCATTCACTGGGCCTGTTTATGATCTGAACAGCTGATCCACAAATGCTCTAATTGCCCTTTGTGATAGCTCTTAGTCCTCCTTTAAATCATCCCTCTAATTGTACCTTATTGATAGCTTTTATCCGGCCAAAAACCATAGATTAAACTGCAAACCGTGACCCAGAACCCAGAGAAAATTCTCGTTTCTGCTTCAGCGCAGGCTCTGTGAAGAGGTTCTACATTTCAACGCAGGTCCCGAGAGGGCTACCTGTGCTGCAATTCAGTTTCTCTGTGAAACAGGTGCGCCGATCAGCCTTTGCCCTGTGCAGCTGTGGTTCTTTGCTTCATTTTGTTCAGTTTTATCTCTGATTTTTGCAGCCTGTTATCAGTGTGTGTACCTATCTGAAAACCCCTTTTCTTTGCCTTAATTCTGCCTCAGTTGTATAAAAGAAACTGTATTTGTTACATCATTTGCAGTTTCCCATTACAAAAGTAAACTAGTCATACTGTCGCCCTTAGATCTAGACCTGTCGTAAGTGTCGTTTTGATCTTAGGAGTAAGTTTGTTTGCTGTTGACAGTTGATTACACTTTTAATTTTGTCTTTTGGTTTGAATTCTGAATTTCTAGTGTCGAAACAAGTGTTTACTTCAAAATCATAAAGTGTCGTAATCGTCTTTTTGATTTCAAAAAGAAGCTTGTTTGTGTTTTCACTTGAAATCGAATTCAAATTTGTACAACAACTTTCTTTTTAGGCATCAATATTAAGAAAGTAAAAACAAATACATGCACAAGTGCATTTGCATTTTGATAGTTTGTATGGATTTATTTAGGGAAAGTGCATTTACAGTGTGCTCTATGCTCTTTGAGAAAAGATTGTGTCTTTCTTTTCCCCTTGTAGCTAGGATTTTCATTGTTGAAAAGAGATAAAAGCTTGCTTATCATCTTTAGACTGCATTTAGGAGTTGTACCTACATCTCGTGGTGATCCAAAAAGGAAAACTTCTAAGAAAGATCAACCTAAAATAAATTGAATGAACTTAACAACGCATTGGAACTTAACGCACAACATAGAGGTCTAGGCTAGAGACGTGTTCCGGCGTCGTAAAACCTGGTAACTGTTGGCCTCACTGATGGTTGGGTGATTCCTCCTGAGAGACGATAAGTGCCAGTACGGATTGTGCTCCCACGTACCGTCGAGTATATATTGGGAGACCCCTATAGGCTCAAAACCTTTATCCATAGGAAGCCGTGTCGGCCGCCCTACTGATCGCAATGCACTGAACACAGAATTTAGGAAGATTGACCGCCCGTACCCTAAAAGGTATTCTGCGGTTTTGCGATTGGTTTGGCACACCCTCTACCTAGAACTCCAGAGCAGTCCCTTTCGTTCCTTTTCAGACTCCTTAACAAAAAAGGTCCATCTGAGCACTTGTCACTTCAGGCTCATTAAAAATCGAAGGAGACTAGAGTCATCTTTTGCTTTTTCTTGACTCTTTAAAATTGAAAAAGCAAGTTGTGTCCAAGCGTCGTTAAAATTTATTTTAAACGGAATATTCATACCCTTTTTCCCGCGTTGATCTTTAGGTTGAGAAAATGGAGCCTACCAACCAAGGAATTCCCCTTAGCGGAAATCCTAGTCCCTTCTCCTCTTGGGGAGATGTTGGTGCACCCCATATGGCCACATTGTCGCTTCCAGGACTGACAATTGGCTTGCCGGTCTGGCTCTTCTCAACCAATGTCATTCAGAACACCACTATTCCTGAATAGTCGAATCAGCAATTAGACGAGTCCAGAATTTCCCACCAACCTTCTACTTCCTCTAATTCTTCTTCTCTTCCTTCCTCTTCGCGTGACGGGACTGGTAGAGCTAAAAACCAAGTTCCTAAGGAGAAAAAGGAAAAGAAGAAGAAAGAGAAAAAGAAGAAGGAGCCAAAGGCAAATAAGGGAAAACAAGTGTCGTCTAATGAAAATCCACACACAGCACTGACCAGGCCTAAATCGCCATGTGTCATTTGCAAGGGAGACCACTTTCACAGAGATTGTCCTTGCATCCCTCAGATACTAAGGGACTGGTCTCCCCGTTTGCACAATCCGGTGTCGTCAACCTCTGATAGCCATGTTGAAAGCACACCGTCAACTAGTGAAAGTGAAGTCCCAGGACAAAAAGGGAGGGCTAGACCTCCCTGTAGACTGTGCGAAGGCAACCATGCCCTCCACCGTTGTCCCTTCTTAGACGAAGCCAAAAGAGTTTTGGATGATCGTCCGGTTTCACCGTTACGACTTCCTCCTGGATATAAAAAACTCTTGTCGAGTCCTTCGTTAGTTGAAAATCCAGTTGGCCCGCTCAAGTGGTCAGCTGAAGCGTCTATCATTGAGGATAAACCGACTGAATCCATACCAGACGAAAGTCAAAAGGTCGAGGCGGCAGTCGACCCGGTTTTGCCTTCAGAGGAATTATCTTCGAATGATACAGTCACTGAAGAGGATAAGGATGACACCATCCAAATTCTCTTCATCAACACAGACTCCGACGAACACGGGGGCAATCCATCCATTCCTTTATCGCAGGAAGGAAGTTCGTCAGAGCGATACCTGGCCGTCTACTCGGTCCCACCACCAAGCAACCTAGTTGTATCCTTCGACTGGAACCAACTAGGCAGACCCCGTTTGCCAGCAAGCATACCATTCCGAATTATCGTTCAAATATACAGAATGGTCATGGCTGGCACCATCATTGATGAGGGGGCATCTGTGAGTATCCTTTCCTCTATTGCTTGGAAAGCGCTTGGTTCGCCATCGCTTTTGCCTGAGATGAGAAATCTGACAGGCTTCGATAAAGGAACTAGTCGACCTTTAGGGATCCTCCCCAATGTGCCCATAACATTGAAAGGGAAGACCGTTCAAATGAACGTGATGGTCATTCAAGGACCCTTGGATTATAACCTACTCCTTGGACGAGACTATATTTATTGCATGGGAGCCATCGTCTCCTCACTCTTTAGAGTAATGTGTTTTCCGCACGAAGGAAGAGTGGTCAAGCTCATGGACCAGCTTTCATTTCCCGGATCACGCATCACAAATAGTCATATACCATCCCTAAATGGTCTCTTCACGCAAGAAATGTCTCAAGTCCCAGTCCATCCTCCCGATGAGCGCGAGTAATTCGGAGGGATATGACTGAAACCCAGGGGGCATGCATCCTGGTCTGCTTCGGCAGGAAAACTTTGGGTATAGGGTAGGTTTCCGCGGGAGAATATGACTAGTCTGTACCCCATCCGTGATTGAGATAGGGGTTATTCTAGAATACGATTCTCTTGTCAAAGTTATGTGTTTGGCGCTCGTCGTCACTCACCTTTGTTTATCTCGGTAAACATCGCCGGAGAAGTGTTTTATTTGCTGTGTGAATAGGACAATCTTTGGGTAACCTGTAAGAGGTAGTACCCTTCCTGATAAAACAAATGTTTTGTCAGCTCGAATAAAGGGTGACCCTTCCTGATAAAATGAAAGTTTTGTCAGCTCGAATAGAGGGAGATCTCGAAACTTTGTTTTATACCTGGGGGCATGCAAACCTTTTGGAGTGCAAGCAAAGAGCGGTTATTTATCTGTTTTTGGGATTAGTCGTTTCCTAACTTGCATAAAGAAAGGACGTGGGGCAAAAATCTAAAAGTTGCCATTTTATATGAGACATTCTTATCATATGACTGGATTTATCGAGTAGTTTTAGCACATAGTTCATGCTCATTAAAAAATAAACATAAGACCGAGCAAGTGTTTCAATCCGCGTTTAAGCTCGTTAAAAAATGAACTATCCTTCGGTAAATAACCACCGTGAATGTAACATTATCAGCCATTAAAGCCTTGGTCGTGTTTGCACCGTCACCTCCACTTTTCCATTGGCCGATCATTCACCTCCATTTGATTGTTTACCCATTTTGAGGAACAACTGCGAAGAGTGATTTCACTAGCCATCCTTGTGACACTGCCGTGCTTGGAAAATTCCAACCCTTACCTGGAATCAGCTGCTACCCATCTTATCACTCGTTCCTCAAAAGACTAGTCTTCTTTAAGCTCTTTTCATTTGACTCGTAAAATATGGAAAGATTGCCGAGTTTTGGCCTTCCAGCTCGTTAAAGTGACCGGAAGTGCTATCCCTCCTCTAGATTTTAATCTTTTTGGACCTGAGGGATTATTGCACAAAAAGATCGAGCGCTTGTTTTTTTCGGCTCGTTAAAACTATCGAAAATTCATCCCTTCTGTATTGTTTTAAACTTTTTCGGACTTAAGGGATTAGATGACGAAAAAGGAACTTTGGAGTTATCTTTATGTACCTTTTCAGACTCTCTAAAAATGAAAAGGACCGAGTTATCTTTGTCGTTAGACTCGTTAAAAAGATTAATAGCGACAAACTTGTCTTTAGACGAGAACGAGTTTCACTATCGCTAGGCTCGTTAAAACATAGCGATGGGTTTGCCCGAAGGGAAAATTATAGAACAAGCATATGTTATCCTCCTCAAGCTTGACAAAAATAAAGAGGTACTGGTCAGCAATGACTGGGGAAAAATTGGGAAGAAACTCAAATAACCTTTATTGGTAGCAAGTCGCTCTTGAACATGACACTTCCACTTCGTGCCTGAGTCGGGTTGGGTTGTTTGATTCACCGGTCACATCACCATGGTCTCGCCATACCATCCACCTTTGGGGTCAATGCTACCAATCCATCATATAAGTGTCGCCGATATGTTCAAGAGAAGTCATCGAGAGAAGTCACCCGTGTCCCATCCACTACCATACATTATACTTCATTCTTTCATGACCGCCACCCTGAACCATATATCATCAGATCGTTTTCACCTCCATCAAAATCATTTGCTCCGTTCCATGTCATTGATGTGGGATACATCAAGGCCCTCCTTTGACGGATCGCTTCGTGTCGACATCAGCTCATTATCCAAGAAGTTGATCTAGGAACACCCCTTCAGTACTTTGAAGCTTGCATGCCTCAATGGCAAGTTTCTCACTTCCGGCGACAGGTATACATCAATGACCTTCGACCAAAAGATTTTGCGTGGTGTTCGACGCCAAGTCCTTTATTCACACCACGTGAATTGTACTGTAGTACCTTGAGGGTCATTATCATTATAGGTAATTCCTCTCGTGCTTGTTAACAGTTTAC
Organism: Pinus tabuliformis; assembly: GCA_031772625.1. Taxonomy (NCBI): domain Eukaryota; kingdom Viridiplantae; phylum Streptophyta; class Pinopsida; order Pinales; family Pinaceae; genus Pinus; species Pinus tabuliformis. The sequence continues at coordinate 450,261,114 of CM062819.1, forward strand.
ATCATTGACTGGTAATCAAGCGATGTCTTTCCATGTTCGACTTCAGAACATTTCTCACATGGATCGACTTGTACTTAGAGTGAAGATCAGAAGAGATTGAAGACCCCGATCTAGTTTCATCCATCCGGGCTGCGATATATATTCAGGAAAAATAAAGACATTGACATGTACAACATTGCAGCACAGATAATCATCCTACCACAAGGATGATGACTTCATCAGAATCATCAGTCTACCATCAGACGCTTGTCTGTCCTATGTACATAAAAATGAATTTATAAAGCTGAGCATGGGAATGCCCGCCTCAGCTAGATCATGAAAATAGTATGAAAAATAATGTATTGTATTGTATCTTATTACAGGTCTCCTCCCAGCATTGAAAGAACTTCAGATCCTCCTAATAAAGCATTTCACCCGATAAACGGCCTCATACTTTAGGGGGCAACTGTTATAGACATTTTTGTGCCTTACAGCTTTGAGCATGAAATGTCCATAATCCAAGGATCCAAAGTCCCTAAAAGTGTTGTTCCTGCCCCTAAAGGAACAAGGTCAACCAATGACAGCTTCTCCCAGAAGTTCTCCACCAAAAGCTACTCAGAACTAGTCAAATGAGGACCAATTCAGATGCTCCACTAGCTGCCTGCGTTGCAAAGCACCCCAGTACACTAGCTAGGTGCATTGCAACGCACCTAAATGCACTACCAGGGTGCGCTGAGCGAGAAATGCCAAATGGCAGTGTCATTCCGCGAGGTGTACAGACAATGGAAGCTTCCAGAATCTTCCTCAATGACACTTGCCTCACTGAGTTCGACCAAGGATGAGTAAGAGGCTCTCAGCCTCCAAGTGGAAGCAAGAACTGACAGAGAGAAGCCACAAGTCAAAACATAAGCTGACTCATCCTCTCTGCTTACATCTATATATGGATCCCTCATCCCAGAGATCCAGAGGTTGGAATTTTTTACTTTGCAGAGAATTGCTGTTGGTTTGAGATTGAGATTAGTGCATTGGGTGATTTATGCTTTGTTGGAGGTGAGGAAGGGATTCCTTTGCTGGGAGGTAGATGCTGGATCGGGACTCACTTGGTTGTATCGCCTCTTGGACTTTCTTATCATATCAATAAAACTATTTGAGTTTCTCCTATATGCTTGTATATCAATGATGCTTTGTTATATTTGCATGTTTAGCTTAAATCTGATCCTAAGCTATTTATGAATGTAAATCTATGTTTTGTGTAGTTTTCCTCTTCTGTGATCTTGCAGGAACTTGGTGAAGCTGGGCCAGTAAGGGAGGAGGCAGCAGGAAGCGAACAAAGAGAAGAGCGATTGGATCAACAAACTAGCGAAAGACACAGGTTAGTTACATCCTTCCTCTTTGTTTACATTTCATAAAGAAGAATACAAAAGTAGTTGTCCTTGTTTGTTGCTAAGGCACTGTCACACCTTAGAGTGGGATAGGGGCGTTCTGAATAGATACTTTTCCCAACAACAATAGTTAGATTGTAGAGAGTAGAAGCAAGGATAGTTTTGTTCCTGTGTCAACCTCGTTAAAAAATGAGACAGGGTGTTAGAGGATAGTTCCTGTTATTGAGTCAACCTCATTAAAAAATGAATCAGGTAGATTTTAGAGTATAGTTCCTTGTTAGGTAGATTGTAGAGAGTAGTTATGAGCATCGTTCCTTATCTTGTGTCAAGCTCGTTTAAAAAATGAAACAAGGGTTTTGAGGATAGTTCTTTTCTTGTGTCAACCTCACTAAAAAATGAAACAACTCCCTTTTCGAGTCGAGTCTTTCCAAGATCTTGAAAGTAAACCTTCATTTCATCCACCTGGTTGAATGCAATGAAGCTTGGGGCACATGTACCTCGTTTTGCATCATTATGCTGGGGGCATGCGAACTTATAACAAGCATAGTTTTTCGTTTCAAGCTTGCGTAAACATGAAACTGGATCCGAGCATAGTTCTTTTCTTGTGTCAAGCTCATTAAAAAATGAAACAAATCCTCCTCAAATTGAGTCGAGAGTTTGAATAGATCTCATAAATGTTAATTTGTATATTTAGGTTAGTTATTTCAGTTTTTTGCATAATTTTCTTACAGTTTTAGGTCGATTCTTTCAAATGATCTCGTAATTGAACCTTCATTCCATCCAGCTATTATTAATGTACTTAGTTGAATGAAATGAAGCTGGGGGGCATGCGCTCTAGTAGTTATGCTTAGGGGGCATCAAGCACAGTTTTCTTTCTGTTTCAAGCTTGTGTAAAAATGAAACTACTTTGAAGCATAGTTTTTCTCTGTTTCAAGCTTTTGTAAAAATGAAACCTATCTCGAGTCAATTTCAGTTATTTTCAAGACTCGTTAAGCTCATGAAAATCCCGAGATTATTTTGCTATCTTTCATTCTCGTAAAACAAATGAAAATGCCGAGTTCTTTCCGTCTTTTCCTACTCGTAAATTAAATTGAAAGTTGGCCATATGAGTACATTTTTATCATTTTTTCGAACTCGTTAAAGCTTACGAGAAAGTGAAACCTTGGAGTCACCTTTAAGCTCTTTTCTGACTCCTAAAAAATGAAAAGATTGCCGAGTTTTTCTTTTAAACTCGTTAAAATGGAATTAAAAGACAGTCCACTTACATCTCTTTTCTAACCGTAAAAACACGAAAAGATTGCCGGATTTTTGTTGTTTCAAATTCAATATTGGTTATAAAACGATGTGTTGTTGTTCACTTTTTTACTTTTTCGGATCAGGGGCACTAATTATGAAAAGTACTCCTTGGTTGTAAAGATCAAGCGGTTCTCTCAAGTATTATTTTATACTTTTTCGGGCTTGGGAGACACAAATTTATGAAGAAGGTCAATCCTGGAGTCTTCTTAAGTTTTTTCAGACTCTCTAAAATTGAAAAACGTCAAGTTTCTCCTATACTGGACTCATTAAAATTTCATAGTAAAGGACTTGTTCAATTACAAACAGAAACAAACCACTCCTTCTTAGGGTTCGAATTTAAACTAAGTTGAACTCATCTGAAGGATGAGCTTATAATCAAGCAAATGTTATCCTCCTCAAGCTTGTCAAAAATAAAGAGGTACTTGGCAGAAATGGTGGGGGAAAAGAGAGAAAAATGAGCCTGATTGTCATACTTTGTAACCACTCTTGAACATGACACTTTTATTCACCTGGGTTGGGAAATCCTTTGCGTAATAGTAGATCAAACCACATTGAAAGTCTTCAGCCGGTTTCTGGGTATTAACTTTGGGTCAATTGTCACCAAGCCATCTATCGTGTCATTATGTGTTCAAGAGGTCACTGCCAATAAGCCATTCATCTACAAAATATCTGTCATCCAACTGGACCATCCCTGAGTCAGTCCTTGCAACTAAATTTCTTCAACTTGATCTATGATTTCGTGTTGTGGGCTTGCCTGCGACGGATCGCTTTCTATCGACTTCAGCTCATTATCTAGAAAGATGATCTAGAAATCGTCAGTACCTTGAGATCTGCATGCCTCAATGGCAGGTTTCTCGCCTTTGACGACATGTTGCATCATTGACCTTCGATCAAAGGATTCTGTGACATGTTCGACATCAACACGTTTATTCGCATCTCATGGATTGTACTGGGTACTTTGAGAGCCATTGACATCACTGGTGGTTTCTCTCACACTTGTTAACAGTTTACATCATTGACTGGTAATCAAGTGGTTTCTACCATGTTCGACATCAACACATTCATTCGCACGGATAGAATTGTACTGTTTCGGGAAGTAGAAATGAAGACCCTGGATCTAGTTTCCACAATCCAGGTTGCGAGGAATTTTGTATTCATTATATAATGGACTATTTATAAATAGATGGATGCGCCCATACTGTGTCCACATGAGTCTATATTTGTGATGTTTTACAAGATAATTCCTGTATCAGAACAATAGTTAGTTTTCTAAGTCAGTTTTAATCTGAGTATGGGAATGCCTACCTTAGTGATGATATGATCTCATATATATATCTTGCATTGAATGTTTTTACAGGTTCCAACCGGGCTCTCCACAAGATGATCCTCGAAATGATAAAGTACTTCACTCTTCCTAAATGATAAATGAAATCCTCATCTACTACGGACTTCGCACTTTAGGGGGCAATCTGTTACACAAAAATATCGTCACCATGATTATTTGCAGTTAGTATGGGTCGATCATCACTTGTATTGTCCTCCTAAGCAGGTCTCAGACCTCAGCTCTTCAAGTCAAGCTTTGAAAATAAGAGAAAGACATTAAAACTCAATGAAACTCTGGTTTTGCACTTTCTCTCACTATCACCTGCGGTCCCGCACCCTCTGTTTACAAAAACTGCGGACATGCCCGCTCTGTCCCTAAAGGTGTGGGTGCGAACCCCTTTGAAAGTCAAAAAGGCGCAAGTTTATTCTAAAAAACTCACTTGGGTTAATTCTAGATGATTCTAGAAGGAATTTTGACGTGGATTTGCCGCTCTTAGGTGGTTCATGCATCCCAAAAGAGAAGGAGCTAATCCCTTGATGAGAGGAGCTATCCCTTTGAAGGAGGGCTTTATCCCTTTGAAGGAGGACCTAGTAACCTCCCTCCATTGCACTGTAAATTCAGGCATTGGGCTAGTTGCTAAGGAGGTTAGAAGCTGAACATTTTTGAGGGTAAATGCTGGTGAAATCAAGACTTCCTAGTTGAGCTTAAGAGGAGAGATCACATACCTTTTCGGCTTCATTGGGGAGTGAGTGAAACTTGTCAAAGTAGAGGAGACTTCTTGCTGGACCTTGGGAGGAGCTTGTACATCATCAAGGCACAGGTTGTAAAGTTCTTCTTCTTTTGAATTAATACAATCAAACTCATTTTTCTCAACAAGTATCTCATGTTATTTGTTTCATGGACTCCTTGACTTTCATGTTAAATATGTTTTATGATATTGGCTTTTTAGGTGCTATTTAATTTGTTTGCCTTGTTTGTGTTTGCAGATTCGCGACAAAGGAGCTCATTTGGATCGAAGGAGCGAGGGCATCCACAAACTTGTGTTGGACCTAAGGTAGGCCCTAAAAACACTTGTTTGCCGTTTTTTATTAAAGCATATTTAGAGAAAGATAGCGTCTGGTTGGTTTGCTTGTCATTAGGTCTTCTTTAGATGCATCACACCTCCCATGTGCAGTAGGTGAGATGCATCCCTGTTTCCCTGTGTTACATGTGAGATGATCAGATAAAACTGTTTCTGCCTCCAAATTCTGGTTTCTCTTCACTCTCTTCAGCTTTATTCAGGTGTTTTGTTGTCTGTGATCAGTAGACCACTATTGAAACCCCCTTGCTTTGGATCATCCAACCTCCATTGTACAAAGATTTGTGAATGTTTTTATGTATTTTTCTCCATTCACAGTTCTCATTTACAAAATAGTAGTTTAATCGAACTGTCGTCTTTTGATTTGAAAGTGTTGCAAGTATCATTTTTAGTCAAAGAAAAGAATCCTTCTCTTTTTGATAGTCGATTACACTGTTACTCTTGTATTTGATTTGAATTAATAGTATTTCAAGTGTCAAAAGCATTTTTCAATTCAAAATCGCAAAGTGTCATCTTATCTCCCTTTCGTTTTTTGAAAAGAAAATCGTTAGTATTGTCACTTTGAAAGAAGATATAATTCAAATTTGTACCCAGCATTCTTTTTGTAATTCACACATTAAGAAAGTGAAAAACAAATACATGCATATGCATTTGCATTTAGATTGCTTGTTGATTTTGATTTAGGATAGTGCATCTAGTGTGTGCTCTCTGCTCTATGTTGAAAGGATTTCATTTCTCTTTTCGTAGTAGCTAGGATTTTCATTGCAAAAAGAAGATTAAACGATTGTTTATCATCTTAGATTGCATATTTAGGAGTTGTATATCTACATCATGCAGTGAACCTTAAAGGAAAACTTCTTAAGAAAGATCAACTGTAAAATAAATTCAATGAACATAAAAACACTTTGGAACCTAACGCACAACTTCTAGAAGTCTAGGCTAGAGACGTATTCCAGTGTCATAAAGCCTGGTAACTGTCACTTTCATCGTAGGTTGGGTGATTCCTTCTCTTTGAGATGAAAAGTTCCAATACGGACTTGTGCTCCCACGTACCATCGAGTATATATTGGGAGACCACAATAAGCTATATCCTTTATCCTTAGGAAGCCGTGTCTGCCGCCCTATTGATCGCAATGCACTGAACACAACATTTGGGAAAATTGACTGCCATACCGTAAAAAGTATTCTGCAGTTTTGTGATTGGTTTGGTAATCCCTCTGTCTAGATTTCCAGAGTAGTCTCTTTCGTTCCTTTTCAGACTCCATAAAGGAAAAGGTCCATCTTAGCACTTGTCACTTCAGGCTCATTAAAAGTTGAAGGTGACTAGAGTCATCTTTAGCTTTTTCTCGACTCTTAAAAATTGAAAAAGCAAGTTGTGTCAAAGCATCTAAAATTCATTTAATACGGAATAAAATTTCCCCCCCTTATTTTGAGTTCATCAAATAATCTGCAATTGTGGAAGAAAGTCGATCAAAACCCCGTCGTTCGCAGAGACTGATGAGTCAGCGATCTTTGACTCCGAAAACAAAATCATTCCGGGCCAAAAATACTCGCTTAACTGGATCAAAGTCTCCTGGTTTGTTTGAGACTTGCGTTTCAACATCCTTTGAGACTCCAGTTACTCCAACCATTTCTGGTATCCCTGCCTCTACAGAAGAAGTTCCGCAGTTACAAGAGGACATTAGAACTGATCCTAGTGTAACAGTAAACACTTCCATTCCTGAAATAGCTCCATCTAGGGTTGATTTGGAAGGTGTTACCCCTCTAGCATCTATCGCTGCAGAATCTATACCTTCTTCGGCACCAGAAATATTTTACGGACCTAATGGTTTGCCTCTCCCACCTGGATTGATTGTTATAAAAGAGATTATGGAGGATCTTCCATCTAGTACTCCATGACATTTTGGAACTGGGATCCACCTATATCCTTCTACTTTAGAAGTTAGAACTCCTTCATCGCAAGTTCCTGTAGAATCACTGGGAAGTCTTTTGGATAGACTCGATATGTCTAGACAACCATCGAAATTTAGGACTGTGTCATCCGATACAGCGGTAGCAGAACTTCTTGCCACCACTCTAACAATGTTTGCTGGTATACCATCTGTCCCAACTAGCTCTCAACCACTAGAGGAAGTCCACCCAAGGACTGTTTTGACAGTATGGTCTATTCCCATTTGTTCATCCGGAATAGTATCTGGAATTTCTTATGTTGAATCTCAGCAAATTGATCCTTCACAATAGTATCAATTTGGGCAGTCTGGCCTCCAAAGACCAATCATTCCTTTGAGCACTAGATTGCCGCCGTATGGGGGCACTATACCCTTTCATTGTTACCTCCAGGAGAACAACCATATGAGAGTTCACAACCGAATTCAGGTCAAATTGTAATCACATTCAGCGGTTGGGTGCCAATACTGCCTCAACAACCAAGAGTTGTATACTCAATGCAACCAAGTCTACCTGTGTCAAATATCCCCATTACACCAGCTATTGTGGCAATGTTGCAAGTACAAGCGTTGCCTATTGTATGCTAGCCTCAAGTTTCTCAAGTCGTAGTACAACAACCTCTTGTCTCCATGATGCAACCGCAATAGCCAATTAGTGGCTCCTTAACTGGAGTGACTCAGGTTCAAATGGGTACTATTACCCCTCATCTTGGTCAAACATCCAGTATTGGGCAACAACAAATGGTTTCACAACCATGGTTGGTGCAACATCAACAACCACAATTCCAACAAGCTTACCAAGGACCTGAGCAACAAAGCTTTGCAGGTAATGGGCAGTCGTATATTCAAAACGGTTATCATCAATCATACCAAATTGGTTATGCCCAGCAACCTTATCAAAGTTATCAACATCAAATGCATTATGCTGGTATGGAAAGACCCACTGCTCAGGCGATCCCATCTTATCCTGGGTATGCTTCGCCAAACCTGAATCAACAATTGCCCTTCGTGGCAACTTTAGAGTTACCAAATCTAAATCGGCTAATGAACGATCCAATCGCTTATGCCCCTTGGTGGCCGAAGATTCCTCATAAACTTCCGTCAGATATTCCTAAATTCAATGGAAATCCGGGTGAAGATCCGTCGAACCATGTGATGACCTTTCATCTGTGGTGTTCCTCCAACACTCTAAATGATGATTCGATTAAGCTTCACCTTTTTCAGCGAACGTTAACTGGTCCGCCAGAAAAATGGTACATCGAATTGCCTAGAGATTCGTTTGATAACCTTAGCACCCTTGCCACCACCTTTTTAACCCATTTTCAGTTACCAATATGGTATGAAACAGGAACAGAACTTCTTACCAATTTCAAACAGATGACGGCCACTCACATATCTAATCATATTCATGAATGGCGACTTCATCGTAGAATGGTAAAAATATATGTCCCTGATCAGCTACTAGATGAATGGTTTATTAAGTCCTCGTTACCTTCTATTACAGAAGATGTGGCAAAGGGAGGAGTCATCACTGAAGAGCAAGTCATTGCTCGTGTGCAATATCTAGACTTGATCTATACTAAGTCTAGCACACTCTATGACAAAACCCTTGATGCTCTAAGACCAGAATTTTCCGTTCCTCCTCCTCCTAAATCAAACAAGGACTCTCATGTCGGCGATGGCGTGATAGGTATGACAAGCACGAAATCGACAAAGGCTGCATCCAAGAAAGCCTGTAAGGTTTCTGGTCAAAATGCAAATGAAGAACTTCTTGCCTCAGAGGTTAATGTCGTGTTGACCGACAAAGGAAAATAAGTGAAGCAACCAGGGGGCAAGAAGAAAGGGAAGAGAAAAAAGAAGAAACAGGATGATTCGTCTCCTGAAAAATCTTCTGCAAACACCTCTGGGCAAAAGAAACCTAATCAGCCATGCCTCATATGCGATGAGGATCATTGGATGAGGGATTGTCCATATAAAGCTGAAGTTAAGAAAATATTTAAGAATTCAAGAACTTCAGCAGTATTGACTGACCCATTTCTGAACCCAGGAACCAATCTAGTTGCTAGTGACAATTCTTCCCCATCCCAAGTGCTTATGTTTTCCATTTCAAAATAGCAAAATGAAGCTTTGATATCGACAAGGAGTAAATATTACAGGAATCCACAGCTATCGAACAACAAGGCTACTGATCAACCTAGTAGTTCGACAACAACTTCAACTGAAGTTGTGCCACCCATCATTCCTGAGTTAACAATAAAGCTGCCAAAGGGAGTAGTACACAAATCGACATTTAATCCTCATGCCAGAGCAACACAGAATTATAATATAGTAGAGGACCTAGCTCAATCGCCGTGCACTATGTCGACACTTGAAGTACTGCAAAATTGCCCCTCCCAAAAGCAGGCTCTATTATCAGCAATAGGTGGCATTGACCCAGCGGATTCCAATCTTATGGCCTTTAATCATAAAGGACATGAACCTCAGTTACCAGCTCAACTCGCTTTCCTCATTCAAGTGAAAGCCCTCAACAAAACTGTTTATCGAAAAATTATTGATGAGGGGGCATCTATATGTATTATGTCAATGAGTTGCTGGAAAACTTTAGGATTACCAACCTTGTCACGATCGTCAATGACGTTAAAAGCATTTGATGGATGAACATACACTCCATTTGGGATTTTGAGTAACTTACAAGTTGAGTTGGGGGGAAAAACAATAGAAATTGATGTTGAAGTTATCGATGGAAATCTCGATTATAACATCCTACTAGGAAGGCCTTGGATTTATGCTATGGCCGTTGTTGTGTCAACGTACTTAAGGAAGATTACATTTCCTTTTCAAGGAGGAATTACAATCGTTGACTAACAAACCTTTCTCCCAAACAGTTCACAAGTTATGGGAAGCATCCCGATGATCCACAAAAGCTCTCAGTTGCTTCAAAATATCAAAGTAGGCCTGCTAAAAGACCCTACATTGATGGGTACTTTTTCCCTACCGCCTCCAAACAACCTGGCGGAAGTAGCCACAGAGGGAACCTACAATATGGTATCTTCCATTCAAAAGGTATCCGAACATGATGTTAGCATGGATCATCAGCAGGTATTGCCTCCAAGCCCAATGGAAGTATTGTAGAAATCAATGTTCTCGGCATGGGAGGCAAACCCAAATGAACGCTCATCAAGCATTTGGGTAGATAGGTCTAAGGAGTATGGTACCTCTTCATATCCTTGGTCGCATGTACATTCTACGGACGAAGGAATTATTCAGTCAATGAACATAGAGGGGGCACCATGGGAAGATTACCACCATCGTTCCCATCTTCCAGATTACAATGAAGATTACTTCGACAACCTTAATCATCCATCAGTTTTTTATTTTCTATCAAATACTGTAAATACGGTGGATTCCGAGCAAAATCTGTCCAACATTAAAGAAACTATCACCATAAATATCTTGACCAAACCAGATGTTGTAGAAAATACTCATGTCGGCAAATCTTGTTCTTCTTCAAAATTAGAAGTATATTATTCTCTCTTTCGCGAGTTCAGAGATGTCTTTGCATGGTCATATGAAGAAATGCTAGGCATTGACTCAAGCATATTTGAACATGAAATTAAGATGTATCCAGATGTCAAACCAGTAAGACAACGGCTTCGGCAGGTGCACCCAAAGAAAGTCGCTGCCATCAAGGCAGAAGTTGAAAAACTTCTCCATGCTGGTTTCATTTACCTGGTTCCTCTAACTGATTGGGTATCGAACATTGTTCCTGTGATGAAAAAGCAAGGGACAATTAGAGTGTGCGTCGATTACAGGGATGTAAATCAAGCTTTTCTAAAGGACAACTACCCTACACCCTTCATCGACCAGATAATTGATGAATGCGTCAGATGTGAAATCTTTTCATTTATGGATGGATTTTCTGGGTATAATCAAATAAATATCCGCCCACAGGACCAGTCAAAGACTACATTTATCTATCTGTGGGGCACATTCGTGTACCGTAAGCTACCTTTTGGTTTAAAGAATGTAGGGGAAACTTTTCAAAGGGCAATGAATTATGCCTTCCATGACATCAAGAACATCGTTCAACCATACCTCAACGATCTTTCAGCTCACTCGTGAAAGCGGACCGATCATCTGCAGCATTTGAGAGCAATTTTTCTACGTTGCTGACACTACAAAATAAGACTCAATCTGCACAAGTGTGTGTTTTGCGTCGGTTCTGGTCGTTTACCTGGCTTTGTAGTTTCAAAGGACGGGATTCATCTCGACTCGTGTAAGGTTCAGGCAATCATCGATTTGCCTCCACCTTCAAATTTGCTTCAGATTCAGAAACTCCAAGGGAAAGCAAACTTTCTGAGGAGGTTCATTCCAAATTACGCCGAACTTGCTAAAGGTTATACGCGTCTCTTGAAAAAAGAAGTACCCTTCAACTGGAATCAGGTCGCGCAAGCTTCCTTTGATGCTCTAAAGGAATCCCTAATAAAAGCATCATTAATGTACGCTCTTGATTATCAAAGAGACTTTAACCTGTATCTGGTTGCAACAGATACGACCATCGCAATGGTTTTAGTTCAAGAAGAAAATGGAATCAAACATCCTGTTTATTATTTAAGTCAAAACTTAAATGATACAGAAAGCAAGTACTCCTATGTTGAAAAGCTGGCTCTCGCAGTAGTTCAAGCAATACAAAGATTTTGACACTATGTTCTCTTTCGAAAAAATACCATTTTGTCAGATTGCAACCCCATGACTTACATCTTGTCGAGACAGTTGCTTGGGGGAAAATATTCGAATTGGATAGCAATTTTGCAAGAGTTTGATCTGGAATTCGTAAAATCCAAATCAAAGAAAGCTCTGGTTTTCACGAAGTTACTATGTGTTTTCCCATCGTCATCCAACGATTCAACATCTAAAGCAACAATCGTGGATGAATTTTTGTTTATGATATTTTCAAGCGATCCATGGTATGGAGATATAATCATTTATCTCCAAACCCAAATGTATAGGTCTAATACCTCTCACTCAGAACAACGATGTACTCGATACTAAGCAAAAGACTACATGATCATCGGTGATACGCTTTACCATCGTGGTGTCGATAGATTTCTATGAAGGTTCCTCACCAATGAGGAGGCCGAAAAAGTCCTGAATGTTTGTCATTAAGGCACATGTGGGGGGCATCAATCTGGTTATGCTACATCACAAAATATTTTACAAGCGTGATACTTCTGGCCAACAATGTTCAAAGATTGCATAACCGCAGTCAAAAGTTGCCATGCTTGTCAAATCTTCGACCGCAAAACGAGAATACCACCCGCACCTATACAGCCAGTAGTTGCTGTTGGGCCATTCGCAAAATGGGGCATAGATTTCATGCAATGTAACCCCACCTCGGTCAGGAGGCATGGGTATATCATAGTCGCATTTGACTATTTTAAGAAATGGGCCAAGGCAATGCCTACATTAAACAACAGTGGCGAAACGGCCGATCTTTTCTTTTTCAATCATGTAGTCTCCAGGTTTGGTGTTCCAAAAGCTATAGTCATAGATCATGGATTGCATTTCCACAATCACATGATGGTTGAATTGGCTGCCAAATTAGGACTGTCACACAATAGATCTACTCTGTATTATCCGCAAGCTAACGGGCAAGTTGAGGTGATCAACAAAGTCCTGAAATGCATGCTGCAAAGGATGATTGGAGTCCATAAACGGAGTTGGTACCTAATCCTGTACTCAGCCTTGTGGGCATACCGGACATCGGTAAGAAATGCGACCGGATTTATGCCCTTTCAGCTGGTGTATGGCCTGGAAGCGATCTTACCAGTTCAGTGCGAAATTTCGTCTCTTAAGCTCGCAGTTGACCTCCTCCTCGGAACTTCAGAGGAAGAGGCTCATTTCTTAGAGTTAATCCAACTGGATGAAACCCATCGTGACGCTACCTTGGCTAATGAAGCACATAAGAAATGAGTCAAAGCACAATTTGACAAGAATGTCAAACCCCATGTTTTCTCAGAAGGTGACTTGTTCTTGCGTTATGATCAAGAATCTGATCAATTGGGAGCAGGTAAGTTCCAGTCTTTGTGGATGGGTCCCTACATTGTTAAGCATGCATTATCAAAAGGAGCCTACAAGCTAGTAGATTATGACGGGATTCCACTGTCGCAACCCTGAAACGGGTTGTACCTTAAGCGTTACTATGCTTGACTCAGCATGGTAACCTCTTCATATGCTTTTGTTACATTTTTGTTTTCATTAAGAGTGATAATTTTGGTTAGGTAATCCACTTTTGCATTTTGTTGCAGATGTCGAACCCATTGGAATCATTTGTTGGATATGCCGACGGGGAGAGTCATAGTACGCAAAACCTATCTTCTGCAGCTTGGGCCATCTTTGATCCAAGCGGTGAGTTAGTGAGTTTCAGAGAGGTGTGTATTGGTCAATAAACGAACAACACTGCTGAATATAACACATTGATAGGACTCCTCTCTGATGCCATTGTGCATGGCATACATCGACTTGTCGTCAGGCTAGACTCACAGCTCGTCATTCTACAGCTTACGGGCATCTGTTCCGTTCGGAATCCAACTTTCTATCACATGTTCCTAAGGGTCAAGATTTTGGAAAGGCAGTTTGATTCTATTCAATATCAACATATTTCCAGAAACTTAAACACATTAACCGATTCATTAGAAAATTATGTGTTAGATAGACATTTGCAACATTTGTAAAATAAAAGCATTTTATCAATAACTGCATCAGGATCATATAACTTAACCAAAATAAAGCTCCGAAAATAAAAAATAAAAAATAAATAAATAAATAAATATATATATATATATATATATATATATATATATATATATATATGTATATATAGTTTGTTTGTACATAGTGTTCTATGTCCAGGACAAAATCGGTCATATGACCCAAAAACTCAAAATGCAAGGGGGCACCCTAATCTAATGGTGCTGGTGATAACTAGTCACCGCCTGTGCAATAATGCGCAAGAGCCTAGTCCATTGGCTCGGCATGCCAGTGGTATGGCACTATAATATCAGAGGCAGCTCATCGGTCCTCACGTCCGGAATACCAAGGGTGAGACCCTCGATCCGATCCTGCAACATTGCAAGGGTCTTGGATACATCCAGGTCATGAAGAATGGCCCTCCCTACAGCCTCTCCTGTTGGAACGGCAGCTGCTACTCTCGGGCGCACTGCTAGTCGCACTAGCCCGATATCTACATAAGCACATGAGTTTTGATTAATCTTGATAAATATTTAAAAAAACAAAAGAACATTATAAAAACAATAAACAGAGATATGGTCAGAAATTTTTACCTATGACACCCCAATGCTCGCTAGCCGATAGCACCAAATCTGGGTCACCCTGGAAATCCATCCCAGCATATGGATACTTGGCATAAACCATATGTTGATGGTTGAAACACTTGAAGAAAGCATCAGAGAATGAAACCTGCGATTGACCAGCATGTCTCGCCATAAGGTCAACCCATCTCTGCATCCGTGGCTCAGTCAGTGGTGGTAGGCCAAGTGAGATGTACTGGGGCTGCATCAGTGGGATCCTCTCAAGGTGAAAGCGATCAGAATAGAACCATGGCCAAAGTTCTTAGATCTTCCATTTTTCACCCTGGTAAGTTGTTCTTTGATCACTGGAAGTATTGCATCACACCAGTTGAATACCTTGGGTTCGAGGCATTCCAAGGCGTATTGCATATAGGACCTGTTGGCCAAGTGAAGGGTCGTGCTACCAGCCAATCTAGCAAAGGTGAATAAAATAGTCCTCAAGGACCGGTCTGTGACATCTCGGATATTGATCTTGCCGTCCTTGATCGACTGAGATCCTTCTCTACAGTATCGGCGAATATAATCCCTCACAGATTCACCCCCATGGGCAGAACCTGATAATGAGAGAGGGGCACCACTCCTCGATAAACCGGTCAAAAAGTAGATGTCCTCAATAGTCATGGGGAATGATTTGCCTCTTATTTGAAACACTTGGTTGGTAGGATCCCATGCATCGAGGAAATATTGCAACAAGTTGATTTGTTGCCTCATGCTAGACATGTGGAAGAACTTGAGCAAGCCACAGTTCTGCAATGCAGTTACCATACCCAGATCATGTAGGGAAACCATGTCCTCTTCTTCATGCTCACCTTCACGCCATGTAACAACCATTTTTCTCCAATGAATCTCTGGAAAGCAAACAAGAGAAGAATTAGGATCCTGATTTGGCAAAAAACAGGCAAAATTTCCATGAAAAATCAAGGCAAAAATTTTCCTCCTTGCACCCATCACACCCTAGCTATGTACTAGGTGAGATGCATCCTGACTAGCCAGTGGCCAGCCTAGGATGCATTGCACCTTTCGATATATACTAGGTGCAATGGGGGCAGAACGAAATGTTCAAACCCCAGGGGCCCAGAAAAGTAGGAAAGCATGCTCAAAATTTAAAAAGGAAAGAATGCAATTGAAGAGCTCAGGTTTAGCTCCTACCTAGTCCAGACAGCGCCGAAAATTGTCCATAGAATCTCTCAAAATCAGCTGATGAAAATCAAGGGGGAAAACACCGCCAAAGCTCCAACAGTCACAACTCCAAATGAAATGGTAAAATGAGGGGTAAAAAACTATTTTTAAGTTACCTTTCACGTAATTTAAGTACGTATTAGTTTTTTAACTCATTTTTCAAGCATATGTCCTCATTTCTAATCATTTTGATGGAGCAATTGAACAGGTAGTACGACCGTCAAAAGAACATAGTGTTAATGGTGAATCGAATATCAATGACCATTAGCACGAGCAGTTTTACGCGAAGTTCAAGCTCGTTAAAAATTAAACCTAGCAATGAGCATATGTTCCACTAGTGTTTAAGCTCATTAAAAAATGAACCCACCTTTGGTAAATAACCATCGTGAACGCATTATCATCTGCTTTTGAACCTTGGTCGTGTTCTTACTATCACCTCCACTCTGTTTTAGCCGATCATATGCCTCCATTTGATTGTTTACCCCTTTGGAGGAACAACTGCGATGAGTGATTCTGTTAGCCATCTTCTTAACACTTCCCTGATTAGAAAGTTCCAAACCTCACCTGGAACCAGCTGCTACCTGAAAATATCACTCGTTCCTCAAAAATGAGTCTCCTTTAAGCTCTTTTCATCAGATTGCTGAGAAATTGGCCTCTCCAACTTGTTAAAGTGATTGGAAGTGCCATCCCTCCTCTAGATTTTAATATTTTTGGACCTGAGGGATTATTACACAAAAAGATCGAGCGTTTTTCTTGTTTGGCACATTAAAAATATCGAAAAGTCATCCCTTTCGCATTGTTTTATACTTTTTCAGACTTAATGGATTATACTACGAAAAAGGAATATTAGAGTTTCCTTTTCGTCTCTTTTTAGACTCTCTAAAATTGAAAAGGACCAAGTTATCCTTGTCGTTAAACTCGTTAAAACAATAGCGACAAACTTGTCCATTCAGACAAGAGCGAGTTTCACTATCTCTAGGCTCGTTAAAACATAGTGACAGGTTTGCCCGAAGGGAAAATTATAGAACAAGCATACGTTATCCTCCTCAAGCTTGACAAAAATAAAGAGGTGCTGGTCAGAAATGATTGGGGAAAATTGGGAAGAAAACTTGAAGAAACTTTATTGGTAGCAGGTCGCTCTTGAACATGACACTTTCACTCCATCACCATGATCGAGTCGGGTTGGGTTATTCCATTCACCGGTCACATCACCATTGGTCCACCGTACCATCGAATTTTGGAGTTAACGCTACCAATCCATTTCAGTGTCATCGATATGTTCAAGGGAAGTTGCTCAGAGAATTCACCTACCCAGCTTATGTCTCATCTGCTGTAATAGCTTCACACTTCATTCTTTCATGACCGCCACCCTAAATCTTGTACCATCAGATCATTTTCACCTCTACAAAATCATTTGCTCAGTTTCATGTCGTAGATGTGGGATCCATCAATGCCCTCCTACGACGGGTCACTTCTTGTCAACATCAGCTCATTATCCAAGAAGTCGACCTAGGAACAACCCTTTCAGTACTTTGAAGCTTGCATGCCTCAATGGCAAGTTTCTCACTTTCGGTGACAGGTTTACATTAATGGCCTTCGACCAAAAGATTTTGCGTAGTGTTCGACATCGACTCATGTATTCACACCACGTGAATTGTACTGCAGTACCTTGAGAGTCATCATCATCATCAGTGATTCCTCTCGCACCTATTAACAGCTTACATCATTGGCAAGTAATCAGGCGATGTCCTTCCATGTTCGACATCAGAACATCTTTTCAGATGGATCGACTTGTACTTTCGGGCGAAGATTGAACGAGTTTTGAAGACCCCGGATATAGTTTCATCCATCCGGGCTGCAATAAATTTAGGAAAATAAGGACATCAAATGTACATCATTACTGCACAGATAATCATCCAAACTAAGGGATGATGGCTCTACCAGAATCATCAGTCTGCACACAGACGATTGTCTGTCCTATGTACATGAAAATGAATTTATCAAGCTGAGCATGGGAATGCCCGCCTCAGCCAGATCATGAAAATATTATGAATATAATGTATTGTATTCTATCTTATTACAAGTCACCTTCTAGTTCGAAAAACCTCGGATCCCCATTATAAAGCATTTCACCCGACATCAAAAGATTTATGACCTCATGCTTTAGGGGGCAACTGTTATAGACATATTTGGTCACTTCAACTCCAATCACATATGTCCATAAACCAAGGGCTTCTAAGTCCCTAAAAGTGTTGTTTCATACCCTAAAGGAGTAAGGTCAGCTGATTACATCATCTCCCAGAAGTTCTCCATGGAAAACTACTCAGAACTGGTCAAAGTAGGACCATACAGGCTACCCAGTGCTAAGGGTGCAATGCATCTCACGCGCCACATGCAAAAAGTGTGATGCATACTGGAAATCCCTTCTATAGGGTGCGATGATCGAGAGCAGACAAATGGCACAAGCAGTTTGCTGGGTGGAGACCCTGTGAATCTTCTAGAAGCTGCTCATTTGACACTTGCCTCCCTGAATTCACCCAAGGATGAGTAAGAGATCATGAAATTTCCAAGTGGAACCAATAACTATCAGACAGATGACACTAATCAAAATCCTAGAAGCTGACTCACCCCCTGCAAATATCTATATATGAATCCCTCATCCCAGAGATCCAGAGGTTGGAATTTGGTAATTTGCAAAGAAGTGTTGTTGGTTTCTCTTTGAAGACATTGTTGGGTGATCTTGCTTTGTATGAGGTGAAGAGGGCTTTCAAGCTGAGAGGATGGCACTGGGTCGAACCAAGTGGTTGTAATCCTCTCTTCTACTACTTTTATCAATAAAGCTATTTGAGTTTTCCTCCATATTCTTGTGTATCTCTGAATATCGTGTTGATATATGCATTTGTATGGTCAATATATATCTGATCCTATATTGTTTACAGTGATAGATCTCTATGCTTTGATGGTATTATGTTGTTGTGATTCTATAGGTTCTCTTTGAAGCGGGACAAGTAAGGAAGCAGTGGCGAGATTTTGTCGAAGGGGAAAGGAAACAAGAAAGGAGCCAAGCGAAAGATTGAGGTTGGTACTCTCTGCTTCTTTCTCATCTATCTCTTGTAAAGGAAATCACAAGTAACTTTAGTTTGTTTGTTTCTAAGATAGCTACCCGTCTTAGTGGGACTAGCAGTTCTGAATAGACACTAGTTTTCCCGGTAACAACAACTCAGGATCAAGTGTGTACCTGGCCCTTTTTTAGCTGGGTTTTTTATCTTTCCTCATAATCCTCTAAGGACTCATCATGTCCCAAGGTCATTCTAAAAATTTCCTCTTTGGCATCTTTGGACCTGCATTAGTCCCTATACTTATTGTTGAAATCTTGTTGCATCTGAGCCCAAGTGGTGATAATATCCCCAAGTAAACCCATGAACTAGTGTAGGGCTGCATCATTAAGAGTGGATGGGAATAATTTCAACTTCTGATCATCATAGGTGTAATCATAAGTTCTGCATATGACAACAAATTCAAAGAGAAAAGTATCTGGGTCCTCAGAGGTCAGACCATAGAAGTGACGAAGAGCAGAGGAGCTTGTGTTTTTCATCTTGGCATCCCCATTAGTTTTTCTAATGGGAAAATCACCCTTAATTCTTTCCTTGCCTCCCCTTTCATTTCTATTTTCAGCCATTGTGTCAATTGAAATGGTTTCTTCTTCTTCCCCTATAGGATCTTCAAAAATCTTTGGTTGTTTGCCTAAGGGGTCCTCTAGCTCACACCCACTGAAGAAGAGGGAAGGTTGGTTGTTTGAAGTGGTGTGGGTATTTTGTAGAAATTTTACTAAGCTATCCCTTTTCCTATGAGGCATGAAAGGAGTGTTTTTTTTCTTTTTGAGTTTTAAACTACTTGCAGAACTGAAAGAAAACAAAACTGAATTGCAACTATTTACAAAATAGAACTAATTGTAGAATGAAATAGATAAGAAAAAGAAGAAAGAAAGAAGAAATCACATCTACTTAGAAACCTCCCAGGAAACGGCTCCAAAAAGTGATGAGCATCAATATTGCAGCAAGGTTGTTGCAACTCCAGGGGCTACCAACTTTACTTCATCAACCCAGTGTTCGCACAAACTTAGAGATGACAGTACTGTATACACAAATAGATGTAATTGATCTACTATTTGTCACTACTGAGCTGGGGGGATAGACCACAAGGGTTTCTGAAACCAGCCTTCTATTGACTAGAAGAATTCTGATTACCAACTTGGAGAAGGGAAATTTACCCTATTGGAAGAAAAGAAATCTTGTCTATTACATGAAGGAAAGACTGAAAGAAATGCTTGCAAAACAACATGAAATCCATTATCTACTTGCTAACATACTTTTCTTGCAAAATAACCCTACTTGAACACATGTGAGATTTCAACTAATCTAAGCATGAAATCTCATCTAGAGAGTGCTAACTGTTGTGTTCAAGAATAAATATAAAATAACTTTTTCTTTTTATATTTTTACTTGACAAATGTAAATGCTAATCTTGCTTGGTTCTTTGGAAGGGAAGACAGATGTGAAGGAAAAGGAGTATAATGGTTCAGATGATTGGGAGGGCAAGTAGGGAACTAATCTAGCCTTTTAGTGATGATTTTTCTCAATTCGGGCTCAAAACAGGCAACTACATGTTTTCCTACAAGATGTCTATAGGAAGTACTAGTTCACCTACAGGATCCCCTGTTTTATTACAGGAGCAGGTCAAAAGCTTAGGGAGTGGTCTAGAAGGTGGGATGGAGCTTCAAAAAGGTGAATAAGGAGGCAAAAAGGCATGGGAGTGGTAGGAACTTACTTAAAACTCAAGCAAAATATTTGAGATGGTTGGATTCGCTCAACGAAGATGGAAAGTTTCCCTCATAAGACAAGAATTTGAATTGATACCTTAGTGAATTTTTGCAATCATGGGTGGATATTGCTTGGCTGAGGCTGATGAGGTGAGATCTTCTTGTCATTTAGAATTCTTGCAACAACAAACATCATTCTTGGAATTCAATTCATAACTTCATCAAAGACAAGAAGGGTTTATTCAGATAGAAGAAAACAAAGTTGTAACCATTTACTTGCTAAATGCATGCATGGAAGTGCTTGAAACCAATATGAAAGTGAGATGAAATTAGTGAAAAAACTAAGAGATCAGAAAATACCAATTGTAACTTACCTTATGAAACTGGAAGGTAATGACTTAATTAGCAAGAAAACCCTACATTACACAAAAAACAAGAATTCTATCTTTTTGGGTTGTATGAGAAGTTTTCCTCAAACCATGACCCCTGAAAGAGAGAAATCACGTGAGAATCACTTGTTGTCACCCTTTTTAGAATATATTCTTATCACTACAATGCTACTTTTAGAACTATCCACAAATGGAAGAAAACTAATTAAATCTACCAATACTTTCAAATTAACAATACCAAAATCAGTTTAACAACTATGAGTATAACCTAAGCATACATATACAACAAGAGGAACCTTTGCTACTAGGGTTGGGCCCTAACCCAAAATCTTCAACCCTCTAAGTCAACTCAGTGCTGGATCAATGGAATGCTACTCATTTTCATTAAAGAAATCAGAAATACATAAGAGTGCTTGGTTACAATGCTTCAACTCGAAAACTGCTTAAATATCTTGAAGAAAAAACCTGAATCCTAATGACGTTGTAGGCCTCTTTATTTATACAACTGAAGTTACCAACAACTTCCTTAAATTTAGGGATGCTTGGCTACAATCTTGAGATCAACTGGTCTTCAACTGTGTCTGGCTTTCCTGCCAATGAACTTCATGACTGAGCTGCTTGCAACTCTGAGCTGATGAGATTTGATTGAGGAATCTTCGAGTGAGTGAGGAGTTAAAGAGGGAGAACATGTCTCCTAGAATCCCTCTTTCTTATCTCCATTCGATTTCCTATACTTTAATTAACCAAAATTTGCTCCAAAACTTACAATTAATGTACATTAGACCACTAGACATGACATCTCATCTTTAATCTCCTCGTTAACAAAAAACATAATTAAAACATGTAAAGAATGATGAGAAAAGTTGATTTTAGAGAGTTGAAGGTGCATTAAGGTCCATATAATTTACCCATTCATCATGCCAAGAATTCCCTAAGGACTCCTATTATGCAAATAGACCGTTGCGTTGCATGCATTAACCCACAAGCGTAGAGGTAGGATTTGATCATGTAACATCACCCCTGCTACGCCGACAATGCTATGGTTCTTCCTCTTTGCCACCCCGTTCTACTGTGGCTTATGGGGTGTTGTCAATTATCGTCGAATGCCTTCTTTTGTGTATAAAATTTTAAACTCATTTGACATGTACTCACCTCCATTATTTTTCCTGAGAGTCTTCACCTTCTTTCCCGTTTATTTCTCCACTAGTGCCTTGATATCTAAGAAATTGAAGAAATTATCATCCTTCTTCTACATGAAGAAGATCCAGCACTTCTGTGGGAATTCATCGATAAAGATAATAAAATATTTGTGCCTAGCAATGGAGGATTTCGAGAAAGGTCCATAAATATTAGAGTGGATCCTTTCAAGGATTGCATGTGCTCTGATGTCCCGATCATGGAAAGTGGCTTTTGTGTACTTCCCCAAGGTACACCCTTTGCATGTATCATGCTACTCTAGTGCTCCTCTGGGGAGGCCCATGGTTATCTTTTGCACGATCTTCAAGGCACCATGATGTAAATGGCCAAGTCTTTTATGCCAAACTTCACCGACATCTCTGCTCTGTACCTTCTCCACCTTTGTGCTCAATGTAGCATAATCCTCCACATCTAGTTTTTAGAGGTTCTTCACAAGAAACCCAATCTTATTCACTTGTCCCGTGGCTATGTGTCTCAGGAATTCCTTTCCTTTACTGAATACTACATTATAACCATGGTCTTCTAAAACTGCGATGGAGACAATATTCTTCTTTAGACCCGGAACAAACATCACATCCTTGAGTCCAAGAGGAAAGCCTTAATCCCTCTGAAATGTGATTGTACCAATCCTACTTGCATTGTACCTTCCATCATCTCTCATCTCAATGTGAATATGGAGATCCTTCTCCTCCAAATCACTAAAAAAATATCTATTCCCCATCATATGGAACCAGTCGTCGTTGTCGACGTACCACATGCCTCCCATCACTGTGTTGGTCATGAACATAATGAGAGTAAATTCAAGCTCGAACTATGACACTAAGCCTTCACCTTCTTCTCCGCCTAAGGTCTTCTTGCTTGTATTCTTGTGTGGACACTTCGTGGCATGGTGTCTGAATTTTTGACAGTGAAAGCACTTGATTTCCAAAAATTCTTTCTACTTGTCCCCTTGACTATATTATGCTTTGGATTAGGATTTATTCCCTTTCCCTTTCTTTTCCTTTCCATCCAAGGCATAGTTCTCCTCATCCTCTTACTTGGATGAAGTCCCATTTATGGTATTCTTCCTTATTTCCTCTTATACTTGGTCAGACCACAAGTGCTCCCAACTTGGTAGTTTCTCCCTACCATTTACTGAATCTTGATAGCTATGCCAGCTCTTGGGAAGGCCCAAAAGGGATATAGCTACCAAGTCTTCTTCGGGAGATTAACACCGGCTCCACCAAGTTCATCACCAAACTATGTAAAATTGCTTAGATATTGTGGAATTATGTCATTCCTCTACATATTGATACTTTAAAGATTTTCCTTGAGTGCCAGATTCCTGTGGTCACTATTATTCTCGAAAAATTTTGACAGTGATTTCCACATTGGGAACATAGTCTCTTTTCCATGGAGATTCGAGACAATATGATCTCGCATTCCCTCCAATATGATTCTCCTCATCTTTGCCACATATTTCTTCCACTAAGAAAGATTATGGGCATCATATTCTTCGGGTTTTGCAACATTTGTCTTGATGTATTGTAGCAGCCCATTGTTATCCAATACTGCCTCCATGTGGTCCTTCCATGCAACAAAGCTTGAGGTGCATTCCAAGGCATACTTGAGCCTAATTCCATTGAAATTCATCTTCTCAATTCTAAAGAAAACCTGCAACATTGATCTTCAAATTCGAATCTCTTGCAATGACAAATTTAAAATCTCTGGTCTATAATGATTCGATCTCTGATACAATGTGGAAATTAATGTGTAGATTCAAAATTTCTCGTGAAATTTTCTAAATCCTAAGACTTGAAGCTACTTTATTGATCCGTGGAATTCAATTCACCATGTAGAGCACAAATCAAAGACATGCAAAGGGAAACATCACACATACACATAGATTTATCTATGGGAAAGCAACTGCTCAAAACCCCTTACTATCTATATTGCATTAATCAAATAATAGAGCTGAAATACATATGCTTTATCAAGCTTGAGCACACCCTGCAAGTGTATAGTTTATCCCTCTTCCTGACTGACTGACTCTGGCCAACAATGAGCCAATTTTCAAGCCCTCCAAGCTCCTATTTCCTTATGTTGTTCCTCTAGGAACCTGACCCCTATTATTTAGGAATTCCCCCTATTGAATTACACAATTCTGTGAGGTCCTTCCTCTAACTGCATGGACCACCTGTACACATTGGAATATGCTACAACTGATAGTACACTCCCTTGGATCTCCATCTCAAATCTGTAATTCAAATTCTCTACATGCAATTTTTTTTTGGGCTGATTGATCCATTAACTGGTTGATCACTGAGTGTGGCTGAATCTCCACTTCCACAACTTGACCTCCTTTAGTTCTTTTGACAGTTAGAACTAGTTAAACTAACAATAACTCAAATTAGCTGAAATAAATTTCTACAACTTAGAAATCAATCATACTGAACTTAACCCAAGTTTCCCCAACTCGAATTAACTGAGATAACTGAGTGAAAATTTCCATGTCACCTCAGTTAACTACCTCCAAGATTTCAGCTCAAATAGAAATTCGAATTTTCTCTAGTTTAACAAGGAAAAGTCAAATTGAGAATTTTGTGCTACATTTTCCAATAGAGCATTATCACATCAAATAGATATAGTTCCAAGACATAATTATGCTATGAGATAAAATTTCAAACATGGTAACCCTATCATTAGGCTGGAAAGGTTTTGTATGACTATATTAACCATAAAAATTTCTCATGGACTATTAGGTAAGGGATGGAAGAGTCCACCCAACACCAAAAAATAAAATTTATCACAAAAAATGAGTGGGGGCGATTTATGTGAATCTTTATTATAGCAATATTGTGCCAATGTGAGGGTTGAGAATATTTTATTAGGCATGCCAAGGCTAGCAAAAAACTCAATGCATTTTCAGTGATTTTAGCAAAAAAGTATGTGACCCAGAATTCCAAAGATAGTTTGAAGTGTCTGTAGCGGAGACGAAAGCTAAAATGTTTGAAAAATATTGAATATGTGATTAAATAACATGCTATGGACTTATAGACAAAGTCTTTGTGGTTTTTGCAACAAATTTGTCAAATATGAACTACGAATCATCATGTTTTCCCATATACTAAAACAAAAACCACTGCGATTTATTTTGATTTTGCATGTACAAAGGAAAACATTCCATAAGGGGGAAATGATAGGGAAATGATATTGGAAATGGGATTAACTCTGAACAAATAATGTTTGAGAAGAACCTTACAAGAATAATACTTATCAAATATCCATGCAAGAGAAACCCACTGAGAGAAAAATGAACTTCATTAATACATGTGACCAAACACCTTATATATTCCCAAGTAGCCTAGAAGAAATCATTGATGGTTTCCCCATCTGTTTAGAACACCAAGCTATGGTTTCAACCAAGTCTCAAAGCTTAAATATGCATAAGGAACTCCAAAAATGGAAAGGAAAACAATGATAAGTTGGAAAATTATTTTCCAACTACCATTACATTGTTTGGAGTCCTAAAGTGCACCTTGGTATTTGACGCATTAAACATGTGTAATATCAAATAAAACCACCCTACCCACCACCCTCCATGTAATATTTTTATTGAAAACTACATGTTATACAAAGAAAATGTTATATTCATACCACATTTCTCATGCAATACATAAAGAAATCCTTGATATACATTTCAAATGGGTCGTAACAAACATGAATTTTTTCAATATACCATGGCAAATGCCACATCAAACCATATGTGTAATATCATTTATTGCATTGCATGCACATGGAATCTGTTATGTTCACTTGACAAGGGTTTCATATTACGTGCTATTTCTTACACCATTACTACCAATATATAACAAATATTGCATGGGTGTTTTTCAACAAAACATTGAACCAAAACCTTTACACTTTTTAGCTCTTTTGTTTTTTATCCTTTGGTGCCTTGAACTTATTACTAACCATCACTTTGTTACATGGTTTGGTTACATAGTATTGTAGCTTTATAAGGTGTTAGGCTCTTTCTCGATATTTTAGTTTTAGCACATAAGGATTAAGATCAAATGTAACATCATGTAATGTTTGTAGAGCCTCTACAATAAAAAGAACTTATCAACCATGTAAATAGTGCATTCTTATCACTGACTGTCATATTGAGAATAAATATATTCATATGGTAATTATGTGAGAAAATACATATGAGAGATATTGAATGTGCAAGCAAGTTTTCAAACTTTTCACTACATCCAAACACACATGCAAACACTTTTCACACATATTACTCCTTGTATCTCCAATAACGTATATGGAGGCATAAAACCAAGATGAAAGTGATCCAATGATGTCAAATCCTTACTACTCCAAGGGAACCCCACCTAAAAGATTCATATTTTTTTTCCTTTTTTAATACATTACTATTATGTCTTTTAGAGGAGGAATCATAACCAAGTGCACTAGTTTTTCACATCTTTGCAGGGGTGGCTCATGAACTAGTCAAGAGTAAATATTATTTAGCATCAACCTTTTGTGTTCCATCTCCTATAGCTAACTTTTCATTTGTATTGATATAAGTGTTCATGGTTTTAATGCTTCCCATATTCCATTTTTTAATAATATATATAGCTTACTTTTACTGTGAATTAAAAAGATCATCATTCTTTTACCTCATTTCCATGCTAAGAAAATAATATGTCAAACCCAAATGAATCATTTCAAATTCTATCACCATAACCTATTTGAACTCTTCCACTAACAAATTCCTTCCTTGATAATGTATATATGAAGTAATCTACAGATAAGAAAATAATCCATATATCATTACCATTTGACTTGATATATAATGTGGGCCCATTTTCACTTCGAGTAGATCCACTTTTCAAAAAATAATTATCAATTCTACTATATCATGTTCCACTTTTCGAAAAATAGTTATCAATTCTACTGTATCATGTTCATGGAGCTTGTTAGTCCACGTAAGAGCACTCTTTTCATATTTCTTCATATACTTGGGGTTTTGAATATAGACATCTTCTTTTAATACATCATTCATAAAAATTTATTTCATGTAAAACTCATAAAACAACCAATTATATTGTGCTACTAATGTCAAAATAATTCTTATCATACCCAATGTTATATAAAAAGCTTATGTTTCACTGTATTTAATCCATGGCTACCAAAAAATCTCTTTTGTCACTAATCTTGATTTATGCTTTTGCATGAATCCATCAATTGCATACTTTTTGGAACACCCATTTTACCCGAGCTCCCATACTTCATTCATTTTAATTATTGCAATCTCTTCATTCGTTGTTTTGCATCATGTCTTCTCTTTTATTACATGTTCAAAACATATTTTATCTTCAATTTGAGAAGTTAAAGAAAAATTAGGATATCAATAAATTCCATTAAAGATTTTTACATTTTCTCAACAAGAACTTGGACTTGAAACAAGACCTTAAGTTGAAGAATATGATGGAGTGAATGTAGTCGAGGAAGTATTTTTATTATTAGTTGGATTTAGAAAAATTCTTGGTTTCTTGTTGCAAACTTTAATTTCACTACCATTCTTCTTTTTCATCAAAAAAATGCATCACCACTAACCAACATTTTTTAGTTTATGGGTTCTACGATCTATAATTTTAGCCTTTGTTTCTTCACAATATCCAATAAAAATATAGTTCACACTTTATCATCTACCTTTTTCCTTTTTTTAGTTGGAATATACCCATAAGAAATACAACCAAAGGTTCTAAAATGATCAACACCAAGTTTTCTTCCACTCCATCCTATGGAGTCATATTTTCCATGTTTTTAGTTGAATATCTATTAACAATGAAATGGATTCACTTACATATTTAACCCAAAAATTATTTTGAAGACTTTTACCTTTCAACATGCTCCTATCCATATCAACAATTATCCCATCCTTGTGTCTAACCACACCGTTTTTTTGAGGGGTATAACTTGTGTCAATTTCCTTTAAATGTCATTATTTTTCCCATAATCATCAAACTCATTAGAGGTAAAATCCTCCTTTATATGTGCATAATTTGTTTAAGAGACATGTTAAAATTGGCAACCAGGGCAAAACTTCATGTGGGCCATCTTATTCATGGCTAATAATATTTTTATTAGATTCCTCTCGTCGAGAGGTGTAGGATTGATATAAAGATCATCCAATTCCGATAAGTATTCATGGAGATATGAATTTATTTTGATTATGGAATTATTATCAAGCCGACCTACAACTCATGTAGGCTCAAAAGCCCAACAGTCGCATCTATTCACGCACCAACGTTGTGTATAAATATATGAGGACGTTTCCTCATTTAGACTCACTCATCTCATCACATCTCTCTCTCTCTCTACTACGCAAAAATGAGTCTCTTCTCTACTGCGCTGAAATGGGTCTCTCTCTCTCACATGTGAAGCCGGAAGCTGTTGAATTTGAAGCTGCAACTGCAGAAGTAAAGATTGACTTGTGTGGCCTAGAAGATATCCTCTTTGGAACTGAATTGTAGGTTCATTTGAACCTCCTCTGAAAGCCGCAACTTTTGGTGGTGGAATGAAGTCAATCCGACGAACGGTTTGCAAGATATCGACTGCCCTAGTTTGAAGCCAGAAACTGCTGAAACTGAAGCTGCAACTGGAGAAGTAAAGATTGACTTACGTGGCATAGAAGATCTCCTCTTTGGAACTGCACTGTAGGTTCATCTGAACCTCCTCTGAAAGCCGCAACTTTTGGTGGTGGAATGAAGTCAATTCGACAAACGGTTTGCAAGATATCGACTGCCCTAGTTTGAAGCCGGAAACTGCTGAAACTGAAGCTGCAACTGCAGAAGCAAAGATTGACTTGCGTGGCCTAGAAGATCTCCTCATCTGAACTGTGCTGTAGGTTCATCTGAACATCCTCTGGAAGCTGAAACTTTTGGTGGTGGAATGAAGTCAATCCGACTGTCGGTTTGTGAGATATGGTCTGCCCTAGTTTGATAATGAAGCCGCTAATGCTGATGCTACTGATCTAGGGTTTGCTACTGCTGATATGAATCAGATTTATTGTACTATTTCTCTCTGCTGAATTATTGAAGATAAAAGAAGATTTGATCAAAGGGTTTCCCCACACATTGTGGGGTTTGTCCCTGGCTAGCCGCCACATCTTGTGTCTCTTGTCTTGGCTTGTTTTCTGTCAATCGTTTAATGTTATATCTGCACATGTGATTGCTAATCGGTGGAATATAATAAGAAAAAGAAGTAAACTGTTATAAGCATAGAACATACCATAACTTAACATGGTATCGAAGCTAAGGTGAAGACAAAGCCCAAGCAAGAGCAAGAGCAATCATTGAAGAGAAGATTGGCAAGGCCATCCTAAAAGAACTATGGGGTCCTCAACACTCTTTCCTGCCGAAGATAAGCTCCGTGAGAAAGCTGACTATCACGGATGGAAGATGTCTAACGATCTAACCCTTGAAGATCAAGGAGTGCTGGACCATGTAAGAGGCAATATTGTTGAGCCTTCATCAAATGCATCTGCTGCTACCTGGAACAAATGGAAAAATGGAGAAGTCAAAACAAAGAAGATCATCTAGGACTCTATCGACAAGCGCTTGGTGGCCTACATCTCTGATCTAGACACCTCCAAGGAAATCTACGACAGACTGGTGAGTTTATTTAAAGTTAATGATGCAAATCAAGTTTTGTTTCTTAGAAATAAGTTGAGGGAAATCAAGAAGGGTAAAGATGAAAGTATGCAAGCATACTTCTTAAGAATCACCGAGATCAAGAATGATCTCCTATCTATTGGGGAAACTATTACTGACAGGGAAATGGCACTCACGACTCTTGGAGGACTACCATCCGAATGGTACGTGTTCAGGACTACTCTTCTGAACTATAATGTAATTCTTGGTTTCAAGGAATTAATGGCTAGATGCATTCAAGAAGAAACAAGGGAAGAAGTGCAAGAAATGCCCATGCCTAAAGGTCCTCCTGCTGCCTTTTCTTCTCATGCAAAGAGAAGAAAGGACTCACACCAGGACGATGATCAAAATCCCTCTGATGGCAAATCAAAGGAATGACAAATTCAACAGCAAAGGTAAGAGGAGAGCTGGGAATCAAGGAAGAGGACAAGCACTCAAGAAGGCTAGAAATTCTAGGATGTATTAAATGCACCTGACCTCAAAAGGAACCTAGTGTCCATCTTGGCAATGGAAGACAGAGGCTACAAGGTAACCTTCAGCAATGGCAAGGTATGTATATGGAAAAATAATGTTAAAGATGCCTTTACTCTTGGGTTTAGTGTTGATTCATTATATCAGGTTGATGGAAGTCCGCTAGGTGTCATGTCTTGTGACACAACTCTTTAGTCCAAACTTTGGCATCGGAGGTTTGCCCACCTTCATTACAAAGCTCTACCCGATGCAAGACACATGGTAAGAGGGATGATTGAATTCCAAGTAGAGAAAGAAGGTGTATGTCTGGGATGTGCCGAAGGAAAGCTCAAGAGGGGACCATTCCCCTCAAGCCAAAGCAAGACCTCCGATATATTACAATTGGTTTACTCAGGCATACCTGAGGTTGGCATTAAGAGGGAGACTTCTACACCACATACTCCTGAGCAGAATGGTGTGGTGGGAAGGAAGAACCACACGATGATGGAAGCTATCCGGGCCATACTACATGATCAAAGACTTCCAAAGTTTCTATGGGCTGAAGCTGCAAACACTACCGTATATGTACAAAATTGATGCCCTCATCAAGCATTGGGTTCCAAGACTCCTGAAGAAAAATTCAACAGTAAGAAACCTGATGTTTCTCATTTTAAAATTTTTGGAAGCCCTGTATACTTTCATGTGCCGAAAGAGAAAAGAAATAAATTGGGAGCATCTGGAAAGAAGGGAATTTTCGTGGGCTATGGTGAAAATACTAAAGGCTATAGAATCTATGTAGCCGGTCAAAGGGAAGTCATAATTAGTCATGATGTCACCTTTGACGAAGATATGGCTCTCAGCAAGGTGATCAATCTTCCGACTTTGAGGAGCTCTCAAGAAGCCGACACCAGGGAACCGAAAGAAAAGGACGATGAATCAATGCTTGATGTAGAAGAACCCATGGATCCGATTGATCCTCATCCACATGAGCCTTCCTCTTCTAGGAAGAGGCCTTCATGGCTTAGGGGGATACTTGATGATGCTGAAGGACATGCTGCACCCTGAGGAACCTTCCATCAAAGTAAGGAACTTAACAGGTATCAGGGATACCTGACCATCATGAGCACGATCATACAAAATGAACCTGCATCATTCTCAGATGTCATCAAGAATTAACTATGGAAGGATGCTATGACCATAGAATATGAGTCTATTATGGAGAATGATGTGTGGGAAGTAGTTCCCAGACCCTAGACAAGACAATTGTTACTTCAAAATGGCTTTACAAGATAAAGCATGCAGCAAATGGAAGTATGGAAAAGTATAAGGCTCGTTTTTTTGCTCATGGTTTCTCCCAGAAGGATGGTATAGACTATGATGTGATATTTGCACCTATTTCCGGATATACGACCATCCGCTCGATCATAGCCCTTGCCACTTCAAAAGGATGGAACCTACATCAGATGGATGTCAAGACTGCATTCTTGCACGGTTTGATCAAAGAAGAATTCTACGTGGAGCAACCCGAAGGATTTGAGATTTATGATTGAAAATCTCATGTATGCAGGTTGAAGAAGGCTCTCTATGGGCTGAAGCAAGCACCTCGAGCATGGTATGAGAGGATCGATAGCTACTTGATGAAGTTGGGATTCACTAGGAGTGAAGTTGTTCCTAACCTTTACTTTGAGGTGGGAGATGACAAGCCTCTCATATTGGCATTGTATGTGGATGACCTCTTTCTAACAGGTGTAGACCCTCTCATTCACAAATGTAAGAGGGAGCTGGCTTCTGAATTTGAAATAAAGGACCAAGGGCTTGAAGTATGGCAGAAGCCAAGGGAAATTTTCCTATCTCAAGGAAAATATGTGGTAAAGATATTGGAAAGATTCAGTATGATGGACTGCAAGCCTGTGACTACCTCAAGGATCTTAACTTTTAGAAGTTATATGGTAGTGATGTCGGACCAGACTTGGGAAATGCCTCTGAGTTTCAAAACCTCATTCGCATTGATGTTCTTGGTGAACCTCCATCCGAACATATGTTTTGCAGTTAGCATTGTGAGCTCATATTTGGTTGAGCCTCACTGAAATGATGCCATGAATCTTCTGAGATGTCTTCAGGACACAATCTCTCATGGATTAAGATACACTGCCGGAGATGTGAGACTACTTGGATATACTGATGTTGATTGGGCAGGTAGTGTGGTGGACCGTAAGAGCACTTTCAGGTGCCGTTTCACCTTGGGATCGGCTTCGATATCCTGGATGAGCAAGAAGCAGAAGTCGGTGGCTTTGAGCACCGCCAAAGCAGGATATATTGTTGCTAGCATGACCTCGTGTGAGGCAGCCTGGTTGTGAAAGCTCTTCAGTGAGCTGTTTGGATTTACATTGGATACCACTGTGATTCTCTATAACAACCAGAGGTGGGATTCAATTATTGACGAATCCCGTATTCATCGATTGCTCCAGCAGATAGACATCATCTGGGATATGGTAATTTGATGAGCAAGGATGCTCCATCGCATTAAGATGAAGTACAGGTTGATACACCTTGTCAAAGCCCTGGGGAAAGATCTAATCTATGATTTTCCCAAACGACTTGGAGTCGGCAAGAAACGCTTGTACAAGGATCCTGCTTGTTGCATACATTGAGCTCTGGGAGCTCTGAGGGCTTGCGGTTATTACTGGAGCAACATACGACCACAGGGTGACTCACCCTCCCCTGGTGGTGCGCACTGGAACAAGATGATTCTCTCTCTTGTGGGACAAGATGATTCGCTCTCTTGTGGAATAGGATGAATCGCTCTCCTGTGTAGTAGGATGATTAGTTCTCCTGTGAGGCCTGGATTGATGTGTTCTCCATGGCAGCCTGGATTGATGTGTTCTCCACGGCGATTGTAGCAGGATTGATGTGTTCTCCTGTGAGGCCTGGATTGATGTGTTCTCCATGGCAATTGTAGAAGGATTGATGTGTTCTCCTGTGAGGACAGGATTGATTAGTTCTCCTATCGAGGCATCCTACCCATGCAGTCTGGGACTCATGGGAAGTACCTCTCATCTGATCAATGAGCAGGGAAATGAAGTTAGGGACCATAGTAGTACCGATGGACGCATCGTTGTAACTACCGTACTCCCTACGCTAGGATGACCTCCATTGATCTGGGATCAATGGTACTGGTCTGGGACAAGTGGTAGGAGTTGTACCATACTATGACGCTGACTTCGGGTCGGTTGAGACTGGTCTGGGATCAGTGGTACATACTCTGAGACTGACTTTCAGTCAGTGGAGGATGATATTGGTCTGGGACCATTGGAGTTGTACTCACTATGACGCTGACTTTGGGTTGGTTGAGACTGGTCTGGGACCAGTGGTACATACTTTGAGACTGACTTTGAGTCAGTATGATACATCCTCGATCATTTCTTCTTCTTCATAATTCGGACAAAAGCAGAGTAGAACAAAACAATGCAAGAGCAGAGCAGAACAGAACAAAACAGTACAGATCAGTGCAGGGCAGAACAAGACAAAGCAGAACAGGCAAAATAGAGTAGAGCAGGGCAAGGGTCAGGCTGTACAAGGCAGTGCATTTGATGGATGAATAGTAATGACCGATAGACTGATTGTAGATGAAGTTCTCCATGGTTGAGAGGGAGTGTTAAAATTGGCAACCAGGGAAAAACTTCATGTGGGTCATCTTATTCATGGCTAATAATATTTTTATTAGATTCCTCTCATCGAGAGGTGTAGGATTGATATAAAGATCATCCAATTCCGATAAGTATTCATGGAGATATGTATTTATTTTGATTATGGAATTATTATCAAGCCGACCTACAACTCATGTAGGCTCAAAAGCCCAACAGTCGCATCTATTCACCCACCAACATTGTGTATAAATATAAGAAGACTTTTCCTCATTTAGACTCACTCATCTCATCACATCTCTCTCTGTCTCTACTACGCAGAAATGAGTCTCTTCTCTACTGCGCTGAAATGGGTCTCTCTCTCTCACATGTGAAGCCGGAAGCTGTTGAATTTGAAGCTGCAATTGCAGAAGTAAAGATTGACTTGCGTGGCCTAGAATATCTCCTCTTTGGAACTGCGCTGTAGGTTCATCTGAACCTCCTCTGAAAGCCGCAACTTTTGGTGGTGGAATGAAGTCAATCCGACGAACGGTTTGCAAGATATCGACTGCCCTAGTTTGAAGCTGGAAACTGCTGAAACTGAAGCTACAACTGCAGAAGTAAAGATTGACTTGCATGGCTTAGAATATCTCCTCTTTGGAACTGCGTTGTAGGTTCATCTAAACCTCCTCTGAAAGCCGCAAATTTTGGTGGTGGAATGAACTCAATCCGACGAACGGTTTGCAAGATATCGACTGCCCTAGTTTGAAGCCAGAAACTACTGAAACTGAAGTTGCAACTGCAGAAGCAAAGATTGACTTGCATGGCCTAGAAGATCTCCTCATCTGAACTGTGTTGTAGGTTCATCTAAACCTCCTCTGGAAGCCGAAACTTTTGGTGGTGGAATGAAGTCAATCCGACTGTCGGTTTGTGAGATATGGTCTGCCCTAGTTTGATAATGAAGCCGCTAATGCTGATGCTGCTGATCTAGGGTTTTCTACTGCTAATATGAATCAGATTTATTGTACTATTTCTCTCTGCTGAATTATTGAAGATAAAAGAAGATTTGATCAAAGGGTTTCCCCACACATTGTGGGGTTTGTCCGTGGCTAGCCGCCACATCTTGTGTCTCTTGTCTTGGCTTGTTTTTTGTCGATCATTTAATATTATATCTGCACATGTGATTGCTAATCGGTGGAATATAATAAGAAAAAGAAGTAAACTGTTATAAGCATAGAACATACCATAACTTAACAAGACAACCATTTTTCTTTTTAACAATGATTTTAAATTGTTGAAAAATAACAAAGCAATCAAGTTTTTTCTTAATGAAACACACTCATGTTCTTCTACTAAAATGATGCACAAAAATAATAAAATACTTATTTCTATTGAGTGAGAAAATTTTGCATAGAAACATGTATTTAAATATATTAGCTCCAATGATTTTTTTCTCTCTAAGATTTTCCTATTGGAAATAAATTTCTATACTTCTTACCAAAAATGCATTATTCACAATCAACAAAATGAATAAGAGGAAATCCTTTGACCATTTTATTATATGTAGTAAATTTAATCATCTTATATTTAGATGTTCTTGCTTCATGTGCCATAGCCAATGATCATCATCATAGCTAACTTGTAATATTGTATTTTCTTCTTTCACATGAAAGGAAAATTTCTATTTTGTAGCATATTAGTTTTTACTACAATCAATTATGTACTAAATAAGAAACATATAAAACATCATTAATATGATTTATTTTCTCTTATTTTATTTTTACTGCAATGAGTGATTCATATTTTGTAAATTTATCTATCTTCACAAAACTATGTGTGTTTCTAATCATGTGATTGTTTATTCATTGAATCAAATGTCCTAAGAGTGATTCATATTTTGTAAATTTATCTATCTTCACAAAACTATCTATGTTTCTAATCATGTGATTGTTTATTCATTGAATCAAATAAATTACTAGCAGCTTTGTTTTTCTCATAGAAGTTAACTTGTGGTATTTGTTTTGTTCCGAAATCTAAGTTCATAATGGCCAATTATTGCATTTTATTTCAAAATTTGGCTCAAAATAATTTTCAACAAATCTACTCATCCTTTGTTCATGAGATTGAAAAGATTCCAAACTTCATTCTAGTTAAATATTTAGATTCTTTAAAAGCAACATCAATAACATCAACTTTTACAGAAATACTTCTTAAAAAAACTTGAACAATTTTTTGATCTCCTAACTCTTCTCCATAACATTTAATTTAATTCATTATTATCATAACTTTAGTGAAAAATATTTTGTGCATTCAAAAGTTTGCATGAGTTTCAAATTCTATTATAAGTTATTGCAATTTAACAAATTTTACATTATATGTTCTTTTATATTCTTGTTGCCATTGTTGTTGCAATAATGATGGGGAAAACAAATTTTTGAACAATTTATTAAAAAAAAAAAAAAAAAAACTTCTAAACCCTTTTTTCTATTACCCAATTAGCAAAAACTTAAACACTCCCATGTTCTATATAACCATTTTTCACAAAATCCTACAAACCTTATAAATTTTTTTTTTTGATTTTAATACTCTAAAACACCATAGTAAATATTCTATATAACTATTTTTCACAAAATTCTACAAACCTTATAAAAAAATAATGTTTAAATTTTAATACTCAAAAACCATAGTTCTCACTTTTAAAAATTGATATTTGAAACTGAAATATATTATGCACATTCTCTTCTAAACCTTTCCTTAAACTTTCCAATACTCTTACAAATAACTTGAATCTATACCAACTTTACAAGCAAATTAATTGTTTCCCATTGTCTGCGCCTATAAATATAAGACAAATACATTTTAAAATAATAATAAACCATACAAACAGATTAAATGTTATTAAAAAGTTGAAATTATAAAGGGAAATAATATACAATAAAAACAATGAAATAACATATGAAAAAACACAATGCTTTAAAAGCTTATTTCTTCCTCTTTTTCATATTCAACTAAACAAATATATATATATATATATAAAACATCTTAAAAATTGTTGCGATATATTTAACAAAATGCATAATTTTACATTACAATAACATATTACTAAAATTTCTGGGTTAATCCATATGCACAATTAAACTTATTTTATATACCATCACTCAAAAGGATGCATGTAATTGAGAACTTTTACGTTAAGGAAGACAACAAGAAAATTCCATTGGAAGCCACAAAGGAGAAAAAGAATGGCAAACTTCGATTTTATTCCATTCGTTGCTATCGAAAGATGCTGGGCGTATAACATCGGCCAATGCTTTATTACCGAATAAAATTGTGTAAGTATCATCTTTGCTGGATATCATAGAGTAGCAACAACGTTATAAAATCGAATACATTTTAAAACTTTGGTAGAGAATCTAAGAAAGAGAATGTAAGAAATATAGTGACACTTTAAATCATTGATATCGAATTCTGTCGAACTGTCCCAAATTCGATTCGATGGGTTAAATAACTGGTTTGATTCGATTGGAACCATAATGGCATGATAATGACTAGATTGGAACCTTGTTGGATAAGATTCAATGAAGCTACAACAGTAAATACTAGTTGATTGATAACTAATCACTAATGACTTACTGCGAGAGTTACTGGACATAGTAACTATTTACCGGCCAATAACAAATTTCTCTTACCACTTTGAATATTTATTTGTTACATTTTCTCATTAATTAGTTACTATGCCTGATATAAAAGAATATTTGGAGGCCCTCGACTTATGTTTATTGCAGATTAGTGCATCAAGTTTTATATTCATTAATTGTACATAGTGTTTATATGATTTGTTGGGATTGGTTAGAACCGAAAAATGAGTTTGACATAATTATACAATGATCGATAGTTATATAAGAAGCAAGTTATACACTATCTAAATATGAAAATCAACATACCTAGAAAGAAAATGTAGGTACATATAAATATATCTAAAATTTCAATGGTCTTACTTAATTTAAATTGAATGTACCTAGGTCAATGTTAATGTAAGTTCGATGAGATAAGTATACTACTAAATTTTGTTATATTGAGTGGTCCACATAAACCACACAATGTGAAGTGTTGTGAGTGCTAAGAAAAAACCAAGTGCAATGGTTGAGGGTAAGTCTATGCAAAAACCCACATCTGTAATGGTTAAGGATCAACCATAAATAACACATGACAATTCATCATGAATCATAAAGGAGGAGTGAAATTTATATGTATTTACGAGTACACAAAGACAAAGTAGTGAGCATGAGAGACAAATATGAAGAATGTGTATTTGATCACAAGTACTAGTGAAGAGGGAGTATGTTGGAGTAACTGCTACTCAGTGATGAAATGAAGTTACCTAGAGATTAACCATAGGGATGAATCAATATGTGTTTGGTTGACATAACTATTACAATTATCGATGGCTATATAAGAGGCCAGTTACATTACATGTAACATGGGGTTGGCATAATTTAATGACTTTCCCCTTAGGGTTTTACTGCTAATGTGTTTCTTGCTCCTTATTCTTCATATCTATTTTTATGTGTATTTGAAAAGATTTAGTACATACAAGAGGCATGAAACTCTATATCCATTAATTGTACAAAATATTTACAAAATTTAACAGAATCTGTAATGTCCATAAAAGTTGTGATCTTAGCATATATTTTTGAGTATTGTCTCTATTAAAATTCAATGATATTAAAATAAAATATTCACTAGGAGAAATCCAACATTGAAAACCATACATGCATGACAAATCTTTCAATTCACCAAAAAAAATCCTTAGACATTGCATACACTAGAGAAAGATCAAACATGATTGAAAACAAAGTAGGTACTACAAATCTATCCATTCCCTAAAGGAAATCCATAATACATTGCATACACAACAAAATAGCAATCTGAGAGTGGAGATATCGCTTTTGTCCATAAAGCCATGCTAGAGATAGATAGGCTCCACATATGTAACAAAAAAGTGTGCTTCTGAGCCTGCAACAATAATGAGAAATTCACAATGGACATTACTGTATTCATAGCTTAAAACAAATCTATACGATGATGACTTCAAATTTATGAATTTTAGTCATGCCATAGTTACCAAGTTTGAATATGGAAATAGATCCATTCAAAAAAAATTAATGGGAACAAAATTCACCGATATACTTTAATAAAAAAATCATAATCAACCAAATTTCATTGTAATATGAGAGTTAGATTCCTTGTTGCATTGGCTTACCCTAGTGGTTGATCCCTCTCTCTGGACAGTGAGGAATACAAGTTATAATCCACTATTTGGACAAGGAGCAACCTTTATTAAATCAGTTTTAATCCCCCTCATGTCTCCCGTCCTTGAAATCCTTCTATACTGTAAAACAAATCGATATTTTTCAGGATAATTGGACCAAATCCAACTAATTAAAAAATATTTGACATTTGTTAATAATACAAAGATGGATCAACTAGATCCTTGCCATGATATCCTCCCTGATATTCTCAATCTTACTGAATGGAATCCCCGCCTAGACCTTCAACCCAACCTGAGGGCTGAGATAGGGGGACCCTATCTCGCCCTTCTTGTTCATATTAGCAGTGGATGGGCTAGGCCGATACATAAAACAGAAGGTACGCATTTCCCTACTCCAAGGGTTAACGATATGGGGTAATGACATGGCAATCACTCGTCAGCGATTCGTGGACGACATTATGCTCTTCTCTCAAGCCACCTTGAAGGAAGCCCAGAGCATTAGAGACATCCTTAACACCTTTATGGAAGCTTCGAGGACCGAGATAAGTAATGAAAAATCCTACATTTTCTTCTTCAATACCTAAGGGAATGTTAAGAACTACCTAGCAAGAATCCTAGGGTTCAGTACTAGAATCTTGTCATCCAAATCCCTGGGTATGCCTCTCTCTGATAACCCTCTTAGAAATGATTGTTGGAAAAATATTCTCCAAAAGCTACAAGGAAAGCTCAATTGCTAGACCTTTAGATCTCTAAACATCACCAACAGAACAATGCTACTCAAATCAATGCTTCAATCGATACCTATATACCAACTATCTGGAATGGCGGCCCCAAAAGGAGCGTGTTTGAAAATGGTAGAGATTTTCAAAAAATCCCTGTGGGGAGGAACTCAAGAGATTAGGAAATGGGCACTGGTGTCGTGGTAGGGCCTGATCAATAAGAAATAGGATGGCAGGCTATGCCTCAGAGACCCATACATCCTGAACCAAACCATGGGAGAAAAAATTTTGTGGCAATG
Source organism: Pinus tabuliformis (assembly GCA_031772625.1). Lineage (NCBI taxonomy): Eukaryota > Viridiplantae > Streptophyta > Pinopsida > Pinales > Pinaceae > Pinus > Pinus tabuliformis. The sequence continues at coordinate 450,301,130 of CM062819.1, forward strand.
GATGGGTGGGGGAGTAGATCTTTGGAAACAAATGTGGACATGGAAGTACAACATGCTGGTGAAAACTAAGGATATCCTAAGATATCAAGACCCCCTGAAGGGATCGACAATGTGGAATCTGGTAGTCCGTAATAGGCACCTTATCTAGTAGCATGCCTTCTCAGAGGTTCATGATGAGCCTTGGTATTGCAACAAGAATGCTGCAACTTCCAGGGCTACAAACTTTACTTATCAACCTGGGGTTCGTACAAACTTGGAGGTGACAGTGCTATATGCACAAGTAGAAGTGAAGTTTATCAGGAATTAGACCCAGGGGTTCCAAGCCAGACTTCTATAGGGTCAAAAGAATCTTGATTCTTTGATGGAAGAAGAGCAAACCTATTCTAAGAGAGAACTACTCTACTACAGTAATGAAGAAAACAACATGTAATGCTAAACTACACCATAACCTAACTAACCATCTAAACAACTATGCTAACAGAATTGCTAAATCAACACTAACCTAATGTTGCTACCTAAGTTGCAGAGGTAAAGAGCATCAAACTATGCTAAGGTGTAAGCAAAGAAACTTAAGCTAAATTGGTTTTCAAGTGGAGAGCAATCAGAGGTCGAAATCAATGAAAGGAGGACGTAAGGATGCAGTAGCACTTAGGGACAGTTGGATCGATCAATGAGAAGAAGATGGATGGTGGAGATCTTATCGCGGGGGCTTAAGTGAATAAATGGATGAACAGGGTTAATGAAGCAGATGAACGGCGAATATCTTATCGCAAAGAATTAAGTCAAGAGATGGGCGGACATGGTAACGAGGCAGATGAATGGTAGAGATCATATCGCGAAGAATTAAGTGAAGAGATGGGCGGACAGGGTGAACGCACTGGATGAATGGTCAAGGTCTTATCGTGGGGTTAAGTCAAGAGATGGACAGACATGGTAATGAAGCAATGAACGACTGAGATCTTATCGCGCAAATTAAGTCAAGAGATGGACGAACAAGATTAACTGGAGGATGGATGGCGGAGATCATATCGCCGGGAAAAAAAACGTACGGAAATGATGGAGTAGGTTTCTAAGGCGGTAAGTAGTTTCTCGAGCGCCCTCAAGGCCATAAGTGGAATTCTAAAGTTTCATGTGATTATCCTTACTGCACAACACATAGCATGAGAAAACCACTTTTCTCGCATGCTCTTGGGTGGATAATGGTCATGCAATAATTCGCGCGAGATTGCGCGATAGCTATTGGATCAGGAGGGGCTGATCAACGAAGGAGATCGGCCAAGCTAGTGGTGATCGAGTGATGCGATAGCCATCAGATCAGGCGAGGCAAATTGACGGTGGGGTTTTAAAGCGCATAAAGTGTTGAGGTGACGTGATAGTCGTCAGATCAAGAGACAGATCGACAGTGGAGATTAAAGTGCATAAAGTAAGTGGAAGACTTCACACGAGGCAACAGTTGGAGAAAATAATGAATCGGACAGTGATTGTGAAGGTTTGTTGTGGATCGGATGGCGAGGAAGTGATGCATGAAGAATGTGCTAAAGGAGGTTTCAAAGGAAAATGACAGAAAAACCAGTGAGGGTGAACAAATAACTACATCGAACAACAAACTCCATAGCTCATGTGAGAACCAGAAACTTGTGTTTTTGGGGTTGCTAAAGGGTCTCTTCCTCAAGTCATGGTCCCAAAGGGAGGAGATGAGGCTGAGACACCTGTGCACAACCTTATGGTGATCTTTTCTCCTAGCTAACCTGTAAACTGAAAGAAGGCACAAATGGAAGTAAACTACAGTAATTACAGCTACTGAAGCAAATCAATAGAAAAACCATGAATAATCTACGCTATCCTACTATAATGAAAATGAAGCTACTTAAGCAAATAAAACAGAAAACCATGAATCTACTTAAGAAAATGAACAGAACTAGGAAGCTACCTAAGAAAATGAACAAAACCATAAATCTATGCTAGCATACATGTACAGTAAAGAGGAGCTTTGGCTACTCGAGTTGGGCCCTAACCAAAGAGCTTTAGCCCTCTAAGTTAACTCAGAGCTGGCTTAAAACAGAACTCATTCTCATTTTGAAAACCATGGATTACAAAACAACTGTCACAAGTCTCTTGCAACTTAGAAATAAAGTAGATTTTTACAATAGAAGTCTGAATCATATTGAGGTCCTAAGCCTCTCTACTTATACATCTAATAAACTGGTTTCTGTCACTTTCACTTGCTCGGCTGTCTTCTAGTCTTCAAAGTGATGGTTGTTTGCATTCCAAGTTGATGGAGGAATATTCGAATAGAGGGGTAGTAAATGAGGAGGATTTACCTCCTATAATTACTCTCCCTTGTCCCATTCGAGTTTCTACCAAGGTCTTTGCCATAGCTTCTTGCTTTTATCCTTTATGCCTGCATTTTTCCTTGCTTGTACCCTTTATTCCTGCATTACATGCACATTAGACCACAAAGCCAAATATCCAACTCTAACTCATCTCATAAACAAAATATAATCAAAAGTGTGCAGTAAGTTGTGAGAATAGTTGGTTTGACTAAGCTAGGAGGTGAATTAAGGCCAATTAAGGTCCATATAATTACCCAATGATGAGGCTCATTATCACCACCTACTGAAAGTGTTGCTCATCCTCTGAGCAACTTAGTCAATTTCCATGTCCTTCATGGCTTTGGTAGCCTCTCTGACATCCCATGCTTCTGTTGTGGTCTCTTCTTCTTGTTTATAGAAGCCTGTTTTCCTTTCTACTTCTTCCCACTACCTCTTTTCCTCTTCTTCTTTTCTCCCTTCTAGCATCCCTAGGAGTAGTGGTGGACTAAGTTTTAGGCCTATCCAAATGACCTTCAACCTTTGCATTGATTTCTTATACCTAGGTGTCATGTTGAGTGCCTCTCTCAACCTTTGGGGGAAGTGATATTCTCTGATCTTCAAGCTGTGTGGCAATGTGTTCCATCTCCTTTAGCAGGCATGTATATTATCATCTCTTAGTGACCTAAACATATCCTCAAAATGTGAAATTGCTTGCTCTTCGGCAGAAAGATATCCAAGTGCCAGTGGAGGATCATTTGCAATTAGATTATGGGTGTTGATTAGGGCCATGGGATTTGATTGTTTAGCTCTGATGAAAAGAGGTTCATTTTGCTCTCTGACCAATATTCTTTTCATCTCTGCAGCCCTTTACTTCTCATGGTTCATCGATGATGCCAAATCCATTAATTGTAGATCTCCTAGCTCTGCATTAGGATCCCAAATATTCATGTCTGTGAGGGCCATGTTGTGCAAGCAAAACTCAGCCATTTTGGCCCTATCCTCTAGTGCACTTTGATCACAAATATCAATACATTGCCAGTAGTCCTGAAATGGCATGTTTCCCCTTTGTGCTAGTATTTTAATATTAAATTGCATTCGTTATTCTCTGAGGTAAAGAGCATAGGATTTAGCTGGCATCCTACACTATATGGCCTCTTGCTGTTCTTCTCCTCTGTTTCAATGCCTTCTTCCTCTTTTTGTTCTTTCTCCTCTGTTTCAATACCTTCTTCCTCTTATGTTTCAGCATCATCCTCTGTATTAGTTTATTCTTCATGTTTTGCCTCCTACTCACTAACAAAAAGACTAACATCAAAGGTGAGGGTTTTGATGTCATCTTCTACTGGTAAGCCTCTGAAAACTGACCATTTTATAGGGATCCTCTTGAAATTGCTTCTCCTTAATATTTTTATCATGCCAGATCTTCTTCTAAAGCTGAACTATCTTTGTATGTAGGAGTGCCTGCATTCTGAATTCATCGAAGCCATTAAAATGTAACAATCTTTCTTTCTGTGCATGACTGAGATCCAAATCTAGTTGGGCTGCCATCCTTAATGTGTTATATTCAATCTCAATGGATAGCAAAGCCTTTTTTCCATAGACCAACTCATAAGGTGTAAATCTAGTGGTGGTCTTCCATGTTGTATTATTGGCCAAGGTGGCCTCAACTAGTCTCTCTGCCCAATCCTTCTTGCTGCTGCTTACTAGCCTGGTTAAGATGTTCTCCAGTGCCTTGTTGATCACCTCCACTTGCCCATTAGCTTGTGGATGACAAGAAGTGGAGTTCATATGCTTGATTTTGTGATGGTTGAGAAATTATTCAATCATGCTGGAGGTAAACTGGTTACCTTGGTCTGTGACTAGCTCTCTAGGGTACCCAAATTTGTAGAATATAGTCTCCCTTAGGAACTCTGCCACCTTATCTTCTATTGCTACCTTAATTGCCTTGGTTTCAGCCCAGTTAGTCAAATAATCAGTGCACACAATGATGTGTTTCTTTTGCTTTGAAAGAGGGTTGATAGGCCTAATGAAGTCCTTGCCCCACCTGTCAAATGGCTCGAAAGTCACTTGAGGTTTTAGGGGCATTTCATCTCTTGGAGTAGGCTTTCCCATCCTCTGTCACCAATCACACTAAATAATGTACTTTTTCACATCCTGATGAAGAGCAGGCCAATAATAGCATGCTTGCAACACTTTGAGTGATGTCCTCTTTGTTGCAAAGTGACCTCCACAAGGCCCATCATGACAGGTCAGAAGGATGACAAAGACTTCCTCTTCCCTTACACACCTTCTCAAGATTTGATCTGGACCAAGTTTGAATAGATTGCCCCCAATCCAGGTGAAGGGGGTGCTTTTCCTGTCTATCTTGCTCTTTTCTTTGGAGGTCAAGTTTGGTGGGAATTGTGTTGATACCAAATAGTTTGCTATATCAGCAAACAATGGGGAGAGAACCGAAATAGCAAACAAATTCTCGTCTGGTAACTGGTCATCCACCATTCCTTCTTTACCTATAGGCATATTCATCTTAGATAGAAAGTCAGCAACAAGATTTTCCTTACCAGGGTTATCAACAATAGTTAGATCAAACTACTATAATAAAAGAAACCATCTTATAATTCTAGCATTCACATCTGGTTTGTTCATTAAATATTTTATTACAGCATGATCAGCATGCACAAATGTTTGATAGGATGTAATGTAACGCCTAAATTTGTTTAATGAATGCACAACAACCAGTAGTACAGTATTGTTTAGCTCATCCTTTGACAGGTTCTTACTGATAAAATAAATGGCATAGGGCAATTTCTCCTCTTCCTGACCTAAGGCTACTCCTATGGATTTGTGTGAGGCATTAGCATGAATATGAAAAGAGAGGGCTCAATTTGGCCTCTAAGGATTGGTGCAGTGGTTAGGTTACCCTTTAGAATGTCTAAGGCCTCCTGACAGCTCTTTGACCATATAAACTTAGAATCTTTGGCCAACAACCCAAACAAGGGAGAGGCAAACTTGTTGAAATCCTTTATGAACCTTCGATAGTATCTAGCTAACCCTAAGAAACTCCTGACATCTCTCTGCTTTTGTGGAGGTGAGACACTTTGGATGATTTCTATTTTGTTTTGGTCCACCTGTAGTCCTTGCTGAGATATTGAATAACCTAGCACAGTCCCTTCAGTCATTAAAAAATCACATTTTTCTGGACTGAGAGACAGGTTCATTTCAATGCATTTGTGTAATACTTTGCCTAGGTTAGTCAGGGCTTCTTGGAAATCACAGCCATAAGGTGTAAAATCATCCCTATACATTTCCACAGCATCATGTACTAATTCAACAAAAATACTCAAGACTACTCTCTGAAAAGTAGCAAGAGCATTGAATAGGCCAAAAGGGGGGAACCTATAGACAAAAGTACCCCAAGGATAGGTGAATGTGGTCTTATCCTGGTCTTCCAGGCAGATTTGGATTTGGTTGTACCCACTGAATCCATCTAGGAATGAAAAAAATTCTTCCCTGCCAGGCCATCTAACACTTGGTCAATGAAGGATAGGGGAAAATGATCCTTCTTTGTGCCTTTGTTCAACTCCCTATAATCAATACAAATCCTCCAATTACCATTTTTTTTGGGAACTAACACTAAAGGAGAGACTCACTCACTGTCTGAGATAGGGTAAATGAATCATGCATCTAGCAGTTTTTGCAGTTCTTCTTTGACTATGTCTTTAAGAGATGGATTCATCCTCCTTTTTGGTTTCCTGGATGACTTGCAACCTTCTTTGATGTATCAAAAAGTGATGAGCCTAGGTATTGCAACAAGAATGCTGCAACTCCCAGGGCTACCAGCTTTACTTATCAACCCGGGGTTCGTACAAACTTGGAGGTGACACTGCTATATGCACAAGTAGAAGTGAAGGTCCTGCCTATTGTCATTGTTTATCTGGCAAGAGACCCTAGGCATTCCAAGATAGACTTCTATAGGGTTAGAAGAAGCTTAATTATTTGATGGAAGAAGAGAAAACCTATTCTAAGAGAGAGTTACTCCACTGCAGTAATGAAAAAAATAACATGTAATGCTAAACTACACCATAACCTAACTAACCGTCTAAATAGTTATGCTAACAAAATTTCTAAATCAACACTAACCTAATGTTGCTACCTAAATTGCAATGGTAAAGAGCATCAAACTATACTAAGGTGTAAGCAAAGAAACTTAAGCTAAATCAATTTTCAAGAGGAAGAGCAATCGGAGGTCGAAATCAATGAAAGGAGAACGTAAGGACACAATAGCGCCTAGGGACCATTGGATCGATCAATGAGAAGAAGATGGATAGTGGAGATCTTATCGTGGGGGCTTAAGCGAATAAATGGATGAACAGGGTTAATGAAGTAGATGAACAACGGAGATCTTATTGTGAAGAATTAAGTCAAGAGATGGGCAGACAAGTTAATGAAGCAGATGAACGATGAAGATTGTATCACGAGGAATTAAGTGAAGAGATGGGTGGACAGGGTGAATGCATGGGATGAACGACTGAGGTCTTATCGCAGAGGTTAAGTCAAGAGATGGACAAACATGGTAACGAAGCGATGAACAGCTGAGATCTTATCAGGCAGATTAAGCCAAGAGATGGACGGACAAGATTAATCAGAGGATGGACGGCGGAGATCATATCATAGGAAAAATAAACATGCGGAAATGATGGAGAAAATTTCTAAGGTAGTAAGTAGTTACTCATGCACCCTCAAGGCCATAAGCAGAATTCTGAAATTTCACGCGATTAGCCTTACTACGTGACACATAACATAAGAAAACCACTTTCCTCGTGTGCTCTCAGACGGATAACGGTCGTGCAATAATCCGCGTGACATGTATCATCAGCCAAGATGGTTGGTGATCCGGTGACGTGATAGCCATTGTATTAGGTGAGGAATATCAACAGTGGGGGTTTAAAGTGCATAAAGTGTTGATGTGACACGACAGCCGTTAGATGAAGAGACAGATCGATGGTGGAGATTAAAGCGTATAAAGTAAGTGGAAGACTTCACGCGAGGCATCATTTGGAGAAAATAATGAATCAGACGGTGATTGTGAAGGTTTGTTGTGGATTGGACAACGAGGAAGCGATGCATGAAGAATGTGCTAGAGGAGGTTTCAAAGGAAAACAACAAAAAAACCAGTGAGGGTGAACAAATAACTGCATCGAACAGCAAACTCCATACCTCATGTGAGAATGAGAAACCTGTGTTTTTAGGGTTGTTTAAGGGTCTCTTCCTCAAGTCATGGTCCCAGAGGGAGGAGATGAGGCCAAGACACCTGCACACAACCTTATGGTGATCTTTTCTCCTAGCTAACCTATACACTGAAAGAAAGAACAAATGGAAGTAAACTACAGTAAATGTAGCTAATAAAGAAAATTAACAGAAAAACCATGAATAATCTACGCTATCCTGTTGTAATGAAAATGAAGCTACTTAAGCAAATAAAATAGAAAACCATGAATCTACTTAAGCAAATGAACAAAACTAGGAAGCTACTTAAGGAAATGAAGAAAATTAGAAATCTATGCTAGCATACATGTACAGTGAAGATGAGCTTTGGCTGCTATGGTCAGGCCCTAACCCAAGAGCTTCAGCCCTCTAAGTTAACTCAGATCTGGCTTAAAATAGAACTCATTCGAATTATGAAAACCATGGATTACAGAACCACTATCACAAGTCTCTTGTAGCTCAGAAATAAAGTAGAGTTTTACAATGAAAGTCTGAATCCTATTGAGGTCCTAAGCCTCTCTACTTATACATCTGATAAACTAGTTTCTGTCACTTTCACTTGCTCAATTGTCTTTTAGTCTTCAAAGTGATGGTTGTTTACATTCCGAACTGATGGAGGAATATTCGAATGGAGGGGTAGTAAATGAGGAGGATTTACCTCCTATAATTACTTTCCCTTGTCCGATTTAAGTTTTGACCAAGTTCTTTGCCATAGTTCCTTGCTTTTATCCTTTATGCCTGCATTTCTCGTTACTTGTATCCTTTATTCCTGCATTACATGCACATTAGACCACAAAGACAAATATCCAACTCGAAATCATATCATAAACAAAATATAATCAAAAGTATGAAATAAGTTGTGAGAATAGCTGGTTTGACTAAGCTAGGAGGTGCATTAACGTCAATTAAGGCCCATACAATTGCCCAATGATGAGGCTCATTAGTTCGCAATGGCAAAACAACCCGAATTTGGACGAAATCTTGGCAACAAAGAGGAAAAATTGTAGAAAGACAGGAACTCAGGGTGATATATCAGCACACAAGGGACAATAATATGCATGTGGTGAAAAAATACTGGAAGGAAGATCAAGGAGTGGAAAGTTGGAGCATATGGAAGACAAAAAATCACTAGGACTAGGCGGAAAAAACAGAATAATGGAAAAACCTAGACAAAGAACTAAGGACAAGGCAGATAACAATCCATCAAGACTCGGATATTTTGAGATGGGGTTACACCACCAAAGGTACCTTCACTATAAGCAAATCCTACGATATACAAGTTAGACAAGAGCAAGAAGGGTAGGATATCATATGGAAAAAGATCTGGAAAGGCGGTTGGTGGCCAAAGGTAACCCACTTCCTCTGGTTGGTTTGTAAATAAAATCATTGAATTATCATGGCCGTTTACAGACTATAATTTATATGGGCAAGTAATTTTGTTAAGTTCTAAGTGGTTTGATAAAAGAAACTCATTGAATTATCATGGTTGTTTATAGAATATAGATTCTACAGACAGGTAATGATGTTATGCTATAAATAGTTTAAATCATGATTATGGTTAATGGGTGTTGTCTAGAATGGTTTGTTAAAAGAAAATTGTTGAATTATCATGGTTGCTTAGAGTTTAAATCATGATTATGGTTAATGGCCGTCGTGTGGAACGACTTGTTAAAAGAAAATAGGGAGTTCTTCGATGCCTATTTTATATAGGGCGCGAGATCACATGATCCTCCTCCTACCAGATGACAATGACCACAATGATCATGTATCGTTGAAGTATTTATCACTTAAATACTTCCTCTATTCCATCTCTGGCGATGGCTCTATTTTCATCTTTAAATATGCTTATAGTTAATCCATTCATCTCAATTAATACTAATAATAATATCGACGGTGATATAATAATAAATGGTAAATGGTAATACTAATAATAATATCTAAGGTGATTTGGTGTTTATTATGAAAATGATGGCAGAGAGAGCAAGGAGCGTGGTACGTTAGGGTTTCAGGGTTCCACGGCCCAGCCCTGACAAACCTGCTACAATAATACCAAACAAAGGCCTACATCAAATAGGGACCCATGACTGATATAGTGATGAACGATATGACAAGGGGCGAGAGATCCCCTCTTATAGGAATGTTGTAGCAGGAGCATCGAGCTAGCATGGCGCCACCAGTGGGAATGGGGGAAAAGGTAAAGGAATACTGATTTTGGGAGCCAAATGGCAAGCGGGCTTGGGAGGAATATGCCTGCCTAGAGCTGAAAAAAAAAACAAGATTCGTTATCCCTAACAATAAGCTTGAAGAGTATCGAAAATACATGAAGGATCATGCCCTCATCTACAAGTTCATAGGGGCATGGCTGATAGAGAAAGAATTGATTAAATGGATCCAACAAACATGGCAGCCAAAAGGCCACATTGATCTCAAGCTTGGGGCGAAGGGTTTCTTTGTAGTGATCTTCTCAAATTTGGAAGACAAAGAAAGGATTTTCGAAGACAAATCATACTTCTTCAACAATGTCAGACTCTTCATCAGGAACTGGGAAGAGTGCTACAACCCTAACCAGGAGAAACTACTGGCTGCCCTAATATGGGTTTAGCTTTTTGGATTACCAATGGACTTCTGGGATACAAAAATACTAGAAAGCATTGGGAATGCTATTGGCACCTTTGTTAAAGTGGTAGATTCGACAAGGAAAGGCATATATACCTCCTACGCCAGAATCTGTGTCTATATGAATATAACGGAGCCACTCCTAGATTACATAGAGATGGAATACCACAACCGCTAGACTATGAGCACATACCATTCCGGTGCCACAGATTTCATGAATATGGCCATTTGTTCTGGGCATGTCCCCTCAACCAGAAAGAAAACACCCCGGCGAATAGGAAGCCAAGGGAATCAATGGCAAAAGAGGATGACGAAGGGTTTAAGGAGGTGCAATAGAGGAAAAGAACCCTAAGACCACGAGGGAATCAAAAATAAAATCAAGCGGAGAAAGAACAAAGGCCTCAGAACCACTTTTCGGTATTATAGGAAGAAGACATGGGCGTGGATATGGGAGACATTTCATCGGAAATGGAAGGCCAAAAAGACAAAGAAATAGCAGGAAATAAAATGAATAAAATGGTGACTAAGACAGAGAAAGGACTAGAGGATAACATGCAAATGGTGGAACAAACCCTAATGGAGATCGATAACTAGAAAGAAGACCTAAGTGCATAAGAACAAGTCATGAAACGGCTACTGTAGGAATGGAGACATTTGGATGAAAGATTCATCTCGAAAGATCATAAGAAACTCTATAAGGAGACTTTTCAACAATATAGAGACAAGCAGGGCTCAGCGATAATAAGCCAACCTGAACATCTAGGGGCCCAAGCCAACCAAGGGCAAGAAGCGAGAACACAAGGAAAATGAGGGAAAAAAAGAGGTAGGAGAACGATGAATGAATCCATAGAAATGGTGGGGGAACTGCTTGTGAATTCGGGAAGAGTAGTGCCATTATCAGAGGTCTTCTACCAAATGTTAAAATTGTTAAAATAATTATTACAACTTGGAACATTAGAGGCCTCAACAACAGAAGCAAACAAAGGTGCCTTAAGGAGAGGTTGAAAAAATATTAGCCAAGCATTATGATAATACAGGGAACCAAAATCAACGAAAGAAAGATGAAAGAAATAATGGAACACTTCAAGCCGAAATACCAAGTCATGGCTCAGGACGCTAATGGCAATGCAGGATAACTGGCGATTCTCTAGAATCCGGTGTATGTTTGGTTTGAAGACTAGGTAAGCCTACCAAGAATTTTTACAGGCAAATATCGAAATATCAGACCCAGTGAATGGGTTCTATTTTTATGGGTTTATGGACCTCATATTCTGGGAGAAAGAGGAGCCTTCCTACAAAATTTGGTAAACCTGATAAATTTATACTCAAAAGACCTATGGGTAGTGGTGGGGGGGGGGAGGACTTGAACATGATCACAACCCCAAGGGAAAAAAGGGAGGAATGAGAAGAACAGATGTAGATATGGAAGCCTTCAACGAAGATATCACAAATTTATGCCTAGTTGAATACCCACAATCAATGGGATTCATACCTGGAATAACAGATAAAGAGGGGTTCATCAAATAACATGTCGCCCGGATAGATTCCTACTCTCAAAACAATTGATAAGCAGAGATATCATAATAGAGTCATCGATACTTCCATGCATAGGGTTGGATCATTGGCCATTTTGCCTAGAAGTGGATCTAAAATCAAGACCCAAGAACCGGCCCTTCAAGTTTGAAGCTTTCTAGCTTAGAGACCCTGGTCTCCTAAAAAAAACTAAAGAATGGTGGACAAGAAGTGAACAATAGGGTGGGAACAGGATTCACACCTTCCAATTGAATCTAAAAGAATTAAATAAGAATCTCAGGAAGTGGAATAAGGAGGAGTCTGGGCACATTATCAATGATCAAACCTAACTCTGCAAGCGTATGGCAGAGGTCCAACAGAAAATTATATAGGAGGGGAGGTTAGAGGATCTCATACGAGAGGAAGGATTATTAATAAAAAAAGATAGAGGAAAGAAGACAATAGGAGGAGATCCTCTAGAAACAAAAATCTTGGGTCTAGTCACTGAGGGAAGGAGAACGAAACATGAGATTTTTCCATAAAGCCATGGTGCACCACTGGAAACATAACCGAATTTACTCCCTAAAAGACGAGGAAGGATAGCGCAAAGTTTAACATAAAGAAATGGAAGCCCTTCTGGTCAATCATTTCAAAGATCTGCTCACAGAAAGTCCTGACAGTAGAATGGAAGCCACCCAAAGAATCATGCAGTGCATTTCCAAACTGATAACTAACAACAAGAATATGTCCTTGATGCGAGTTGTCTCCAAAGAAGAAGTAGAAGAGATAGTCAAAGGAATGCAGAAGAACAAAGCGTCTAGTCCGGAAGGATTCACTGCAGAGTTCTATCAAGCCACCTAGCCATTCATGGGGCAAGACATCCTCAAGGTTGTGGAGGAATCAAGATGTAACCAAAAGATATGCCCAAGTCTTAACTCTACTTTTATTGCTTTGATTCCTAAAACTACTAATTCTGATGTGACACAAGGATTTAGGCCCATTACCCTCTATAATGTCATCTACAAGATTATAGCCACTCTTGTGGTCAAACGCCTGAAGCCCATTCTTCCCAACCTCATTTATCCTGAACAAGCCGGATTTGTAGAGGGCCAACAAATCCTTGATGGCTTCATTACATGCCAAAAGGTAGTTCACTCTCTTAAGTCACAGAAGATCTCGGGCATGATGATAAATATGGATATATCCAAGGTGTATGACAGACTTAGTTGGGGATACCTATCAAGTGTCCTCAAAGCTTACGACTTTTCCCAAAGATGGATCAACTGGATCCTTGCCATGATATCCTCCTGGGTATTCTCAATCTTGCTAAATGGAACTCCCACCTCGATCTTCAACCCAACCCGAGGGTTGAGATAGGGAGACCCTATCTCTCCCTTCTTGTTCATCTTAGCAGTGAATGGGCTGGGCCAATACATAAAATAGAAGGTACGTAATTCCCTGCTCCAAGGGTTAAGGATATGGGGTAATGACATGCCAATCAGTCATCAGCGATTTGTGGATGACATTATTCTCCTCTGTCAAGCCACTGTGAAGGAAGCCCAGATCATTAGAGACATTATTAACACCTTTATGGAAGCCTCGAGGACCAAGATAAATAATGAAAAATCCTACATTTTCTTCTTCAATACCTAACGAAATGTTAAGAACTACCTAGCCATAATCCTAGGGTCTAGTACTGGAATCCTGCCATCCAAATAATCGAGTATGCCTCTCTCTGATAACCCTCTTAGAAATGATTGTTGGCAAAACATTCTCCAAAAACTACAAGGAAAGCCCAATTGTTGGACCTTTAGATCTTTAAACATCGTCGGTAGAACAATGCTACTCAAAACAGTGCTTCAATCAATACCTATATACCAACTATCCGGTATGGTGGCCCCAAAAGGAGTGTGTTCCAAAATGGTAGACATTTTCAAAAAATCCCCGTGGGGAGGAACTCAAGAGATTAGGAAATGGGCACTAGTGTTGTGGCAGGGCCTGATCAATATGAAAGAGGATGGCGGACTAGGCCTTAGAGACCCATACATCTTGAACCAAACCATGGGAGCAAAACTTTGGTGGCAATGGATGGGTGGGGGAGTAGATATTTGGAAACAAATATGGACTCGGAAGTACAACATGCCATTGAGAATTGAGGATATGCTAAAATATCAAGACCCTTCCAAGGGATCGATGATGTGGAATCTGGTAGTCCGAAAGAGGCACCTTATCTAGCAGCATGCCTTCTGTGAGATTCGCAATGGAAAAATAGCTCGATTTTGGACGGAATCTTGACAACAAAGAGGAAAAATGGTAGAAAGACAAGGACTCACAGAGATATATCAGCACACTAGGGACAATAATATGCATGTGATGAAATAATTCTATAAGGAAGAGCAAGGAGTGGAAAGCTGGGGGAGATAGAAGACAAAAGATCATTGGGACCAGACGATAGAAACAGAGTAATGGGAAAACGTAGACAAAGAACTAAGGATAAGGTAGATAATGATCTATCAGGACCCAGACATTTTGAGATGGGGTTATGTTATAGACATTTTTGTGCCTTACAACATTGAGCATGAAATGTCAATAATCTAAGGGATCCAAAGTCCCTAAACATGTTGTTCCTACCCCTAGAGGAACAAGGCTAGAAAACCACAGCAATTCATAGAAGTTCTCCACCTAAAACTGCTCAAAAACAAGTCAATTCAGGATCATGTCAACTGTTCCACTGAGCATCTGCGCTGAATGTCAACTGCTCCACTGTCTACCTGCGTTGAATGTCAACTGCAACAAAGGCTACCTACGCTGAGCGAGTTTGGACAAGTGGCAGGCTCATTCCTCAAGGTGTCAATGCCCAGGAAGCTTCCAAAGTGACACTTGCCTCAGGGAATTCGACTGGTGATGAGTAAGAGGTTCCAAATCTCCAAGTGGAAGCAAGAACCTCCAAGTGGATTCAAGAACTGAGAGAGGGAGAGGACACTAGTCAGATCTCAAGCTGACTCATCCTCTCTCCAAAATAACTATATATAGATCTCTCCTCCATGAGATCTAGAGGCTGGAATTTTGTTATTGCAAAGAATTGTTGTTGGTTTGAGACTGGAATCATTGGGTGCTTAATGCTTTGAAGGGTGGTGAAGATAGGAATTCCATTCTGCTGGGAAGGAGATACTGGATTGGAGCCCTCTTGGTTGTATCTCTTCCTGAACCCTGTTATCAATCAATAAAGCTCTCTTGGTTTTCTCCTATATACTGGTGTATTTGTATGATTGCATTAGTGTATTTGATTTACTTCTAATCCTAAATCATTTATGAATATGAATATTTGCCTTTGTGTTGTGTTCTTCTCTTGTCGCAAGTAGCTGTTCTCTTGTCACAGGTAGCTGTTCTCTTGTGACCTCGCGGGAATCAAGTAGCTGTTCTCTTGGACGAATGAGGAGGCAAGTAGCTGTGAACACCCAAAGAGAAGAGGATCTAGATTGAGGGACAAACAAAAGACACCAGTAAGTCCATTGATCTCCCCTCTTTCACATTTCATAAAGGAAAGAACCAGAATAGCTGTATCTGTTTGTTGCTAAGGCACTGTCACACCTTAGGTGGATAGGATCGTCCTGCATAGGCATTTTTCCCCACAACAGGTTACACCGCCAAAGGTACCTTCACTATAAGCGAAGCCTACGATATACAAGTTAGACAAGATCAGGAAGGGCAG
The DNA here is from genome assembly GCA_031772625.1 of Pinus tabuliformis. NCBI lineage: Eukaryota > Viridiplantae > Streptophyta > Pinopsida > Pinales > Pinaceae > Pinus > Pinus tabuliformis. The sequence continues at coordinate 450,316,541 of CM062819.1, forward strand.
GATATCATATGGAAAAAGATCTGGAAAGGCAGTTGGTGGCCAAAGGTAACCCACTTCCTCTGGATGGTTTGTAAAGGATGCATACTCACCTGGGATCAATTGCAGAAACAAGGCTTTCAAGGGCCCTCCTTCTGTTGGCTATGCCACCAACATCGGGAAGACATGGAACATATCCTCAACACATGCCAGTTTGTAGAACAATAGTGGAGGCAAATGCAAGGAGTTTTTGAAAGAATGGACAGAGACCATAACAACATTAAAGGAACAATTCTCCTATCGCAGAACCATATCTATTCCAGCCCTGTAGTAAACCAGGCCTGGAGGCTAGGCCTAGGATTCGCCATCTAGGCCATCTGGAAGGAGAGAAACCATAGAATATTCAATAACAAAGCAACTCTGCAGGAAAATGTATGGGAAGGAATTGTCCAGAATATAAGGGAAAAAATCTTGGTAGAAACATGGCATAAAGAGGATTAGAAAGTGCCGCCCCAAGAAGCCCAAATCTTACAAAAACTCTTTCTAGCGTCGGGGATGATTGACACTAAAGCATGGAAGACAAGCAACGCAGGCATGACCTCTCGGTCCCATTTTAACCCCCTGGAAGAAGGATTCATAAAACTTAACTTTGATGGGGGCTCCAAAGGAAACCTAGGAGAGGTAGGTCTAGGAGGCCTCTTTCGAGACCCTTACGCTAATACTTGTCTCATCTATGCAGAAAGCTGTGGGATTGCTAGTAATAATGAGGCATATTTTGCTGTAGTATGTCAAGGCCTCCCAATAGCTGTGAGAATGGGATATAGAAGCCTAGAAGTGGAAGGGGAGTCAAGCTTAGTTATAAATACAGTGGAAAAATTAAATAATGGCACTAAGTGGGATAAACACAGCTAGAGCTAGAGGACTACAAGAGTTATCCAAGAGATAGGTGAAATCCTCCCCAAATTTTAATATATATAGGTCAAACATGTCAGGAGAGATGGAAACAAAGGGGCCGACTTCCTGGGTAACTGGGGGTGTAACCAGAAGATGGAGAAACAATGGTCGGTCTGACCCTGGGATACAACATTTGAACCCCTGGGGGAAATTTTGGCTAAGGACCTCAGACAAAGCCAAGAAAGAAAATGTCAGGCAACTCAAGCCCCCGATCGGGATGCGGGTTAATGTCATAGAGGCCATGCTGGGAGTTGATATGTGTAGTACGAGGGCCATAATAACCACCACCCCCCACATGCTCAAGGCATGGGGTGCGGTGTCCTTCGGAATGAATGCATGGATGGTAAGTGGGCAAGGTGGCGAGGAAGGGAATAAGGTAGGGTGCTGGAGAAGACAAGGTCATTCGATGTGCAGGGCAGGTGAGAATGACTGTGGAGAAGGGAGGTGATTCAGAGGTGGGGAAGGTTGATGGCAAGAGGGGAACCTTCGTCGTGGACAAAAGCATGAATCTGGGTATGTAATTTGTTCATGTCTCTGTGTTGCTTCTATGATCTGGTTGGGGATTTGTTCAGGGAAGGGAGGGAGAAGTGCCCGATGCAATGGGGACTAAAATTTTATGGGTAGCAATGGTGGCGAAAAGGGCATTCCATGCCCTGGTTTGACATTTTTATTCTCTCCCAATTGAGTCGGAACCATAGATGCGGAGTGGGAAAGAGTGGGCGGCGAAGCTATGCAGGTCTTTGCTTAGCTTTTAAGGCCAGGTGGACAAGGGATAGCGGCATTGCAATTCTAGGGGGGTTGGGAACTATAGAGAGAGGCACGAAAGAGTTGAGGGCAGGGGGATGGGACTACAACCATGGTAGTAGGATTCAAAGAAACCATTGGGAGATCGGGAACAATGAAAATTTAAGAACCCTGTGTGGCAAACTGGTCGGAGGGGCAAGCAAAGCCATGACTCTCATCTGCTAGTTAGGGGTGCAAGAAAATGGAATAATTGTAGGCATCTTGCCAGGGTGTGGAAGGGCCTGTGGACTCGGCTTGAGATGTAGCGGGACAATCGTCATATAATCCATAGTAAGGGGGAGGGGTACTATGATGGGCCTTGGGAGAAGATTTTGAAAACCACCCCCCTCTGGCATCTATGGGCTTTGGGTTACCCTTACACTCATGTGAAGAAGTATGGAAGAGAGGAAATTATTGAATGGAAAAGGTTGTGTTGAGAAAATCTCTATGAATCTAACTTCATTTGGGTGTCAACTGTTGAAAATGCAACAAGATGATGGAGCTTAGTGGAAAGGAGTCGCCTTCACTAAGTGGGCCCGCAGGCTATTTTTGGTGCAAAGTCTATTTTTAGAATATGGATCATGGTCTATGAATTGCAGTATGTTATTTGTGGATGATTGGTCATGTCGATAAAAATAGATGGACTTTTATTTTTAGATATATGGGCAGGTTTCTATTTTTAGACTACCAGGCTAAAAATAGAACAGTCAAATATTATTGTCTCATAATAATATTGGACTATAAACATTATCTTATCCTCTTGGAGCACTTCAGTTTGAGCTACAGATGTGGCACAGGCAGCTGACAAAAGGAATCACATGGTTTCTTATGTGTTAGTTGAGCTATTGCATGGAGGACTTCAGTTAGAACTCATGCATGTGAGTTCTGTGGAGTTGATGAAGTTGTGTTCAGTTTGACTTAGTTGAACTAGTTGTATTTAGTCTAACTAAAGAATACACTAGTGATGAGTTGTGTGAATTAAATATTAATTAATTCACTAATTATTAACTCATAAAGAAACTAAAGAATACATCAGTTAACTCAGTGCATGGACAATTCAACAGAGATAGGTGTTAGAGGTAAGTGAAAGGGTGAGTTGTGACTATCAGTTGTGCATGAGATTTTGCACATGCATGGATTGAGTTATGCCAATGAGGATTGCGCAGTGTGGGCCAATATCAAGGCAATTGTAGCTTGTGCTCACGTGATTCTCTTGCAGGATTGTGCAGTGGAGGCAGGCAAAGCAGCGGTGGAGATTTGAACCTGTGACTTGTTCGGATCTGAGCTAGTTTTGTGTGTAACAGGTGGAGATAGTATTGAGTACTTGTGAGGAGTATTGTACTATGTATTGTTACATGTTCTCAATCATTATAATATACAAATAGTGTGGGGTTTTCAGCTGTATGCTTTCCCCGGGTTACATACTTTGTTAATCTGTGCATGCGATGGATGTTTCATTGTTTTTGATGCTGCAAAATTGATGACCAACGTAGAGTAGATTATGTATTGTGCATGTATTTCGCAATAGTGTATAATCAGGATAATCTCTGTGAATAAGTACTTAATTATTCAAAATTTCTACATGGTATCAGAGCTGGTTGATTTGTAGAAAAAGTTCTACATGGTATCAAAGTTGTTGATCATCAGATCTATTATTCAGGCAAGTTTACATTTTATTTCTTCATGCAGAGTCTGTAATCGAGCCAGGTAGCCTCTGGATTCATCCTTCCTTTGGAAGGTGAGATATCTGGTGAATGCCCATACAGTCGATCTCTGTACAAGAAATAATTTGTTCTCATGAATTTTAGATCAGAAGCGGTTGAGTTTTGAGCTGGTGGAATGGCGCTCAAGGATAAACTCAAAAACATTGTGTGAGAATGGAGACAGTATGCCCCAGTATCTCACGAAGTTCACCCAATGCCAGGATGAGCTGGGAAGTGTGGGGGTGACTGTCGATGATGAGGACATGGTGAGCTTGGCTCTACTTGGTCTTCCGAAGAGTTGGCATTCCTATCAGGACTCTGTCAATGGTCAGGAGAAATTGCTAGGATGGGAGAGACTTTGGTTGGATCTTGTGCAAGAGGAGATCAGGCAGAATACCAGGGATGGATCTTCATCAAAGGCATGTGATGAAGAAAATTGTGCTTTGGCTGCCAAAGAGAAGAAGGGGAAGGAGAAGGTTTCTCTTTCCGAATCCAGTTCTTCCAATGATGGGAAGAAGGTTGACAAGTCGAAGGTGAGATGTTTTCGTTGTCATGAGTTGGGCCATTATGCTACTAATTGCCCAAAGAAGAAATCCAAGAAGGGATCCTGGGAAGGATCTGAAGGTCAGGCACTTGCTTCACAGTTTGAGTTGGATTTCACACTCTTCGCATGCATGGTTTCATCCATGGTGGGAAGTGGTTGGTTTCTTGATAGTGGAGCTTCTTTCCACATGACCGATGACAAAAGTTTGTTCAGTACTTTGGAGGAGAAAGATCTCCAAATACTCATAGAGATGGGTAATGATGAGAAGTATGATGTCTCAGGTGTAGGCACGGTTATTTTTTAGAGGGAGCATGGAGCTCGCCTTACCTTGACCGATGTCAAGTATGTACCAAGACTGAAGAGAAACTTGGTGTTGATTGCGATGCTGGAAGACGGAGGTTATGATGTAGTCTTCAGTAAGGGAAAGGTTTTCCTTAGACACATCATCACTAGACAGGTGAAGCAAATTGGTTCATGGGTCAAGAACCTGTATGCTCTTGAGGTTCAAGATGCATGCAAAGCCTTGAGCAGTGAGGCAACTGATGGAGACTTGGTGGTTAAGAGGGAGCATATATTACCTCTCAACATGCAGAGCCAAAAGAAGTCTCAGATGATTATGGAGGAGCCACGATTGGTGCAGCAGCTTCAGGAGGTTGTGGAGCAGCCACAACAAGGGAAGCTGAGAGGAGATCGAGTAGAGACATCTACTCATGCAGAGACCTCCAGTAGGGGGAAACTTCGAGCCAGGTGGGCAGAGGGATCGCATGCAGCCATACCTCTAGGTAGGAGGTGGGGTGATGTGGATTGATCGTCCCAAGGAGGATGGGCAGGATCCTTGAGGTACCCAACCTCTTGGATGAGACCTTGCCACGGGAGCCTGGATGTGGAGTAGCAGGAATTGACTGATTGGGTAGAGACAGATGCAGATGTTGGAAATAATACTGAGAGGGGGGGTGAATCAGTACTATCAAATTCTTTTCAATATATCTTCCTTATTTATACTTTGAATAATTCTTCAAATATTGATCATTACTTTGTATGTCAGAATCATAAAATAATGAGCAGGAACAAGAAAAGCAAATAGTCACACAAAAGAACACCAGATATAAGGTGGAAACCCAATGTGGGTGAAAACCACCTGCTGCAATATGTCTCTATCTTCTTTTAATAAGAAACTCCTTTTACAATGATTTTGTACTGGTGCAGTCCTTTACCAGTATGCAGGATACAACCTGCAGAGAGCTACAACTCTCTCTCTCGTTTTCCAATCTCTCCTGGAAGGGAGCTACAACCCCCTACTTCTTTTCTTTCAAGGACCACTTTTCATTAATTTTCAGACTGGATCCAAGAACATCAAAAAAACCATCAACTACACTTGCATCATCAATATCTGATTTCACCAAAGCCAACCCGCATACAGATCTGCAAATATTTCCTTATAACTTTGCAGTTGTTCCATACATCAGACATACCCAGATCATAACATGTGTAAAATAAAACATGCATCAATAATTCAGACCTAGATTATTAGATTTATAGATCAAGCGTATGCCACATATCACAGATCAAAATCATATAGAGATACCACTATTCCAGCCTTAAGATTTTGACCCATCAATAGAACTTATCCTTCTCCTTACGCTCAGGTTCCTTCTTCATTCAGATCCAGATCTCCACCACAACCCAATCACCATATTCCAGATATAGCACTTTATCAGATATTCAATAATTCAGAAGATGCTTTGTCAAATGATCTCCTTCCTCTTTTATAGCCTTAGTCCTTTCTCAATACCACGGTCCAAAACCATAGGATCAAAAAACTGTTGGACTAATACCATGAACCAACCATGAAAGTGCGTGAGATCAACACTTTTGGATGCAATACCATGGGCCAAAACCATAGGATCGAAAACTGTCGAACTAATACCATGAACCAACCATGAAAGTGCGTGAGAACAACACTTTTGGATGCAATACCACGGGCCAAAACCATAGGATCAAAAACTGTCGAACTAATGCCATGAACCAAAGGTAAGTTCTCCAACATATACACGCTTTTCCTTGCATGAAAGTGCGTGAACTTTTTCTCTACATGAAATAAACTTTTCTCTGAATAAAAGTGCATGAACTTTTCTCTAGATGAAATAAACTTTTCTCTGCATAAAAGTGCGTGAACTTTTCTCTACATGAAATAAAATTTTCTCTGCATATAAGTGCGTGAAATTTTCTCTACATTATAATTTATTATCTGAGATGAGTGGGTTGCCATCAAGTACAACATATGTATCATAATGCCAACAATCTCCCCCTTTGGACTTGATGGCAACAACAACCAATCACTCTCCCCCTTTGACATCAAGGGCAAAGGGTTATGCTCCCCCTAAGAACATGCTCCCCCTGACTATAAACCAGATCTGCAAAGAAGAACCATAATCCATGACCATGAAAGAGATAGAGACGTATTGCAGCAATATTCAGACCAGCAATGATCTCCTTCTGTACTTCCTCCATAATGCCAACAATGCATGATATGCTCCCCCTAAACCTGTGCCATTCGATCTTTGACCAATCCGCAACCCAGCACATGTACGCATATACTTTAGATGAACCTTGCATACAACCAACAATCAGAAGAGATTCAACAACAAGATGATGCATCAACAACCCCTAGCTTTTTCCTGAGGTATTCAAAGGTCTCCCTAGGCAATGGTTTGGTGAGTATATCAGCAACCTGTTCCTTAGAAGGAACATACTCCAACTTGACCTTTTGTTCAAGCACTTGTTCCCAGAGAAAGTGATACTTGATTGGTATGTGCTTGGTTTTTGAATGCATGACTGGGTTCTTTGAAATGATGATTGCACTTGTATTATCACATAAGATGGAGATGGGTGGTGTACAAGTGATTTGAAAATCCTGCAAGGTCTGCATCATCCAAAGGAGTTGAGTGCAACAAGATGCAGCAACAACATATTCTGCTTCAACTGTAGACAAGGCAATCGAACTCTGTTTCTTGCTGAACCAAGATACTAATCTGGAACCCAGAAAGAATGCACCACCACTTGTGCTCTTCCTGTCATCCACGCTTCCGGCCCAATCTGCATCAGTATAAGCATGAAGTGTGAGATCTGTATCTCTAGGATACCATAAGCCATAATTTTGAGTCCCTTGAAGATATTTGAAGATTCTCTTTACTGCCTGAAGATGAGTTTCCTTTGGATTTTCCTGAAATCTTCCAACTATTCCCACTGCATGCATGATGTCTGGTCGGGTACCTGTCAAATAAAGTAGACTTCCAATCATAGATCTGTAGGTTGGCTGATTTACTGCTGCTGATTCATCATTTGCACTGAGGCTACATCCTGTGACAATTGGTGTACATACTGGTTTTGCATCTTCCATGCCATATTTCTTCAAAATCTGCTTGAGATACTTGGTTTGAGACAAGAATATCCCTCCTTCCTTTTGTTGGATTTGCAGGCCCAGAAAATATGTCAATTCTCCAAGCAAGGACATTTCGAATTCTTTCTGCATCACCAAGGAAAAGCTTTGACTCATAGATTCTTCATTGCTACCAAAGATAATGTCATCTACATACACAACAAGTATCAGCAATTTGTCATTCTCAATTTTTATATAAAGATTGCTATCTGCTGATCCTTTTGAAAAACCTTGTTGATGAAGATATTTGTCCAAACGATAGTACCAAGCCCTTGGAGCTTGTTTAAGACCATAGAGAGCCTTTTTCAATCTGCATACAAGATTTGGATCATTTCCAAGAATGAAACCATCTGGCTGCTCAATGTATACTTCTTCTTCTAAGTCTCCATTCAGAAAGGTTGATTTCACGTCCATTTGAAATACTTTGAACTTTTGAAAGCTTGAGAGAGCAAGGAACATTCGGATGGCCTCAAGTCTTGCAACAGGAGCAAAAGTTTCTTCAAAATCTATTCCTTCTTGCTGCGCATACCCTTTACAAACAAGTCTGGCCTTATTTCTAATTACTTCCCCATTTTCATTCAACTTATTTTTGAAGACCCATTTTGTCCCTATAACATTCTTATCCTTTGGTCTAGGAACCAACTCCCAAGTGTTGTTCTTTTCGATCTGCTCAAGTTCTTCATCCATTGCTTTGACCCAACATTCATCTTTGCATGCCTCTTTTATATTTTGTGGTTCAGTGGATGAGAGTAATGCCAAATAGCTTGAAGCTTCTGCAATTGTTCTTCTTGTTTGTACATCTGCTTCTTTTTGCCCCAAAATCTGAGATTCTGGATGATTCTTCTGAACGTACCTGGATGGAGTCTTCTCTTCTACCCTTATCTGTTCCTCTGGTGCTTCTTGAGGTTCTTCTTCTTCATCATTCTGTCTTTGAGGGTAGTCTTCATCTTCTTCGATATTTTCATGATTTACTTGCCTAGGAATGTATCCTTTTTCATCAACCACTACATCAATGCTGTCAACAATTCTTCCAAGTCTTTTATTGTAGCACTTATATGCTTTGCTGTGTGGAGAATAACCAAGAAGAATGCCTTCATCTGCTCTAGGTTCAAGTTTGCCAAGTTGCTCATCAGTATTCTTAATATAGCATTTGCTCCCAAAGATTTTGAAGTGTTTTACCGAAGGAGTCTCACCATACCAGAGTTCATGAGGAGTTTGAGTGCTGTTCACTCGGACATTTGTTTTATTGAGAATAACAACCGCAGCATATGCAGCTTCACCCCAGAAAGTTGCGGGAGTTCTGGACTCATCAAGCATAGCACGGGCCATTTGTTGGATTGTTCTGTTCATCCTTTCCACCACTCCATTTTGCTGAGGAGTTCTAGCTATAGAGAATTCCCTTCTTATCCCATGTTCTTCACAGAAATCGAAAAATTCATTTGAGGTAAACTCCCCACCTCTGTCAGACCTGAGGCACTTAATTTTGTAACCTGATTCATTTTCAACCAAGGCTTTGAAGGATTTGAATTTTTCGAATGCTTCGTCTTTGTGCTTCAAAAGTCCTAACCAAACAAACTTGGAGAAATCGTCAATGAATAATATCAAGTATTCTTCTCCTCGAGGTGACCTCATCCTGAAAGGACCACATACATCTGTATGGACTAGTTCAAGAGGCCTGCTGGCTGATCCTTCCTTCTCCGGGAAGTTGGTTCTGGTTTGCTTACCAAACTGACATGATTTGCATATAGTGTTGTTTGGAATTTTGATATCTGGAAGACCACAAACTGCCTGATATTTGCATGCCTTCCTTATTTGTGAAAATCTTAGATGCCCCAACCTCCGGTGCCATAACCAATGTTCATCATCCTTGCTCAAATAGCATTGTTGTTGTCCTTCTTCAAATATGTATAGATTTTTTGGAGTTCTACCTTTGATCACTGTTTTCCCTGTATCAAGATCACGAACGCTACATCCATTTGATCGAAATATTACCTCGGTTCCTTGATCGCACATCTGACTGACACTCAGAAGGTTATGCTTCAAGCCATCAACATACAAAACATTTCCAGCTTTAACCTTTTCTTTTAACTGAGCTATGCCTTTTCCTTTTATAGTTGTTGGAGTATCATTTCCAAAAGAAACTTTCTTTCCCTTTTCTAAAGCAGAATATGATTCAAGTTTTTCTTTATCACCTGTCATATGCTTCGAACATCCACTGTCGATGTACCATAGATTTTCCTATCCCTCTGCATAAAAGGCTATCCCACATCTTTCTGTTTGTGGTTCCTTTTTTCTCCATGTTCTGGGGCTTGAGGCTTGTTCCTTTGTCTGCTGAAACCTGCTCCTGCATTCAGAATCTTCATGACCAAAGTTATTGCAAATAGAACATTCAACTTCATTTTCAAGAGCCGAAAAGTTGTTATAGGTCCTTTTTGTAATCCTGATCATACTTCTTTGTTTTTGAGCTTCTCTAGTCATGATTGTTTTATATGCAACACATTGAGCTGCTTTGTGACCAAAGTTATGGCAAGAGAAACATTGCCCATTGAAGAAACTTCTACGATTATCAAATCTACCGGCCAAATGATTGTAATTTCTATTGTCATCCATTTTTGAAGCAAATTGAGAAGATTTTACCTGTGGCTGGTTGTAGCTTTTGTTCATCCTTAAGACAGATTGCCCTGGTTTACCTGATAGTCTTTGTTCGTTCTTGATGTATTTCGTCCCTGCTTTACCTGATGATCTCCATTGTGCTTTTGCTCATTCCTTTTTGCTGCATCAAGATAACTCTTTGAGGTGGATGCTTGAGATGTTTCTCCATTATACCCCAGACCTGTCTTATTTAGCGGAGAACGCTGTACATTGATGATCTCATCCAGAGTTTCAGATCCTTTGACAAACTTAAGATTAATAGCCTTTGTTTTCTCAATTTCTTTTCTAAGGCCAACAATTTCACCTTTTAACTTTTCAAGATATTTTTCTTTTTCATTAATTTGAAATTGTAGAGTATCAATGATCATATTCTTTTCATCTATACATGTTTTAAGTCTAGAAATCTCTTCATAAAACCTATCCACATCTATAGCATCCATGTAATCATCATCTTCAAATGCCATTAAAAGTTTATAGTCATTACCTCGTTCATCTTCATCACTATTTGATAGACCATCAGTGTCTTCATGAGTGTAGTAGCTTTTCTTATTTGCATTCTGTTTCTTGTTCCATCTAATAGGTTCCTTTCCCTTGTCGATCTTATCCTTATGAGGACATTTGGCAGCATAGTGACCTACTCTTCCACAAGAAAAGCATTTGAAGGGTAACTTACCTCTGAACCGTCCAGCACCCCGTTGAAGATTTCTGACAAAATTTGATTCTTCTTCTTCTTCTGACCCATGTCCTGATTCATAGTACTCTCCTTTACCTGAAGCCTTGAAGGCAGCTTCTTTCCTGTCAGATGGACCTCCTTTTCTCATTTCATAAGCAGTTAGAATTCCATGTAGTTGTGACATTTTAAGATGTTGTAGATTCTCCTTTTCTTCTATAGCAGAAACTTTAGATTCAAACCTAGGTGATAAAGATCTTAGAACTTTTTCAACCACAACAGCCTCTTTTATTTCTTCACCCAAATTTTTCATACAATTAACAATCTCATCCACACGAAGAAAATAGTTAGCCACACTTTCATCATTATACATTCTGAGATTCTCATACTGAATCCCGAGGGTTTGAAGTTTTGCACGTTTTACCTGTTCATCTCCTTCGTAGCTCAAAACAATCTTGTCCCATATTTCTTTTGCGGATTTATATTGCATAACCTCCACGAATTCAGATTGAGATAGACATCCTAGAAGAGTATTAACCGCCTTTGCATTTGTTTCATATTTCTTCTTCTCAGCTGAATCTGTAGGAGTAGCTAATGGAAAAGTATACCCTGTTTCTATAATGTCCCATACTTCGGTACCCAAAGATTGAAGATAGGCAGTAACTCTTACCTTCCAATATACGAAGTTTGTCCCATAAAAAATCGGTGGCCTGATTGATGCTTCCCTCTCGTAGTTGCTCATGATGTTAGATCTTCCTTCAAGCGATCAAGCTTCTTCAGAAGGACCTGCTCTGATACCAATTGTTGGAAATAATACTGAGAGGGGGGGTGAATTAGTATTATCAAATTCTTTTCAATATATCTTCCTTATTTATACTTTGAATAATTCTTCAAATATTGATCATTACTTTGTATGTTAGAATCATAAAATAATGAGCAGGAACAAGAAAAGCAAATAGTCACACAAAAGAACACCAGATATAAGGTGGAAACCCAATGTGGGTGAAAACCACCTGCTGCAATATGTCTCTATCTTCTTTTAATAAGAAACTCCTTTTACAATGATTTTGTACTGGTGCAGTCCTTTACCAGTACGCAGGCTACAACCTGCAGAGAGCTACAACTCTCTCTCGTTTTCCAGTCTCTCCTAGAAGGGAGCTACAACCCCCTACTTCTTTTCTTTCAAGGACCACTTTTCATTAATTTTCAGAATGGATCCAAGAACATCAAAAAAACCATCAACTACACTTGCATCATCAATCTCTGATTTCACCAAAGCCAACCCGCATACAGATCTGCAAATATTTCCTTATAACTTTGCAGTTGTTCCATACATCAGACATACCCAGTTCATAACATGTGTAAAATAAAACATGCATCAATAATTCAGACCCAGATTATTAGATTTATAGATCAAGCGTATGCCTCATATCACAGATCAAAATCATATAGAGATACCACTATTCCAGCCTTAAGATTTTGACCCGTCAATAGAACTTATCCTTCTCCTTACGTTCAGGTTCCTTCTTCATTCAGATCGAGATCTGTACCATAACCCAATCACCATATTCCAGATCTAGCACTTTATCAGATATTCAATAATTCAGAAGATGCTTTGTCAAATGATCTCCTTCCTCTTTTATAGCCTTAGTCCTTTCTCAATACCACGGTCCAAAACCATAGGATCAAAAAACTGTTGGACTAATACCATGAACCAACCATGAAAGTGCATGAGATCAACACTTTTGGATGCAATACCACGGGCCAAAACCATAGGATCAAAAACTGTCGAACTAATACCATGAACCAACCATGAAAGTGCGTGAGATCAACAATTTTGGATGCAATACCACGGGCCAAAACCATAGGATCAAAAACTGTCGAACTAATACCATGAACGAAAGGTAAGTTCTCCAACATATACGCACTTTTCCTTGCATGAAAGTGCGTGAACTTTTTCTCTACATGAAATAAAATTTTCTCTGCATAAAAGTGCATGAACTTTTCTCTACATGAAATAAACTTTTCTCTACATAAAAGTGCGTGAACTTTTCTCTACATGAAATAAACTTTTCTCTGCATAAAAGTGCGTGAACTTTTCTCTACATGAAATAAACTTTTCTCTGCATATAAGTGCGTGAAATTTTCTTTACATTTTAATTTATTATCTGAGATGAGTGGGTTGCCATCAAGTACAACATATGTATCATAATGCCAACAGCAGATGGAGCGGCAGAGAGAGCGACAGTGTAGGGAATCCCAGGACAGCGCATAGCTAGCAGGCTGCAGCAATGCGAGAGGCACAAGTGTTTTGCACAGTGCTAGGTGGCACAGAGAAGTGTTCAATGGTGTGAGATGCATGGAGATGTTGTAGTAGCGCAGATGTCAGAGAGGGGGCACTTGTTAGCAACAGGTAGAGCTTCAGCATCAGATTATGTTCCTAGCCCAACAGAGTGGTCAGTTGGGATTGTTTTTGTTCCAAGTGTTGTTGGAGCAAGTGGACCGGGAAAATGTGTTACATGCAGAACATTCCAGAGTTGGAGGATAGGGGTTGCAGATAATCCATATCTCGTTGAGACGGAGTTTTTAAAATGCAACAAGATGATGGAGCTTAGTGGAAAGGAGTCGCCTTCACTAAGTGGGCCCGCAGGCTATTTTTGCCGCAAAGTTTATTTTTGGACTATGTCTATCTTTAGACATATGGATCATGGTCTATGAGTTGCAGTATGTTATTTGTGGATGATTGGTCATGTCGGTAAAAATAGATGGACTTCTATTTTTAGACATATGGGCAGGTTTCTATTTTTAGACTGCCAGGCTAAAAATAGAACAGTCAAATATTATTGTCTCATAATAATATTTGGACTATAAACATTATATTATCCTCTTGGAGCACTTCAGTTTGAGCTACAGATGTGGCACATGCAGCTGACAAAAGGAATCACGTGGTTTCTTATGTGTTAGTTGAGCTATTGCATGCATGACTTTAGTTAGAACTCATGCATGTGAGTTCTGTGGAGTTGGATGTGGAGTTGATGAAGTTGTGTTCAGTTTGACTTAATTGAACTAGTTGTATTTAGTCTAACTAAAGAATACACTAGTGATGAGTTGTGTGAATTAAATATTAATTAATTCACTAATTATTAACTCATAAAGAAACTAAAGAATACATCAGTTAACTCAGTGCATGGATAGTTCAACAGAGACAGGTGTTAGAGGTAAGTGAAAGGGTGAGTTGTGACTATCAGTTGTGCATGAGATTTTGCACATGCATGGATTGAGTTATGCCAATGAGGATTGCGCAGTGTGGGCCAATATCAAGGCAATTGTAGCTTGTGCTCACATGATTCTCTTGCAGGATTGTGCAGTGGAGGCAGGCAAAGTAGCGGTGGAGATTTGAACCTGTGACTTGTTCGGATCTGAGCTAGTTTAGTGTGTAATAGGTGGAGATAGTACTGAGTACTTGTGAGGAGTATTGTACTATGTATTGTTATATGTTCTCAATCATTATAATATACAGATAGTGTGGGGTATTCAGCTGTATGCCTTCCCCGGGTTACATACTGTGTTAATGTGTGCATGTGATTGATGTCTCATTGTTTTTGATGCTGCTAAATTGATGATCAACGTAGAGGAGATTATGTATTGTGCATATATTCTGCAATAGTGTATAATCGGGATAATCTCTGTGAATAAGTACTTAATTATTCAAAATTTCTACATCAACAAGGCACTACTGAATAGGTTATGGCTCGAGCAGCCAGAGGATGCGGACGCAATAGGAGAGGCCCGACATCCTGGACAGACAAGGGTCCGAGCACGTCGGAGGCTTGCGGGGGTTGTAAATCTATAGAGCACCTCATCGCAGAGGCAACATCGACATACCAAGATGGGACAAACGCAAGAATTCGGAAGTTGATGGGAGACTAGGAAGAGGAGATTAAGCAAGAAAGCAAGTATGAGGATGGGCTAAACAATTGGAGGACGCTAGTCCTGGATCCAAAGAATACTCGAGGGAGAATTACTCAGTTTAAACATACACTCTACTTGTATTACTTAATGAAGAGCCTACTTAGGAAGGCGATGGAAAAAATCTCTGTGGGGATGGTGATTACAGTTCAGGGACTATTGAATTACAAAAAAGATATGGAGAAAATTCTTTTCTAGTTGCACAAACAAGAAGTGAGGATGGATAAGATTGACCGCCACATCCGTTGCATTCTAGAGATATATGGAATGCCGTGGGCTACTGCTGAAGATCCTGCTCTTGCTGCATCTGCTCTGAGGAGCAGAAAGACTAGATTCCCCCATGCATAATTTTGGTTTATGTGGTTAGCCTTTAATTTTCTTGTTGCATATGTTAGTTTTTACAGTTATGTAGCATCTAGACATGAGATCGAGACTTATCTAGCCTAGTTAGAAAAACTGAAACAATTCTGTTTTTGGATGGCTTATAACGCTGACCGGTGGCCAACAGAGTTGGTTTCCCCTCGGGGCAAGTTGAAGCCACCCAATTAATCTATGTGGTGTAAATTTTCCTATGATATAATAGAAAATGGAATGGCACTATCAAGGTTAACAAAAAAATAATATCTAAGGTGATTTATGTGAGCGAAGTCCCAACAAATTATATCAAAGGTGATTTTATGTGAGCAAAGTCCCAACAAATATTCCTGTGACAACATATTTTTTTTTATCCATCTAATGATTCTTCTTTTCTCATGATTCTGCTTTATGTTATGTAATAAATGGAATTCTGCTTTATGTTATGTAATAAAGAGAAAATAATGTTTTTTATCTCAATCAATATGGGTTTTTTATTTACTAATGTGGATTTTTTATTTATTTTATGATTGTGTTTTATGTTCTAAAAATGATGTCTTCTTTCTTATATCAATCATATTTATTAAAGTGTGATTTTTATTTATTAATATAAGTTTTTTTAATTCATTTTATGTTTGTGTTTTTTCTTATCAATCATATTTATTAAAGTAGGTTTTTTTAATTCATTTTATGATTGTGTTTTTTCTTATATCAATTACATTTATTAATGTAGTTTTTTTATTTTATTTTATGATTGTGTTTTATGTTCTATAGTGATTCTAAAATGGTGAAAATTGTCTTAAATTAATTAAATAATTAATAATAAATAAAATAAAAATAAATGAATTAGTTATTATTAATATTTATTAATTAATCATGCTATTAAATTTAATTAACAATATCACTAATAATATTAATTAATAATAATAGTTTATAATATTAACAATGATAATTATAATAATATAATTATAAATTATAAATTATTTAGGCATACATTTACTATAAATGTGGTTGTGCTAATTTTATTCAATTTTAAATGAATGTGATTGTATTAGCGTTTTATTTTATTCAATTTTAAACACAGGTAGTTGTACTAACTTAACTAATGTACTAAAGTTTTATTCATTTTAACCAAATGTGGTTGTACTAACTTAACTAAGGTGGTGTTTAGGTTGTATTAACTTAACTAATGTAGTGTTAGGTTGTACTAACTTAACTAATGTGGTGTTGTGCCAATTTTATTCATGTGATTGTACTAACTCACATCACAGTTACACATCCACTAATGTGATTGCTATCTTATCACTGTACTGTAGATGTCTTTAAGTACATATCCTAAATTCCTATCTTATGACTCGTGTAGATGTCTTTAAATACATGTCCTGTCTTATGACTGTACTGTAGATGCCTTTCAGTACATGTCCTAAATTTGGGATTAAATGGAAAATAACAAGACTTTAATCATATTAGTATATCAAACATACTAATCACATTTAGTGGAACATAATTCTTATATTACTAGTATGCGTAATATAATTCTTATATAATAGCGATTTCGCAAATATAAAAGCCTTTTTCCATCATTTTCATTTACAAATTCACGGTGCTTACACGACAATAAATCCTTCCTGAATATAAACCCGTGTGACAATTTCTCATCTGAAAAATGCCAATTCAGCGTCTTTCTGACGGGGCTAATTATGATTCCCAGCTCAATAGTCTGTTCCCTTTCACAATTTCTGACCTGAAATAGAGCTGATATGTGCATATAGAGATAATAACCTTTATACCGATTCTCATTTACAAATTTCCCTACTTTACATTATGCAAACGCTTAGGAAATGGAGTATAGCGATAGGTAGCTGGCGTACCAAGTCCAGGGCTTGTGAGATTCATGCTCACTGACTTGTTCGGGATTCAAAAACTGCTGCTTCCTAGCTAGCTGTTCCAGATGTTTATTTGGAATATAATATTGTAAGCTTTTAACAATTTATAATTTCCAAAGTGCACATTGAATTGAAATGCATATTACTTAGGAATATAATATAATAAGCTGTTAACCATGTATAATTTCCAAAATGGAAATTCAATTGAACTACAATAAACTTAAATAATCCAAATAAATAACTTCCAAATTTATATGGGCTATATTGGAAATTCTTTTTCGGAACTTTGATGCGTTTGCTAATTACGAATACTTCGATTCACTGCAGTCGACTTAACTCCCTTACAGACATCCTATCCCACAATCTTCTCTTCATATCATGTCAAATATCAGAACGTTTCGAATTGAATAATTTTATTTGGGAATGTATAACATCTCTAGTCCGAATTAAAAGCTTTCTATTCACATACCACTCCAACAAATATATGGTGAAAATGAGAAGATAAGGTTCTTAAATTCCGAATTTTCATATAGACCATAAAATTTGAATTTTTGAACCAGTTTCATATAAAGCATACAACTTGAATTTTCGATCGAATCCAGTTTCATCTAGAAACTAAGATTTGAATTTTGGAACGAGTTACGTAGATTAGAGTGGGCTAAATGACAATATACAACTTCGAATCCTTTGTCATGACAGTGAAAACCAGAAGTGGAATCCTTTTCCATGACAGTTGTATCCACAAGTGAAGGCAGTTAATTAAACATATCAAAACACACAGATGGAAAAAAGGCTATACTACAATCTCAAAAACGCCAGCGAAGAGGCCATCATATTTTTATGAATATTTACATAACTGAAAACGCTCAAGCCAAAAGTTCCTTACAACCCCGAAGAGGCCATCATATTTTTATGAATATTTACATAACTGAAAACGCTCAAGCCAAAAGTTCCTTACAACCCCAAAACACAGTACATCAATTGACAGAAAACAAAACAAAGTACACTAGCTGTAGATCACTCTATACGTTATAATTACAATATTCATCATAACGCTGCCTGTCAATAAAGTTCAAGTCCATCAGACCCTGGGGCCCTGGTTGTATCTCCAAGTCGCCTTGACTTCAAGTCACCCTTGACTTAAGTCACTTAAATTTAGTAGGCGACTTGACTTCAAGTCACTTGTATTTAGTAGGCGACTTGACTTGAAGTCCCCCTTGACTTAAGTCACTTAAATTTAGTAGGCGACTTGACTTCAAGTCACTTGTATTTAGTAGGCGACTTGACTTCAAGTCACTTGTATTTAGTAGGTGCCTTGACTTCAAGTCAGGACTTGACTTCAAGTCACTTGTATTTACTAGGCGACTTGACTTCAAATCACTTGTATTTACTAGGCGACTTGACTTCAAATCACTTGTATTTACTAGGTGCCTTGACTTCAAGTCATTTAAATTTACCTTAACGTCACCTGATGGGACACCAGCCTCGCGCGCTACATACAGGCTTCGGTTGTTCTCGCACCAGAGCTCGCCATTCTGTCCTCTGTGGACTTGTAGCCCGCTACTAGCGGGACGTGACGATCCCGCCTTCACTTCCGCTACAGCGTCGTGCAATTTGACGCCACTCATGGGCCCTTTACTAAACGAACCCTTTATACTCTCCTGCGTGAAGTGGAGAGATTTGGGGTCGGCTGAAAAATGTCCAACTTGCGAACGGCTCAAATTCCCGCTACCGGAATTCCGGGCTGCAGGCTTACATTGCATGACCGAACTGCTCGACTTCCCAACGCTGCTGTGGGAGCCTCCTGGCTTCCCTGCGGACGCATGTGAGCCCACAGATTTCCCCGCTGATCCATGGGGACCGGTTGAAAATTGTCCAACTTGCGAACGGCTCAAATTCCCGCTCCCGGAATTCCCGGCTGCAGGCTTACATTGCATGGCCGAACTGCTCGACTTCCCACCACCACCACCTCCTCCACCCGATTTCCCACCACCACCTCCTCCCGACTTACCCCCACCACCTCCTCCACCCGATTTCCCACCACCACCACCTCCTCCAGACTTCCCCCCACCACCACCTCCTCCAGACTTCCTCATAATAACTTTTCAGCTCGTATACCAGCACAGTAATACCCACTAATTGTCCCACTCACTTTCGTGCCTAGAGAGCTGTGAGAGCAGCATTATATAGAGAATGCAGGGAATAGGAAATTAATGAGATGTCATAATCAATTTAATGAAGAAGACTCTGAGATACATGAAGAGGCGAGATATTAGATCAGATATATTCACAAATTCATTCGATATTCACAAATTCATTCGATATGGCCAGTGACATGACATAGGGAAAAAAGTTTTATGCCAGCGAATCTTGAGATGAGCGTTTTGAAACCCTAACACCGAACGTGTAAAGAAGGTATGGCTACCCGCTAACCCTAATATAACTATTACTTTATTATTGTGACAGTGTTTGAGGCGGTGGGAGATTAATGGAATCCTAATCAAATTTATTATCGTGACAGCGTTAAAGGTGGTAGGAAGAGATTCGCCGAATAAATATGGTAGCTATGGATGTGGTTACAGTCACATCTTTATCCCCACATTATTAAGGATATTTCAACTTCGCAACAAATAAATATTATGCTATCCGGTTTTAAGTGAGGGGTAGTTGTATATGCTCACCATTTGATTCCGTACCGTGAAGGTAAATTTAAGGGTCGACATATACAGCTCCAGTTCAATGTAAAATCGAAATGTGGGCATATACAATCACAGTTCAATTAAAGTTTGATAGGATAGGATTTATTTGTTTGGCAAAATCTAATTGTGGGCATATACAGCCCCGTCCAATTAAAGCCTCATAGCATAGGATTTAGTTGTTGCCCTTCAATTCCTTGGTTAACCTCAAAATAGTGATTAAATTTACTTTGCAAATATATCATGGTTGTATATAATTAGCAACAAAATTTGACAAATGTTTTGAAAGAGGCTTAACAAAATTTAGATAATGTCTTGAATCCCATCCTTGTAAGTTTTGATACCACCTCATAGCATTTTTTATTAGCAATGTGGTTATTTATTAAATGGACACACATGGTTTGAATTATAGTTATCAAATTTGAATTTGATTCAATATAAATAAATTAGTTGTTTGAAATTTAATTCTGAAAAAATTTAAAAATACATATATTAAACAAAATTTATGATATATTAAACAAAATGCATAATTTTACATTAGAATAACATATTGCTAAAATGTCTGTGTTCATCCATATACACAATTAAACTTATTTTATATACCATCCCTCAAAAGGATGCATGTGATTGAGAACTTTTACGTTAAGGTAGAGGGAACGCCGAGTGGAGACAACAAGAAGATTCCATTGGAAGCCACAAAGCAGAAAAAGAATGGCAAACTTCGATTTTATTCCATTCGTTGCTATCGACAGATGCTGGGCGTATAACATCGGCCAATGCCTTATTACCGCATACATTCAGTTAAACGAATCGTAAGCACTGGACAATACAACAAAACAGAATAAAATTTTGGAAGTATCATCTTGCAGGGAACACCAGTCTGCTGATGTCATAGACGATAAAAATTTTACTATCATAGAGTAGCAACAACGTTATAAAAGCGAATACAATTTAGAACTTTGGTAGAGAATATAAGAAAGAGAATGTAAGAATACTTTAAATCATTGATATGGAATTCTGTCGAACTGTCCCCACCATACAAAATTCGAAAATTCGATTCGATGGGCTAAATAATTGGTTTGATTCGATTCGAATCTGCTTAAAGGAAACCATAATGGCATGATAAAGACTAGATTGGAACCGTGCTGGATAAGATTCAATGAAGCTACAGCAGTAAATACTAGTTGATTGATAACTAATCACTAATGACTTACTGCGAGAGTCACTGGACATAGTAACTATTTACCAGCCAATTATAACAAATTTCTCTTACCACTTTGAATATTTATTTGTTACATTTTTATAAGAAGCAAGTTATACACTACGTGTAACATGGGGATACAGGAGTTTAGCAGCGACGTTGACAGTTACGGGTTCTAACTAAAAAGAAAAGAGAAGTCGTTGCCTTTAATGGTCCTGAGTGATGGCGGCGTTGAATTTAGCTGTAATACGAGCGTTAATTTTATGGTGAAAATGTGGTGTGTTTAACAATTTACTATGAAGGTCTCGAGCTATGTTGTTGAAGAGTGTAAAGGACCTTTTATTTCAGAAAGTGTTATTTTATAATCCATGAAATTCTATGGAGATTAAAGTGATTTTGGAGCAACCGTTATTTTGAAGAAACGCTTTCAATAATGATATAAGTGAGAGTGAGATAAGTGAAAAAGATTCATAGAATTTTTAACTCTGGATAAGGGTTTGTAAAATTTAAATTAAAATGGATAGTAAAGACATTTGTGGAGAATATAAGATTACTCAAGCTGAATACATTTTCTTGATTTTCTATATTACTTTTACAAGTAACTTTTTTTTGTGTGAGCATACTCACAAGGAGAAACAAACGAAATAATGAAAACTAAATAAAATGAGAAGGAGAAATGATATTGATGATGAGTTGGTGGAGCCACTTGTGTGATAAAATTAGTTTGATATATATCAATTTTGAAAAACAACCAATTTGTTTTATTGGTGAAGCTTAATAGTTTTATTGGTGAAGCTTAATAAAAAAAGAGAGTGTTGGATGAGTGGTTCTTATTTTCAATCAACTTCACATAAAGTAAATGATTTAATATGAAATTAATTAAATTTGGATTTAAAAGTGGTGGTAAAATTTCAAGTTACCACAATGTGTATCAATTATTATTTTGAGGTTTTGTATATTTAATGGGCATAAATTAAAGATTTATGAAAGTATAGATTATTCACTTAAAATGTAAGAGGGAAGGTTTTATTTAAAGAGTTAGCAAAAAGGTATATATGGTCATGAGATATAAATGGGCAAATGTAATGTGTTTGTAAATTTTTTATTAGTAACTTGTGAGTTAGAGAAGCATTTTGCATGATTGTTGTACCTCATTTGAAATGACTTAATGAGATTTGTTATAAACAAGTGTATGTTTGGTTGTGCTACACACCCCATAAAATTGTGGTCCTAGTCTAAGCATAGACATATTATTTTTCTCGAAGTCTTTTGTAAGCCCTGTAAAGTCATGTAGCATGTATCCTTTTATGTAGAGGGAGGATGTGACATCAATTTGTTGAATTAACCACTAGGGTAGGTATGACCATGTTAGGTGTACTTGTATGCTAGCTTCATGTGAAATCAAAGAAGTTGAGTATTTGATTAAGGGGGGAATGTGAGGTACATTAACCTCTAAAGATTGGGATAATCTCAAAAGGTGGGGACCAAATTATAATGACTCTATGACAAAATATGGATGCAGTGACAAAGCACAAAGAGATGTAGAAACAAATAGAATGACGAAAGAATTTGATATTTGTTATAAAGATGCAACAACAAAGATAATGACATGATGGAAGATGGTCACAAAGTGTGATGTAGCAACAAAGAAAATGATAAGAGAATGATGGAGTAGTGGAGAGAATGACTATTGATGAAATAACGAGATGCAACAACAAAGATAATGGAAAACAAAGAAAATGATGCAACAACATAGGAAAAAGGAGGTGAAAGATGAAGACACAAAGGAAAATCAAATATGAGAACATGAAGAAACATGCAAGGGACAAAGAAACGAAATAAACAAGGCAAGAGTAGTAGTACTATGTAAATGAGTGAAGATGTAGATAGAAAACATACCTAAATATGAAAATCAACATACCTAGAAAGAAAATGTAGGCACATATAAATATACCTAAAATTTCAATGGTCTTACATAATTTAAATTGAATGTACATGGGTCAATGTTAATGTAAGTTTGATGATATAAGTATACTCCTAAATTTTGTCATATTGAGTGGTCTGCATAAACCATACAATGTGAAGTGTTGTGAGTGCTAAGAAAAAACCACGTGTAATGGTTGAGGGTAAGTCGATGCAAAAACCCACACCTATAATGGTTACGGATCAACCATAAATAACACATGAAAATTCATCATGAATCATAAAGGAGGAGTGAATTTTTTATGTATTTACGAGTACATAAAGACAGAGTAGTGAGCATGAGAGACAAATATGAAGAATGTGTATTTGATCACAAGTACTAGTGAAGAGGGAGTATGTTGGAGTAACTCCTACTCAGTGATGAAATGAAGTTAGGTACAGATTAACCATAGGGATGAATCATTATGTGTTTTATTGACATAACTATTACAATTGTCTATGGCTATATAAGAGGCTAGTTACATTACATGTAACATGGGGTTGGCATAATTTAATGACTTTCCCCTTAAGGTTTTATTGCTACTGTGTTTCTTGCTCCTTATTCTTCATATCTATTTGTATGTGTATTTGTTTCAAGCTATTAAATTCAAAAAGATTTAGTACATCTAAGAGGCATGAAACTCTATATCCATTAATTGTACAAAATATTTACAGAATTTAATAGAATCTGTAATGTCCATAAAAGTTGTGATCTTAGTATATATTTTTGAGTATTGTCTCTATTAAAATTTGATGATCTTAAAATAAAATATTCACCAGGAGAAATCCAACATTGAAAACCATACAGGCATGACAAATCTTTCAATTCACTAAAAAAAATCCTAAGACATTGCATACACTAGAGAAAGATCAAACATGATTGAAAACAATGTAGGTACTACAAATCTATCCATTCCCTAAAGGAAATCCATAATACATTGCATACATGAAAAAATAGCAATATGAGAGTGGAGATATCACTTTCGTCCATAGAGCCATGCTAGAGATAGATAGGCTCCACATATGTAACAAAAAAGTGTGCTTCTGAGCCTGCAACAATAATGAGAAATTCACAATGGACATTAGTGTAGTCATAGCTTAAAACAAATCTATACAATGATGACTTCAAATTTATGAATTTTATTCATGCAATAGTTACCAAGTTTGAATCCAGAACAAATCAATTGAAAACAAATTAATGAGAACAAAATTCACCAATATACTAAAAAAAAAATAAAAAAATCATAATCAACCAAATTTCATTATAATATGAGAGTAAGGTTGCTTGTTGCATTGGCTTACCCTAGTGGTTGATCCCTCTCTCTGAAGAGTGAGGAATACAAGTTATAATCCACTCTTTAGACAAGGAGAAACCTTTATGAAATCAGTTTTAAGCCCCCTCATGTCTCCCATCCTTGAAATCCTTCTATACTATAAAACGAATCGATATTTTTGGGGATAATTCGACCAAATCCAACTAATTAACAAATATTTGACTTTTGTTAATAATAAAACTGAATTTGATAATTATGATTTACACGCATTCCCTCAGAGTTACTATGCATGAATAGTAGTATGCTTTAAATCTGGAAATGTAGTCTTGTTGTATTTCATTAATTTATTTTTAGTCTTACAATGGGCATCTTTATTTTAGTTGTATATCATGAAAATATTCCAAAATCAAACAAATAATAGTGAAGACACACTCTTTGGTCAAATTTACATCAAAATAGAAACCAATACCCCAGCTATCAATAAAGGCCAAAATCATCATCGTTGCTTCAATAAGCTATAGAAAGCACATCATCACTTTTACAATTATATTGAAACACATGATTTACAAAATGAGGCCATGACAAGCTACCATATCTATTAAAACCATCACTTACTCATCAAAGATAATGGGTCATCTCCCTATGGCAAATTTGCTTGTTGAACAACTTTTCCAATTGGTTCTTGCATGGGGGCTTTGTCCTTGTGATGCTACTCTGGATGGAGCCTCCAACATGTGGCTCTTTGATGTCCACCTCTATTGCAATGTTGGAAAAAAGTCTTCTTCCTCTAAACCTCCTTAACCACCTTCTTTCCCTGATGTGGAGAAGTCCTTTCACGTCTCATCCTTTTTCTTGCTTCCATTCTCTTCCAATACTCAGCAACCACATGGTTATGTAAGCCACAAAAACTACATGGTTTTCTATGCCATGATTTTTTCTCATCATTAACAATATGCTTGTAATAAAAATGAACTTTAGAATACTGAGATTTTTTATACCTATCTTGGTTATCTCTGGAACAATTTTGGTGGTGAGGGCTTGCCTTAGCTCTTTCTCTGCAATGTGCACTATCATGGGGGGACTGTGATGTGTTCCAATCATCCTTTTTCTCTAATGGCTTTGACAATTCCTTAGAAGCTCCCGATACCTTTGAGCACTCTCCTTCAATGTATCCCAAACCTACAAATTGAGGTCTTTGTACAACCTTCAATGGATGAGTGATTCCTTGGCCATTAACACCAACTCCTCCTCCTTTATACCCCATCTTGGTAAGGAGTCTCATGCCAGTTCCTCAATGGGTACCTTAAGGCTTCCAACATAAATAATATCATGTGAAAACTAAACTAAAGAACGATCAACAATGTTTACCTCAGCTGTCAATTTTGAAGTAGGTGATGATGGTTTATCTAAGCCTTTATTGTGCTTCAATTTTTCCAAGGCCTATTCCACGGCTCATAACTGAAGCTGCAATATCTTCTTCTCCTATTTTTCTTCTCATATAAGTCTCCTCAATTCAACATTCTTTGCTTAAAGACTCTAGTTGATCTCCCCATCTAAATAATGAGAAGATGATGAAGAAGATGAATAATTATTGAAAGATGGAGATGGAGCATTGTCCTCTGCTCTTTCTTTCTCCTATTTATCTCTTGCCATTTTCTCCTCATAATTTGCATACATTAAATTTACCATTCATTCCATCCTAAGTACATCCTCATAGAGATATTTTTTGTTCTCCATTTCCCTTCTTGTCAGACGTTCAATCTCTAGTATTCACACTCGCAATTCGCATCAACAAGAAGACTTCTCTGATACCAAACTTGATCTGGATCTCTTCAGCTACTGGAATTAACAAAGATCCTTTACTTATGGAATGTTAACAGAATTGCATGTGAAAACGTATGAACAGCCACATTTTCATACTTTAAAGAAGAAGAAACATAATTGTGACCATCAAACAGAAGCACACACACACATTGATAATGGAGTTCACCTAGTTTGGGTTACGTCTCTCAGCTCGGTGTCAAGAGTGGGGAGGTCACTTCATTAAATGTTGAAAGATGATGATGATCTACATAGTATATTCTTTGTTATTACAGGGATAAATTCCATCAACTAGAGTGGCATGTCTCTCAACGAGACGTTTTCCTATAGGGACTCTCACTCATATGGTCCCTCCTTCAGTATGACAAGATAATAAATTCTCACATGACCCGACACACAAGTATCCTTCAACATAATGGTAACAAGGATCTGAAGAACAAAATCATCGTCTCCACAAATCAAAAGAAAAACATGGCATCATTGCATCATATACCTCCACTTAATGGAAATATCGGCTACAGAAACGAGTATACCATTGAATTTGTGGCATGAAATTGAATCGAATGACTATAAACTTAACGCCTTTCTGACACCATCAAAATTTGGACCCTTAGGAATCTCAAAGATTCCTTCCTGGAGATACGCAAAACATCTATTGCTCAGATGTAAATTATGAGCACACCATCTTGCTCCCAACAAAATTATAACAAAAATGACTATAAAGTCGGCATTATTCGACTTCGTTAAAAAATTAACCTCCATGGAATATTTTAGATTCCTCAAGATTTTGTGAAGTTTCCTCACTACTAAATGCCTAAAACTATGTTGCTCAGAGGAGGAAATAGACCACACCATCACGTTCCCTATGCAATTCTGGTTCGTTTGAGTATAAACTTGGTATGATTATGTCATTGTGAATTTTTTCCCTCCAGGAAATCTTTTTGATTCCTCATTGATTATGCATGGAATATTTTGTGGAATATTTACGGAATATTCCCCTGACATATTCTCGTCTCAAAAAATATGCCTACACCTGGGCTAGTTTTCGCTTTGCACTTAGTTCAGTTTCTCGTACTCGGCCCCAAATCTCCCTTACATCACATGGAAATGAAAGCTTTACATAAAATTTTGTGGTATTAATTACAAGAAGTTTGTTGACAAACATGATTAGTGGAGTTGATATTAGACATTGGTGGGGTGGAGCTCCTGAGGTTAAACAATGCGGGACCCCCATTTTGGTATTGGTCCGTTCATAAAAAAAATGTTGGGTCATTTATTTTGGTTGGCAATTATTTAAAGTTGGAGGCTTGTTATAAACCCTTGGTTGGGCAGTTTAGTTGGAGTGTGTTTTGTATGGGCCCGCCCAGGTGGCGGGTCGGCCAACTGCTTGGGTGAGTTCAAACCCTGCTTGCCCCGGTTCATAGATGATCGTTACAATGGAGGTTTGGGCAGGTTTGTCAGTGGGTGGCCTGCCCACCACATATTATAATAAACACATGTTGTTAGGGGGTGGTGGCCTGTCACCCCATTTTTTTATATTTTATTATTTTATATATAATAATGGTTAAAATACGGTGACAATTTTCAATCATTACTAGGAAAATTAAAGAGGCGAAAAATTCGCCAATTCTGACTACTGGAATCCATGCGCCGGTGAATGCCAAATTGTTGTCTTGTCAGTGGTTGCCACTGAGCCTAGTTTGACCAAAACTTTGTCTGTGAATATCTTGAGCATACGAACTCAAATTTGAGTTTTGTTTGCACCATTAGAATCAATACGACGAGCACTATGATCTTGTTCTTATTTGGGTGAAATACAAGAAATTTTATTTTTGAGCTTTTCCATAGCCACTACTGAATTCTGAGTTTCTTTGGAGCCACCTCGATCAACCATACCATCAGTTGATATTCAAGTTGATCCACTCATGACTCGACTCTGAGTCACTGTATTTCTCTCCACTATTTCTTTACTCCTACATTTACTACATTGTGCCTCAAGCCATGACACATTTTTCATTTGTTCATCAAGCCACCCGAGGTCTATTATTGTTCCATTTTAGCGCTATGTGAAAATAAGCTTGGAAGCAAACCCTAACCATCGAACAATAAGATAACAACACTCGTTTTTGAGGGAATTTTTTGAGGTTCTGTTGGCTTGAAGCCCATCATTGCACTAGGAGAAAACTGTGAGAAGGAAGTTTCTTGATGAATGTGTTGATTTCATAGGTATGTCCCTAGGGTTTTTGATTGCAATGGATTCGACAATTGTGTGTGTTTTTTCATTCAACACCCCTCCTCTCCTTTCAATTTTTGTCACTTACTATGGCCTAGTTTGTGACCAATTTCTCTCTTGTATAATGTATGTCCATCTCTTTGAAGTCTATAAAATCCTGAGCACGGGTGCTTCACTGGGGGAGAAATACCATACCAAGTTCATTCATATTGGGGAATAAATAATGAAGAAAAAATGACATAATATATTGACCATATATTAGGAGGTAAAGGGTTTTTATATTGGTAGGTATAAAACATTGAGCTCAAAGTTAATGAAAATATATAAAGGGGTATAAAAATTGTAATGAAAAAATGGATACCTACAATATCTAGTGAAATTAGGGGTTTTTTAAATTGGGAAAGTGTATTGGGTTCATATTGGTAGGGAGTTAAATAATGTGATTTTAAGAGGTATTTTCCAATATGTTGCCAAATTAGGGGTATTGTTTAGTATGCCATGAATGCACGTGATATGTGAGAGGTTCATTGAGTAAAGCCCCTGTGAGCCTGAGAGATATCTGACTTGTTTTCACCACTTATATGTGACCAAAACGCACTAATAGTCTATCCCTGACACTTGCCTCAGACACACAAACATCGCATTGTAATTCTTATGCAAAAAAATCATATTATGTATACTCCAGTTGCATGCATGCCAAAGTCGAACTATATCCTGGAAATTTATGTTCTAAATTAATTTTTCATTAATGCATGAGCTTCCATGATTAATTTTTTCCTTAATTGCCCATCCCTCTTTGTTAATTCGACTAATTAAAAGAAAATGGATTGTCAATATTTTAATGTCAAACTCGTTTCGATTAATTTCACTATTAAAGATTAAACCCTATCTGGCTTATGGGAGATTTCGAGATCATGTTATCTTTGGCTAAAACACCATTAGCCTTGCCAGTGTGTTTATAAATCATTTCATGGTCCATGCTTTGTTGGCTTCTTCGTAATTTTTCCAAAGACTGGTCTGCACTTGTCAATTTTGTTCCATTACATATAGACTAGCCAAATAAATAAAAATAAAATGACAAAGGAAACAAGGATTTCCTTTCATCTCATCAATCAATGAGTGCTTGTTTTTTTTCCTCTATCGAATATACATTCTCAATATTTTGCTTGCATGGCCTGCAGACTTTGTGTGTGATAAAGTGTCATATCATGTACTTATACATTCTCGATATTTTTCTTGCATGGCATACAGAATTTTTGTGTGATAAAGTGTCGTATCATGTTGAGTTGAGGCTTCTGTGATCCATATCAGGTTTACGAGAGATTTTTCGGCGTAAATCACAAGATCTATCATTTGTCGATGTGTTTCGAACCAACTAGTGTGGTTCATCATCAGGACAAGTTGAAGAACCAGATCTAGCTTTGCATGTTATATAGCTTGAGCAGAGCCTCCAATGGCTAGCTAGGCCAACGGCTAAATTGGACTAGGGACCTTACCTCTAAATATATGAATAATTTAATTTAATTGGTTATTAACTAATTAATAAATACATAGAAAATATAAATATTAGAATAAAATGTATAATTAACTATTTATAGAGTTATTAACTAATTTAATGTATCAAGGTTTCTCTTGTTGTTCAATGCATTTTAAAGAAAAAAAATATCCTATGATATGGACTCATGTTGAGCTTAATTGAAATTACAATAAGCTATGTAGTTCAAATACGTTTCATTTTCTGGTTTCACACTCATAATCCAATTACAGTGTTCTGAATATATATATATATATATATATATATATATATAAAACATGTTCTTGATTTTCAATGCATTGTTTTTCTTGCTATATTTTTGTAAACATTAAAATTCTATGATACTATAAACTTCAAGTGGAATTGATAATTATTGTTCAATCTTATTGACTTACTAAGTGGCCTATTCCCATTCCATTTTAATATTATTTCCTCTGTTTATTTCTTTAGCTTCTTATGAAATCAATTGCTATTAGTTTTCATGCATGAAACTATATCTGCATGTGGCTTAGAATTTATAAAGATGGCACATTTTTATGCTTTAAATGATGGAGGAGAAGAAATGAGTAAAGAAGGAACAAGGATGCTGATTTAAATATGTATATGCTTATGGAATTTTGAATGAATGAGATTTTATGATGAGTTATAGATGGGCATATTTGACTTATGTGGTGCATTTCTATTGTACATGTTTTTAGATCATCATGATTACAAAATTATTTATTTATATATATGGACATACTAATTGCAAAAATTTAATGAAAAAGAAAAGTGTCCCAATTACTATTGTTAAAATATTAATTAAAATTAATTATTTTAATAGCCTTTAAAAGTCTCTCCTCTTGTTGTCTATCAACCTAATTAGAAACATAATTAATTTCATCTTTTAAATTTCAATAACTACCAAAACTGTCGAAGACCTTTTTAAAAGAGGATAGATCTTTGAAGGAAAAGGAGGAAGAATCATAGAGATAGGCATGTTATAATTCTTTGGTTGTTATCTTTTCGTTAATTAAAATTTCTCATAAGTCAAAGGCTAATCCTAATGGTGATGGTGATAGCATCCTTGTTTCAACAAGGGGCAACAAACTAGGTGACTCCATTGATATCCCCAAAAGTATCATGTATCTTGTATTTTTCTTATTTGTGTATTTTTGTTTGAAGATTTGACCATCTTGGACTAGTGCTAATAGCCATCTATTTGTAGAAAGCAAGTTGCCCACATCCAAACTTGTGCAAAGGATTTCAATTTGCTGTTAATTCTCACTTGTCCCTAGATTGTTGTATATGATCATTTTGACACTACAGTAATTTCATATAAGGTTGCTCAAGGACTTTTCCAGAAGCTCACACTCTCAAATCTATACTTCATTTAATTCCAATCAAATCAACTTTTCATCCTCTAGTTATATTGTCTAAATACCTCTCTGCATTTAAACTGAATTTTATTTCAGCAGTTCTTCTTATTTCTTTTAGCAGCTTATGTTCTACAGGACTTAAAGCATCTGCCTAAGCTCTAATTAGTTTTTCTACCCTTTTTTTAAAATATGATTTTAATATTTTCTAGTTTCCTTTTGTTTATCTATTAATTTCAGCCATAAACAAACTACTTTTTATGAATATATCATTACTTCATTTGTTGATGTAAATATTTTCTCGTTTGTCTCTATATTTATAAAATATATATAAAGAAAAACATATAAAAAAAAACACACAAACTTCAATTTAATTTCCTGAGCACAACATCTCACTATCTTATTGTGATAATGATATTCGAGGAGTTGATTTGTTTAAAGTTTGTCAATCTTAAAATAATCATCAACGTCTTTTGGTGACCATACTGGGGAGTGATTAGGTTAGCTTCCCTTGGTTTTCCTATAGTGAAACATGTGCAAATCATTTCAAGTCTTGGTTTAATGCTTGCCTTGGCACCTTTGCCCCCATCTTGTTGGTTTTCCTCCATATTCCTCCCAAGATCATGTTTATAAGTTTCTTGATTTTTGTCGATCAGCAAGAGTTTATGGCATTCATCCTTCCTCTAAATTCTTTATCTTAACACTCTTTGGAGATGCAGAATATTATAATCTTGTTCTAGTTGGACCTATTATTTTTGACAAATTCATCAATGATTTTCATTTCTTTCCACATTTTGAATACTGGTGTAGTTTATGTGAGAGTACCCATGACCCTACAAATTGTAAAATCCTCTCTAGGGCTAAAACGTGGTACTAGCTAAAAGAGGAAAATTAAGTCACCTGTAATGGCTAGGAGTATACCGTTTTTGAACTTGTGACTCCTAATCAATGTGAAGAAGTTTTTCTTTCTCCTTACTCAGTTGAACCTAAAACCCTATGTTATTCTTATCCATTTGATTAATTTCTCTTCAAGAAGATCTTGAACCTTTAATAAGTTATGGTAATCTTGATCCTAAACCTTGCATATGTAGCGATTGTCGTGATCCTAAAATTGGTCTTAACTCTCTTCATCCTAATGACAATGTTATTTTTTGTGATTTTGATGAATACAATCCTAACCTTATTCATCAAGAATTCTTTCATGATTTGTTTCAAAATACACTTTTTAATGAATCTCCTACATACAATGACGAACTTGGCCCTCATGTTAGTTTTTACCTTTGTTATCCTAGTTGTAGTGTTATATATGATGAGTATGATGAAGATGATTGAAACTCTGATTCTCAATGTTGTTTTCATGATATGAAAGATACTAGATCCTTGAATGAACCCCACACCCACACCCCTCCCCCGCAAATGAAGTCATTGTTTGTGAAGAGTTTAGCCTCAGTGACAAAAGCCCTTGTTATGACATGGAGGATGATGAAGGGTTATTAATGATATTGAAGGATAACACTCTTCTTTAAATATTGAACATGGTTGATACTCTCGTGAAATGGATATGAAATATTCCTTAATGAAATTGGGAATGAATATTTTGTTCTTGACTCTAGAGACACTTCTTTAGTTCCCTCGGATGAAACATATCATGCATTCATTCCCCCTTCAGTTTGTGAGGCTAAGTATGACCAAGAATCCATCAAAACTTCCCTTGACTTGAGCCATGAGCTCATTGCGCATGAGTGGTATTATTCTTCTAGTATGGTTTGTGCATGTAAACCCAAAGTTGTTTGCTGGCATGTTATGCATTGTGGTCAACACTACTTCTAGAATTTTGTTAAGCCACCCTCAATGTCACATGCACTAGTTGGTTGGCATGGTGGTCATTCCTTCCTAATTTCCATCTTGGATGCAAGATTCAAGATGCATTTCTATATGCACAATTTCACCCTATATGATTATTAATCAATCTTAAATCTTATTCATGTGCATAAATAAACAGAAAATAAATAAATACCAAATAAATAAAGAACACTTTATTTCTTTTACTTGTTTCGTTTACTTTTGACACCCTTTTCATTCTCTTCTTTACTTTTACGCTATGATGATCATCCTTGTTTCGCAACTTGAGCTTGTTTCTATTTAAGTGTCATTTTATTTGCCTTATTCCAATAATTCAAAATTCTCCTCCCCTCATTCACATTTCCTACTACTATATCTACTGCTACATCTACATAGTTTTAATGATCTATAGACAACAAAATCCTTCTACTAGTGTGATGTTTTAAGGTAGTTATTTTTCTATGAATTGTTGTGGCTACCATTTTTTTCTTCTACAACAATGACTTTACAAGAAGCGATAAATCTACAAATACCAATTCATGGATAGATCACTTGAGTTTTTCTCAAACCTTATTAACTCACTGCACAACATGCCTTAGGGTGTGCCTTTTACTTTCTGCTTCATGCATCCCTTTCTTCCTCCCCCCGGTAACAACCTGCAACCTACTCTCGAGCAGTGAAAGTCGTGTCTCCCACTACCAAAGATTATGAGTCCTTACTTGCTTCTTGAAAGTATCCCTATGGAGTTGCCAATATTAACATTATTCAACATTAATTAAACCCCACAAATCATTGGGATTATTTATCATTACTATACCCCTAACAAGCTCTCTCTTAATTAAAAAAATTATTTGTTAAAAGAAATAAAAATAACCTAGTAGGTGGGACCCTTCCTAAATAGCCATATGGAAAATCTAGCATGTCTTAAGATAATTTGTATGATGAAAAGGGATCATGATGGATATCTAAAAAAATGTGTTAATAAATCCTTACTTTCGAGAATTCTTTACTATGCATGTGCTTTGAATGAAAACATATTGGGGACCATGAAAACATATTGGGGCCATGGTCGACCACATCATGCATATGGCATATATGGCCTAACACATTTGAATAAATGATACGACAAAGTTTATAATGCTCGATTGTTTGAATATATGGTAGAGGTATGACATTTTAGCATTGACACAATTTTGCATTGCACGATTTAATGGTTTTATATGGAAATTGTGCGTAGTGTGTATATTTTGATATTTTTGTGGATTTCCGTATTTCATGCATATGTTATGCACGATACCTACATGCTTCAATGGATTGATTTTAAAATTTTATATAGCTTACATTTGAGTGCATGATTGCATACGATGTTGTGGCTTGGGTTGATTAATATGGATATTGAAAGGTTCTGCAACATAAGGTTTGGTTCCAATTGCATAATTTATATTAAAATTAATTACATCTACGGGAGAATAACTATTCAGTGATCTGAAGTTGGTTGTTGGTTATTCGGCACCGTGAGTGGTTAATGAAGTTGCAGCGGTTATAGTATTTGGCACACACCCAAAATTTTGACAACCCTTAACATTTAAAATAAAAACAACGTGTTGATTGGGTATGACAGCTTAGTTTATCGAGGTGAATGTGTCATAAAACATGTACAGTTTATCTACGATGTCAACATGCTCCAACTGTTTTCGTTGGTGCCACCTCGCGGCCAAATCACTTCCCCATACCGTGAGATTGCCATAAGATTTTATCCATGCATGTCTCCACTCTTGTATTTCTCTCCACTACTATTTTACTATTTCATTTACTATGTTATGCCTTGAGCCTTGCCACCTTTCTCAGTTTTTCCTCAGGCCACTCGAGGTCCATTATTGATCCATTCTTGCGCTCTGTGGAAAGAAGATTAGACGTGAACGCCAACCCTTGAAGAAGAAGATAACAACATTGGTTTCTAAGGGAATTTTCTAAGTTTTTTTTGGATTAGATCCCATCATTGCGCTTGAAGAAAACTGAGAGAAGGGAGCTTCTTAATGAATGCATTGATTCACAGGTATGTCCTAAGGTTTTCGTTTGAAATGGATTCGACAATTGTGTGTGTGACCCCCCTCCCCTCCTTTCAATTTATGTCACTTAGTATGGCCTGGTTTGTCACCAATTTCTCTCTTGTCAAATGTATGTCTATGGCACTGAAGTTTGTAAAATCCTGAGAGATGTCTAATTTTTTTTCACCACATATATGTAACCAAAGCGCACCAATCGTCCAGCCCTTGAGGCTAGCCTCGAGCATACGGACTTAGCACTGCAATTCTTATGTAAAAATTCCAAATTATGTATAGTCTAGTGGCATGCATACCAAAATTAAACTATATCGTAGGAATTTATGTTCTGGTTTATTTTTTCATTTACTCATAGCTTCCCTTAATTAATTTTCCACCTTAATTACCCATCTGGCTTTGTTAACTTGACTAATTACAAGAAAACCAGTTGTGAGTATTTTAATGTCAAAATCATTGCAATTAATTTGAATATCAAGGCTTGAACCCTAATTGGATTATGGGAGCCTTTGAGGCCATGTTCTATTGCGAAAAAAACCATTAACCTTGTCGATGCGCTTATAAATTGGTTCATGGTCCATGCTTTATTGGCTTCTTCGTAATTTTTCCAAATAGTGATCTCCACTAGTCAGGGTTGTTCCATTACGTATAGACCATCAAGAAAAATAAAAAAAATCATGAAAAAGGAAATAGGGGTTTCCCTTCGTCCCATCAACTAACGAGCACTTGTTTTCATCCTCATCCCATCAATTAACGAGCACTTGTTTTCGTCCTCTATCAATTATATAATATCGATATTTTTTTTGCATGGCATGTAGACTTTGTGTGTGATAAATGTTGGCATTATGGTGTGCATGGTTCCAGCTAGGTGATGTTCTTATTGGTTTATGATGGAAGCTAGCTCATGTTGGCATTGATGTCAACCCGATGTAGCCTAGCTAATGTCTTGATGTGATTCCTTGTGGCATGGTTGAAGCTAGTTGAGTCAGCATTGATTTGGTTATGTTGGAATTGATGTCAAACCTTGATGTCAGTATTTGATGATGTAGCTTGATGGTAGTATGGTGTTCATGGAGATTTTTCCTTTTTTGCCTTGTGTTGGCTTGATGATGGTATTGACTTAGAGATTACCATGGTATAGGTGTCCATGTTATTAGCATAACCATGGTATTTACTCATGGTATTGGCTTCGATATTATCATGCTACAGGTGTCCATGGTATTTACATAACCATGGTATTTACCTGTGGTATTGACTTGGATATGACCATGGTACAAGTGTTTGTGGTATTGGCATAACCATGGTATTTACATGTGGTATTGACTTGGAGATTACCATGGTACAGGTGTTCATCATATTCTCATAACTAAGGTATTTAGCTATGGTATTGACTTGGATATTACCATGGTATAGGTGTCTGTTGTATTCGGATAACCATGGTATTTACCTATGGTATTAAATTGGAGAATTGTTGAGGATATTTTGGCTATTACTTATGTGAAAAATTAAAATTAAAATTAAACAAAAAAATCCTCCATTGATGTGAACAACTTTAGTGCACAAGTTGTGGTGATAGTGACTTGATTTTGTCAACTTTGTGTGTCTTTGATCCTAGCCCAAGAGTTCATTTCGCCCTACATGTTTTATATTCTACATATTGGAGCTAGTTAATGGTTGGTTGAGTGTGAGAGTGAATTGGAGAAGGTTTCATAATGGAGGAATGCCTCAAATTTGATTGTGAGCATAGATGCTTCAGTGTGTGAGGTAAATTGCTGAATAGTGATAAGATGTGAAGCATGTTTCAAAATATATCAGATTTATAGCTACTAGAACATAGCTTGTGTTGAGAGCATTGTTGATGGACGAGAGATTTTTGTCGTTGATGATTTAGTATTTAGTTTGATGCATAGTGAGTCACTATCTTGCTAGTGTTGAGAGCACATTGTTTGTGGTGTTTATATTTGATTTGAGGATGATATCTTGTTGTTGAGAGCATGTTTGTAGAGTTGAATTCTTGTTGAGTAGAGCACCTTGGATCTAGTTTGAAAATAGATGAAAGAAGGTCTACATAGTGTAGAGGAGCAGTGACTTCATGAGATAGGAGAAATGATATTGAAGCTTCAGCGAAAGGAACAATTTCTCAATCCAATGGTAGTTGGATAGTCTAATCAGAGTTGGGCAAGGATTGATTGATCATAGTGGTTTTGAGCAAATGGTAATTCGTAGTTTCTTGTGAGAACATAGTCTTCCAAGCTAATCAGTAGAATCGAGTATCCTATTCGATCAGTGTTGGCATTTTGTATATTAGTTCAAGTCTCCATGGTTATGAGAGCCAGCTAGCTATGTAAAAGACAAATTGATTAATTAATAGAAATTCAAAGCAGAGTAGCAGTAACAAGGTTGGTTTTTCACCTGGAAGGGTTTCCACCAGAATTCTTGTGGCTCTTGTGTGGATGTGTTTTTGATGTGTTGATTATTGTTTCTCTCATGGTTATCTTGTTTTG
The DNA here is from genome assembly GCA_031772625.1 of Pinus tabuliformis. NCBI lineage: Eukaryota > Viridiplantae > Streptophyta > Pinopsida > Pinales > Pinaceae > Pinus > Pinus tabuliformis. The sequence goes on from CM062819.1 coordinate 450,353,953, forward strand.
ACTGCTTATATTTTTTAAATGCGTGGATAACCTAATGTGATGCTAGTACATATATGTGTGATTCAGTAAACATAAATAATTGGTAAAAATTATAAAAAAGATTACACTATTGATTCACCCCCCTCCCCCCACCCTCTGAGTAGTGCTCAAAGGTTTCCAAAAATTTGTATTAGAGCAGGGCTCTTGATTGTAGCTTGAAACCTGGAGAGTAGATTTGGGGTTTATTGGCGGAAATTGATTTTCTTTTTTCAAAATGGGCAAGAAAAAGGGGAAACAATTTCAAAAAAGGAATGGCCTTCAAAATAAGGTAGCTTAGTGACAAGAGTATCATATTTCTAGTGCAAGCGATTCAACAAATAATGTTCAGAAGTTAGATGATCAAGAACTAAAGGTATTGCAACAAAATGAATCCAAAGGTATAATTATTAATGATATTCTTTTGAGTTACAATTTTGAGGATTCAGATTTTGATCATGGTGAATTGCCTAGTCGATATTAGAATGATATTAAGGTTCTTAGAGCTGATATTTCTAAACTAATAGTTGCATGCAAAGATAAAGAAAACTTATCGCAGATTTGTGATGATAAGGAGGCCAAGCTCAAGGAAGATATTTTCAGGTTAAAGATTAAGTTAGTAGAATCAGAAAACGTTGAGGAAGGTATGAGGAAGCAATACCAAGAAAATGAAAATGAATGTGAAAGATTAGAATTTGAAGTGATGTCATTGAGAAAACAACAAAAGATGGAGAAGAGCACCGGGACCTTGGATAGCTTTCTCGAGATCCAGAGATCACCATTGGATAAATCTGTTGTTAGATTTCAAAAGGGTGAGTGTTGGCTTATATGGGCCTGACCTAGGTTTGGAAGAGTTATTTAGCCAAACAAATCCCGCAGCTACCGGCCCTTTCGGCAACACCTTGCGGAGCGCGGACTGAGGTCTCACCCGAGGTAGCAGGGGAGGGTGCTGGAACCAAGTCTCTGCACCCTAGGGATGTCTTGGTGTGGTTTGGACGTTTCATGCACTAGTTTACAACTCTACACTGCTCAGTACTCGCACAAATCCAGAGTGATTATATCTTTCTTATTAATGTGCTATTCTACTTGAAAGAAGCATTTATGATTCAGAACTATTCAACAAGGTCTTTAAGGAAACATTTAACCAACATAATCAATTTGCGCACAAAATGAACCCAGATTCACATATACTCATCACATTTGCATTAACCAGATATAGAAAGGTAAACCATAAAGATAGATGAGCGATAACACAGAATTACAGAAGCAAACTTATCTTTTTTATTATTATCCACCAATACATCTAGATCTACCCTATGCACCCAGCTGTAGGGGTCCGCGCACACATTTGCAGACTTTCCAGGCCTCTACACACATAGCTACAGAGCCTCTACCTACTACCCCAATCCCTCAACTCGGACTTACAGATGCTTTTGGATTATCTTCTTCAAGAACCCATTATATTTTTCCCAAAAGAATTGTATTTCCCTCATAAAGTTGTCCTCTATTTATACCCTTCCTTGGCCCGCGATCCCTGCGCGGACTGACTCTATTTACATTAGTTTTTATTATTTTAGAGTGGACTACCCTTTGACTCAATCTATTATACTTCGGGCTCTGCATACTTCGGAGTTTTTACAATATTTTAATCCTACTTCTTGGGCTTTCTGCCCCAAAACCGTTACGCGGGACCTCCGCTACCCAACAGTCCCCCAACACAATCATCGTGACTCATCCCGAGTCACTCATCAGCATGGCTAGATGCTCTGCCTTGGCTTCACGGTTTGCCTCCCTCTGAGTGGTGCTCATCGTCCTGCTGCTCCTTCCTTGTCTCCTGCAACACTTCAGCTGTCTCCTGCTTCAGTGTTTCTACCACATCCTGCAACCGATGATGCTCATTTTGCTCTGCTCGGTTAACAGGAAACACCCCCTCCGAGGATTCTAGTGCGAGTAGGGGAGTTGCCTACGGGACCTCCTGGTACCACCGCAGCTTCTTCCGACCTTTGTATCTGCCCTTTGTACCGTTCGCTGCAGCTTGTGTTGCAATTTTGCAAGACCCTGGCTGCTGTCCATAAGATCCCAATCTTTGAGGGACATCAGAGACAACTTATTAACTACATATCTACCCATGGTCGCCCTCTATCCATCTGTTCGTTGTTCTGTTGTAGTGCACCGGCCTGCCCCTGTGCAAGGTGACGGCCTTCAGACCAATTCTACTTCGTGTTCCCTCTTTTCTAGTACATCTCCTACTGGTGATGCTATAGCCTGCGGGATGCTCGCAGCTGTCACCTGCATACTCCTTAAAGACTCCTGCCGCTCCATCGCCCAGATTACTACCTTCAGGCATATACCTTATGCATAGATAATGAACAACTCCATTTGTGTTTCTGAAGCATAGGCCACCCAGTGGACTCCCCTTGGTAATTTATAAGCCATGGGAAATTCAAATGCAGTGATTGCCGCTCATTCCCGTTCGTGTTACCTTCTCGTGTAGAATCTGTGGCCGTTTGTTCCATATCTAGTTTGTACTGTATCGCTTAATTTCCTGTTGCCCGCTCCCGTTTGCCATGATGCAGACATGTCATGAATAGTGATATCAATGGTCATCATTCCTTTTATCAGTGCATCTGCGTGAGCCTTTTCATGCAACCGTGACCCTTGCGTGTGGTCAGATGTATGCATACCATATTACGCGCGCATCTATCCCCCAAGCTGCTTTATCGTCCCCTGCTCTCTTACAACTGGGCGGAGTGGTGAGACTATCTTCTGAATGGCTAGTCAGGCAGTCGGCTCGCTCGTGTAGAGCTTGAGGCGACTACCATTCACTCTTTCCGGGAAGGGCTCTCCATTGAGTTTATCCATCTGAACTGCGCCCCCATCGGTGACTTCTTTGACGACACAGGGTCCCAACCAGTGCATATGCAGTTTTCCTAGGAATTTTTCGAACTTACTGTCATAAAGCAATACTAGATTTTTCTCTTTGAAGGTGCGCACCTTGATATGGCGATCGTGCCACGCTTTCTCATGCTGTTTCTGTACCTGCTAATAGAATCCAGCCAAAAATCATTCCTCCTCCAATTCTTCTAGCTGTGCGATCCACTCTTCCAGGGCCCCACGGTCTGCCATACTTGTGATCGCTGTGATCCGCAGACAAGGCACAATATATTCAATAGGCATAACAGCCTCCTTGCCATATACTAAGTGAAACGGTGTCTAGCCTGTCAGATTTTGCACATCATTCGGTATGCCCATAGCATAGTAGGGAAGTGCAAGTCCCAGTCAGTGCGTCACTCATTACAAACCTTAGTCAATGCAGTCTCCAAAATTTTGTTGAAGGCCTCGACGGTCCCATTTGCTTGCAGATGGTAGGGCATACTTTGTTGGTGGTATATCTGAAATTCCTCCATGAGTGCGCTGATCGTTTCATTCAGAAAATGCGTTCCCCTATCACTCATGAGAATTTTAGGGTAGCCAAACCTGGTCAGGACATTTTTGAACAAAAATTTTACTGTTGTCACAGCCGTGCAATCCTTAACTGGATGTGCCTCAGCCCATCGGGTCAAATATTCGGTCGCAGTGATGATATAAAGTGCGCCCGTATTTCCTCGCAATTCAATAGGCCCAACGAAGTCAATCACACATTTCTCAAATGGTTGTAGCATTATCTATGGATGAAGTGGCATTGCATCCCTTCACGACAGTTTACTCATCCATTGACATACATCGCGGGCTCGACAGTATGCTTTCGAATCTTGATGTAGAGTAGGCCACCATAATCCGACGCGGAGAATCTTCTGGGTTGTGGCTCGGTCCACACAATGTCCACCAGCAACCCCTCCATGTGCTTCGGCCATGATCTGTTCATGCTCTAATTTCAGTGCATATCGGTGCAATATTTCATCATTGCCCATCTTGCAGAGGTGGCCTACAATTACGGTAAAATCTGTTGTGCGTATTACTAATTCCTTCTTTTGCTGGATAGAATACCCCTGCGACACAGTGCCCGTAGTTAAAAAGTGGATAATATCTTCAAAGTGGCCATTTGCAATGTCCACAACATATAACTAGGCATCCAAGAGTCCCTCTTCTAGATTTGTTGGTTCTTTGCCGATCTCAATTCGGGACAGATGATCTGGACCTACATTCAGACATCCCAGCTTTACAACAACCTCAAAATCATATTCTTGAAATAACAACAACCATCGACAAATGCACCCCCCAACATAGGCTTATTCACTAGGTACTTGAGCGTAGAGTGATCCGTGTACATCTTAAAATGTCCTCCGAGCAGATAGTGACAGAACTTTTGGAGCATGTATACCATTGCTAATCCCTCTTGCTCAGTAGTAGAGTAATTATTCTCTACTTTAGACAACTTGCGACTTGCGAATGCAATCGGATGGTCCAGTCCCTCCACTCCTACTTGAGTGAGTACCGCTCCCAGCATGATATAGGACGCGTCCACATGCACATGAAACTCAACATCCCATTTCGGAAAGACCAATATAGGGGCTGAAGCAATTTTCTCCTTAAGCGTCTCTAGGATTCTGTTGCATTCCTTGTTCCAGCAATAAGTAGCATCCTTTTTTAGCAATTGCTCCATTGGAGCCGTAATTTGGGTGTAGCTTTTGATGAGCTTTCGATAGTAACCCATGTGTCCTAACATAGTGTGTAGCTGCTTTACACTGTGCGGCGCTTGCAGATTCAATATGACAGCGATCTTTGCCGGATCCACCATTAGTCCTTGCTTACAAACCACATGGCCCAGCAAGTTCTCAAAAGGGGCAAGGAAAGTACACTTCTTTAAGTTGAGCGCAATCTGGTGTCATCGGTAGGTATCTAGCATCAATCATAAGCTTGCGACATGTTTCTTAACTATGCCAAATACAATCCAGTCATCCAGGTAGATTTCTAAGAATTTGTGGATAAATTCCTTGAATGCGGCTACCACAATATGAGAAAATATCGTGGGCACATTCCTCAATCCAAAGGGCATTACCGTATACTAAAAACAACCCCATTCGGTAGTGAACTTTGTCTTGCTCTGATCCTCTAGTGCAATCTTGATCTGATGGTACCCGAAGAACTCATCTGTGAAGGAGTATGATTCCTGCCCGCCCACATTTCTAGTACCTCATCTATAAAGGGTGTTGGAAACGGATCGTTAACACCAACATCATTGAGCTTTCACAGATCCACACATATGCGGATCTCCCCCTTTTGTTTCTTCTCCTTTATGACCATAAGGCTTACCCAATCAGACTCTTCAACTGGTTCAATAATTCTTGTTGCCAACATCTTATCCAATTCTTTGTGGACCTTTGCTTTGTATTTTGGATTCAATTGATAGGTTCACTGCTTCACTGGCTTCGCATCTGGCTTCAAAGTTATCTTCATCATCCCTAGGTCTCCTAGAATCCCTTTCAGCTCTATCATTTTTGTAGGGAATAAATTGCAGTATTCTCAGAGCAGCTCAACGACCTTTTCCACCGTGGCGTCATCCCAATAGTCCCCAAGCATAACATACTTCGGCTCTTCCTCTATTTTGATATTCACTTGCTTTGCTTTCAGTAGTGCCGTGATATTTGGATCTTCTATCTCAAGGCCGCGTAGCTCACAACTCCCTTCGAATTCTGGTATATTGATGTTACGCGGGTCATCCTCATCATCTTCTGCTCGTACATTGTAACATGCTAGGGCCTGGCTCAACTGTCATGACCAGTCTAATGGCACGACTTCTTCTAGAACCGGTGGTTTTCTGAATATGGCAACCTTTACTAGCTGTAATGTGTCATCCACAGTATCTATCCATTGGTCTTCAAAGAGAAATGTCGACAAAAATCCTTCGCGTAGGATATCCCACTCGCCAGTGCCACGCCAGAGCTCTGTTTCTGTATACCAGTTCCTTGGAATGACATCCAAGGTATGATAAAATAAGTGCACCCATTCTAGTTGAGGCTCCATACCATAAGCTTTGGTCCATTTGCTCAGGTGTATGCGCGGATTCTCTCGTCCATCATATTTCTCTGTGATTCGTAGCGCTAGCTTCCCAAATCTTATCTGCATCATACACCTGAAGCTTCGCCAATCTTAGAAGGTTCCTTCATGGGTATCCCACCATCGCGTCGGTGTCGTGCGTAATGCCCATTTTAGTGCATCAAAATGTTGGTACTCTGGTATTGTACTTTCGAATTTAACCAGGAAGTCCTCAACTACTATCAGCCCGTCATACATCGGCAGTTCATGATTCTGAACTTTAACGCAATACGGGGATTTCGTCATCATATTACAGTGCAATGTGGTTGCCTCGTTCACCCTATTACGCCATCGCCCGTCCTCCTTGTCTAAATCACTGGTGTAGCCCTGCGAGAATCTTCGTTCCTCCTTTGCAACAATTTTGTAGATACTATCCAATTCATCACCCCTCTCTTCGCTATGCGCCAGTTCTGTGTAGCGTGGTCTGTCTATTGGATCCAATGGAACAACGACCCGAAGCGACTTCTTCTCGAATATCATCTTCCTCTGTTTGAGGTTAATAACCCCATTCATATCAATGGCCCAGTCTATCCCTAGCAACGCAGGGTACAGACTATTTTCATCCATGATTTCAATAACTTCGAAATCCATCCAGGTACTTACGCCATCAATGTATACTATAATCCCTTGCAGTCGTCCCATGGGCAAGATCTTCTATTGGTTGGCCATTCGCAATTGGATAGGAGACCATTGTAGTGTAGGCTTACCCATGCGCTCCCAAGTCTATTTAGGCAATACGTTTGCATCAGAACCCAGGTCCAGAATGACCTGATCCATCTCGTAGTCGCCAATCTGTGCCGTTACCCACATTTCCCGACCCATCCGCGATGTGTGTCTTCCTATTTCCTAGACTGCATGAGGTTCACCCCACCTTGTGCATATATTAATCACTTCCTGTAACCCTCTAACTGCCCGATTTTCGCGAAGTAGTTTTATTCATGTCTCTAAGAAAGTAGTCATCATTGAGGGATCCTTAGTTTGCTCAAGTAGATCCCTACTACCTCGAGTAGAGACACTCGTGAATCTTTCCCTAGCTTCCATATTAGTCTTCCCATCGACCTCTCCTGTGGCTACGCCACGTCGCAATATCATGTTGACCGTGGGTTCGTTGTCGCGGGGTTTGGATCTCATCATATGCATGTTTTGCGTTGTTGTAGGAGGTGCCGCCTTATTTTCATGAATCTATGCTATTAGCATGGGGCAATCTAGTAGCTCGTGATCGAATTGCTCACAATAAGGACATGATACACGGGTTGGATTGGTACAATCCCGCACGTAATGTCTTGGTCCTCCACAGTTGTAACAGATTAGTTGCCCGCAACCCGTTCTTGGTCCCATTCTGCCCCATCCTCAATTGCATCCTAGGAATCCACCGCGCGCAAATTCCGCAGCTGGATCCTTTCATCGCACCTCAGTAAGCATTCTGTAGGTAGGTCCCTGGTCCATCAACATTTGATAGCTACGACAATCTCTTTCTTCGTGACCCAGTGATCTACAAAAGTTGCAAAAGAGATGCTGGGGGGTCTAGTTGTATTTAGGCAATAGATGGGAGTTGTCAGTGTTGTGCTTCCCTCCTACCTGATACATTGCACACCAGAGCGAGGCAATCGCGCTCGGCCCTTCCTGTACCTCTGGTCACAACAGGGTGGGTCCCCCTGTTACCACAAAATTCACCAAGATCGGACAGTGATCTTTATCGTGTCCCTAGCTCCTGCACTTTATACACCATACTTTCTCTCGAACTTCTGAGCATGGTGTTTGTTCTTGTTTTAACTTTTGTATTTCCAAAACACAAATTTTGGACTTGTGCTTGGATTTTATGACCTCCCAACCCTGGATCCTGTACCGGGGTTTCGTGCAGCCACATTGTTGCCTCCAACGCTTCTGCTTGGGTTGAGATCTTTTGTTGTGACAAGGCCGACTTTAGATGTGGCATTAGTGATGTGATGAACCAAGTGTGGTATTGTGCATCCGTCAGGGTCATGTTAGCCTCGCGAATGGTGCTTTTCAACCTCTGATCCAAATCCCACGGAGTCTCACCAGGAATCATCGTGATCTCTTTCAATCCAAAAACTGACTGTGCTTCTGACTTAGGTTGGCTAAACTCTTTTTTTAATTCAGTATGGATGTCCGCTATCCTCGACGCTGGGTTGATGCTTGAATACTTCATGTACCATGTTAGCACTCGATCCTGCAGTGCACTGACTAAGATGGCTTTCTTGATATTATCATCTGTGACCTGCTGCGTGTTCCATACTGATGTTAGTACAAACCAAAATTGTTCCGGGTCTTTGCCTCCTGCTCCTTTGAACACTGGTAACTAAATCGTGTTTGCCATAGTTATCCTTGTTCTACTCCCGTCCCTAATTCTCTTGATTTTTCAATGTTCTTTTCTATTGAGTCCCCGCGCTTCACACCAGACACCCCTTATGTAGATCCTAGTCCCAGCAATGGAACCATTTGTTGGCTTATATGGGCCTGACCCAGGTTTGGTAGAGTTATTTAGCCAAACAAATCTCACAGCTACCGGCCCTTTCGGCAACATCCCTCAGAGCCCGGATTGAGGTCTCACCTGAGGTAGTAGGGGAGGGTGTTGTAACCAGGTTTTCACACCCTAGGGATGTCTTGGTGTGGTCTAGAGGTTTCACACACTGGTTTACAACTTTGTGCTGCTCAGTACTCGCACAGATCCAGAGTGATTATATCTTTCTTATTAATGCGCTATTCTACTTGAAAGAAGCAATTATGATTCAGAACTATTCAACAGGGTCTTTAAGAAAACATTTAACAAACATAATCGACTCGTGCACAAAATGAACCGAGATTCACATATACTCATCCATTTGCATTGATCAGATATAGAAAGGTAAACCATAAATACAAATGAGCGATAACATAGAATTACATAAGAAAACTTATCTTTCATCAACAAGGCCTTCATCAACATTCATTCTTTTGTAAATAGCCATATTAACTTAATTCAACATAAAAATACTTTTAGTATTTTCACCCAAGTAGAGATCATGAATAAGTGAAACACGAAGTTGTTATGTACAATAGTATGAATACACGATCGGAGTGTGAAATCAAACTCTTAGAAGCAATTGATTTAAGCTAAATCATATTGGTATGTCAACATTAATGAAGATATTATAGTTATGGATAATGACTAGATTTCCTCGATGTTTGAATTTTGTGTCTAGTGACTCTAACCCCCTTTCCACAGCCTACAATAGATTTATTGATTGAATGATGGTGATGTGAGGATCTTAGTGTAAATGGAAAGGATGTGTGTCCCTTGCGTTGCATTGAAAATATTCCACTAAAAACCTAGTAATGTTTTTGTGCTCAAGTTTTACGGTTCTTCGTGCCTTTATGAAGCACTAATGAGGGGGTGATCATTCATCTTCGTAGCATCCAAGCATCCATTATAAAAGTTAGGCATTGTTGATCTAGGTATTTCAAAAAGGTTAGGCACCATTGACCTATCTCCACTCAAAGCCAAGTACATCAAATGAGAGTTCTTAAATGGGTATTCAAGTCATTCCATTGTGATGGAAAATGTCACAAATTGAAGTAAACAAGAATTAGTGGTCTTCTTGTAAGTAGTGGAGGCAAGGGTTTTCAAATATTAGTACAGTTGATAATAGTGTGGATATTGATATCTCCTTGTAAACATTGTCAAAACCAATAATAGTCTCGATGTACGTAAATACTAGTCTCAATTGTATGGAAAACCATGATTGACCATTACTTTCACTAAGAGGAGAAAACGAAAAGATTTTTTAATGGGGAAAAAATGACTGTGAAACATAACTCATGGATTTTAGTTGAAATTTATATAAGTCCTCGTGTTCTTTAATTATTAAATACTTAATGTAAATACAAATAAATTATTGTTAAGATATTGATTTTGAAGATTAAATATGTATTAAAAGGCATTCATCTATGACACTTGAATTTTCATATACTTTGAATATACCACTTAAAACTCATTATCAATTAATTCTGATTAGTTTTGTAAAATATATATATTTACTTATGTTAAGAGCTTTATTTCAAAAATAAATTAGATTTATAAACTTATATCAATACATATAACTAAATGGAATTCAATAAATACCTTCTAAGTCTTGTTGGATTATATGAGATTATTTTAAATACAAATAGTTTCTTTAAGAATTGAAATTTACAAAATGTTAATCTTGATGGGAAAATCATGTCATATGGTGCAAAAGTTTAAAGACATCCATTTATGGGTCATCTGTTGAATGAGCTTAAATAATCTACTTAATGCTCATTGTGAATTCATTAATCCATGTTTTATTAGAAAATGCATTTTTACATGGATTTTTGTTCTAGAAATAACAATGTCACATTTATACATTCATATTAAACCACATGATAGTTAAATAAAAATCAATTATTGGTTTATTGACTTACTGACTAATATGACATGATTACATATAAAAATAAATGATTTAAGAATTCAAGTTAGAAAAAGTTGTCAATTCAAAATAGAATAAACCAATTAGAACTCATCAACAATTGATTTTAAATTATTAATTTTCTAAAAAATATATTTTTACTTACATTAAGAACTTTATTTCAAAAATAAATTGCATGTATATATACATACAAAATAGAATTTAATACATACTTGTCTTATTGGCTTCTATGAGATTATTTCAATTACAAATAATTTATTTAAGAACTGAAATTTACAAAATGTTAATAGGGGTGGTAAAATCAAATGTCGTATGTTGTAGAAAGTTTAATTACATGTATTTATGACCATATCCTAAATGAACTTGAACAAATTACTTAACATTCATTAGCAATTAATTTTTCCATATGTTGTTAGGAAAATCATTTAATTTTACATGGAGCTTTATTTCAAAAAAAATGTCACATTTATACATTTATATTAAACCTCATGATAGGAAAATAAAAGTCGATAAATGGTTTTATATAGACCACTTAGAACTCATTATCAATTACTTATAATTTGTCTATTATATATATATATATAAGAGCTACATTTCAAAAATGCACCACATCTATAAACTTTTATCAATCCATATAACCAAATAGAATTCTTCAAGTCCTATTGGATTCTATGAAATTATTTAAACCAAAAATAAACTATTTAAGAATTGAAAATGACAAAATGTTAATATGGATGGGAAAATCAATGTTTTATGGTGCAAAAAGTTTAAATACAACCATTTTTTACCCATCTCTTTAATGAGTCTAGATGGTCCACTTAACACATTGTTAATTAATTATTCCATGTTTTACTCAGAAGATAATTTTGTTTTACATAGAGTTTTGTTTCAAAACAATACAATATGAAATTAATACTCTTAATAAATTAAGTGATAGAATTATGGATTAAAAATCGAATGCCCTACAATTTAACTAGTATTCACCTATGTGTCATCACCTATTAGCCTAAAGTGTCCACTTAATACTTATTACCAAGAAATTATAAGACTTATTTTTGGAAGAAATGCATCATTGAATATGGCTATTATATATCACATTTATACACTCATATTATTGGACATAACTAAGTACAAGTCAATATAATTCTAGCTCAAATGATATGATTTCAATTTATTTAAAATATTAATTTACAAAAAATTAACTTTAAGTAATGAAATTAGATGCCTTACAGTTCAAAGACATAATTCATCCATGATAGTGTCTAACCAAACCTTGATAGTCCACTTAGCAATCAATTATCTTAATTATATGTTTTTTTAAGAAATGCAAAACTATTTACAATATATTTTTATCCCAAAAATTACAAATCATATTTATGCACTCATATTAGTGCATTTTATATGTAAAAAAAGAATAACCGACTTTGTGCCTTGTTGATTTTCAATATGATATGATTGCAGCTACAATCATTAATTGATTTAAGCATATAAATTTATGAAAATTATGAATTGAGAAATCACATATCTTATGCTTCAAAAAATTCAAATCATTCACCTACGACACATTTCCCATTAGCCTTAATAGTGAATAGTGCACAGAGCATTTATCAAGTAAATTATTATAATTTCTTTAGTAAGAATAACCTTTGTTTGCAAGGAGTTCTATTTCAAAACTTATATTTCACATTTATATATGATTATTGATGCATATAAGTAAACAAAAATCATTAAAAATAACATGTCTCGATGGTCCATGTAAGATAATTTAAAAGGTAAACAATTCAATTTAGAACACACACACACACATTTTAGATTTAACAAAAAAAAAAAAGAAACAAGTCATTGCAAAAAAAAATTATAAATAATAAGAAATATACATATTAATATAATTGCCAATTCCCATATATTTCAAAAAATATAAAATCATACAAATTGATACAACAAAAACTATGTCCAAAATGCACTGAAAAATTGAAATGTACTTTTCAACAAATTTATAAAGGAAATTATCTCCATCCACTACAATGAAGTACATGTTCTATTAAACATTCGAATGTACTCGTGTTTTTGTTTGATACAATGAAGCGTCTTAAGAAAGGGGAATAAAACTTGCATAAGTATCTTGCTCTTTTCCTGTATAGGCTTTTTATCAAGACGTGGTTTGATTGATATCCAATGAATTGAAAAGTATGCTTTGTTGTATCTATTAGTAATACATTTGATTCTTCATAATTATCTCCATATTGGGACCACAAATCAATCAACTTTTTCTCATAAAATTGTCTTGTTCTCCCTGCTTCCAATTTTGTTTGCAAATGACAATGAGACCTATCCCATGCAAATTTAAAATCCTCTATATCAATATTTGATTTTTCAAGTACTTTTCAGATGTACTTGTCAGTGACATTTAATGTCCATATTGTAACATCATAATTTTTTAAGCAGCATTTTAATACTCTTGACTAAAAAGGCCTTAAAAAAAAGAGGACTCTCACCAAACTATCAATCTAGTCCTCTTTGAATATGAAAATTTTGTTCATCTTTGGTGTATGATTGGAAGAATACTCCTTCCATTTCAAATATCAACATCTTTTGACTTGTAGTAATGCCCATCTGCATCTGCATTGCAACCACATGTATGATATTAAAATATCTACACTTCATTGCTTAAAGACATAAACACCTACCAATTTAAAAATGATATTAACATTTATTATGAATTATTTCCATTTGTATGCAAAGGGAATTTTACAACGAGTTAATAGTAATCACAAAATACAAATACAATGGCTCTGTTAAAATGAACAAACAAATGATATGTTTAATTTATACATACAACCTAATACCTTTATTTAATTTGTATGGAATAAAATTTTTCTAAGAACTCATTGACCCACCATTTAAATCATTGATTTTAATACTTATAATGATTTCTTTAATTGCAATTGAAAAATATAATTACAATGGTCTAGTGCGAGTAAACAAAATAATTATATATTAATTTCCACATACAATATATTACAATTTTTAAATTTCAAACCTAATTAATTATATGCTAATTTTTAGAGTCTCTACCTTAGTTGATTTTGGTGCTTCTTTTAGTACAAATTGTATGTTTATTGTTGGTGCTACGTAGAACCTAATATAGTTTTTCAACTTATATGGAATAAAAAAGTTATAACCATCCTTCACATTACTAATTTCTAAGAGGTATAATGATAACTTAAACCACAATTGAAACAAATAATTGTAATGATCTAATTCAAACAAATAGACCAGTTATATATTAATTTTTACATATAATGTAATCCATTGTAAAAAATTGTATAGCATGGGAAATTTTGATATGAAAACATTAAATGACCATTGAAATCAATAATCGTTATCAACACAATATCTCACCAAAAATAAATAACACTAAAATAAATTTTTTAGTAATGACTAACCAAATCAACAATTATTTTATTAGCGTTGTGAAATAAAAGCAATAATTCATGATGACATACATATAATAGCATGAAATAGACATCGGTCATCTTAAGGTACTTCTAAATGTAATTGAACATCTTTCAAAGTAGCTCACACATCTGTAGCCTTCTTGAGTTTATGCAACATTCTCCATAGTTCATCGATCAACCAATTATCCTCTTGATTTGTTCCAATGAATGGAGGGGCAAGAATCACATTTTCTTTGAGATTCTCTCTCTCTCAAATGAACAATCCACTATAATAATATTGGTTGCATCATATTGGGTATGCATTTCACACGTTTTTTTCAATGACTTAGTGTATAACTTTGGTTGGATTGTCAATGACCTTATGTCCATTTTGTGGTTTACAATCTTACGCAGTCCACATAAACACAATTTTATCTTGTAATGTTTCTGAAACCCCAACTTTTTTAAAACTCTTCTTGTGCTTTGCTTCAAAGTTGTTGTCCAAATTGAAATGTCAAGAGATTCATTTTTTAAACACATTTCAAAAGATGTTTTTGCATGTGAATGAATCCAAAATAACCTTTTTCTCTATTGTGTAATTAGCATTAGTTCCAATTTTCTCAATATGCCCTTTGTTTGTTGCTTCATCATCAATGCTATGATAAAAAAATGTCCTTTAGTTCAAAAATAACTAATTTCTTTTTAGTTATTTTGGCTGCAACAGAATTACAAATAATCTAGTCAAACCGTTTTATTCATGTTTCAAAAATTACTAAAAAATTGTTGAAACGATACACTTACCTTGAGTGGTGTTTTCACTATTTATAGATGAAATAATAATTTATTTTATCATCTTGATAGAACCTAGAGTAAACACATTAGACCTTCAATGAAATACCAATAGTACTTCTTATTAAACCTTAAATCAAATACCAATACCAAGAAAAACATTAGTAATGCAACCTTTAAAAAGAAACACACACACACACACACCTTTAACATTATTTTGATTGTTAATTTTATCATTTTTATTTGTTCTTATAATAAAAATGTACAATGTTATGGTAGTTACAATCATTAGAGTTCGAAGAATAATAAGATAAACAATAAGACAAGTTATAAGTATCTGATATGATATTATCTTCATATTTGTAACTTTGCACCTCATCATCATCTTTGTTACCTTTATTTGTCTCTAAATTAAACATATAAAATAATTTGAATTCTAAAAATGAATAAAATCATTAAATAATAAGCAAAACAAGTGGACAAATTATAAGTACCTGATATTATATTTTGTCCTTGATTAAAGCTTTGTTTCACATTCACTTGATCAATGTTTTTGTTCTCCTTGCTTGTCGCTATAATAAACATTAAAAAACGTTATAAATTGTGACAATGAACAAAACTCATTAAACAACTATACAAAAAACGAATCATCTTTAATCGTCCATATAATATTTTGGTCTTGATTGTAGTTTTGTGAGACATTCCATTGGTCACTATATTCACTCTCTTTATTTCCTACAATAATCAACATATGAAATGCTATGAATCATGATAATAAAAATAAAAATTTAGATTTAAAAAAAAAAAGTTACAATGATTAATACCAATTTCTATCTCCATCATTCCATGGTCATTGTCTTGATTAATTTCATTCTTCTCATAATTCCCTATAATAGGCATCCAAAAATGTTATGAATATGGAAATTAAATAAATTCAAAAAGTAACAAGAGCAATAACCAAACAAATTATGTACTCCTCCTCCACCTGTTTCCATATCTAAACTTTTTTCAACATCATAAGCATTATATTGATTTTTTTTATTACCACTTTCATTTTCTTTGTTTTAGAATCTCCATCATTAATCATTTTAGTAAACACTTTGACTACTAAGAAACCTAAGCAAAATAATATCCAAAGTATTATAAAAGAAACAACAAAGGAACTATGGTACCTGAATTTTCCAAAAAGTTAATGGATCCTAGATTTGATAAATGAAAAGATTTGTAATTATTCAACATGATTATCCTTTGTGACTGTTTGCACAACACATGCAATTCTTCTTCCATATGTACAACAAGCCTTGATTAATTTGTCCCCGCATAAAGAGAAATAACGAATTTTGAATCACTACATTGTTGGTGTTTTCTCAATAAATCCATTCATAAATCATAATCTCTCCCATTTTCGTCAAATATGTCTTCAAATGTGTGAGAGTATTTTGAAGCCTCCAAAATTTTTAATTTTGAAATATATAAATGTACAGTAAAAACTATATCATAACTATAATTGTTTTGAGACTTATATTCATAAATGCCACTAGTCATTTTATAATTGAACTTGGAGTTATTTATGGAAATTTCCAAAGACTCCCGTACATTATTACAAAACCAAAGTTCTACTAAGAGAATTGTAGTAAAGTCATTCAACACATTTTTTTTTATAAGAAGTCGAAAATATTCAATATAATATCCCTTGTGGAATGGTCCTTTTTTCAAAGCCAGTGTATCCAGAACAACAAGGTGAGTATGTAGAATTGGTTGCAACTGACATTGGAAAAGAGTGAAAAAGTGTTGACAAAAGAGCAGGGCCCCCAAAATGATAACCAAATTCAAAATTGTTGTCAACCTATTGAACACTTCTTGATCCATTTATCATTTTGTCAAGGAGTCCACATGCTCGCTGAGAAAGGGACTCTATCTTTGTATTACGTGCTCCTTTTACATAAGTAGACCCCTTCACCATGTTGCAAAAATTGGAAAATATGATATCGTTAATTTCATAATGCTCAACAATTGTGAACGTGGTAAGAGTCTTCTCATTCAATTTCTCATCATGACTTTGACAATATGTACCATTGCATCCAATATTGTTTTATTGGATTTCAATTTAGAACAATAATATTTTAGTTTTATAACATCTATTGGATGATTAAGTGGAATAGAAAACCAAATGGTTCCATCCAATAGCTTATCTACTACTGAAGCAATTTCTTCCATGGTCAACCCCTGAAGGGGCTGAAGAGTAGTTGTTGTCAAACTGTGTAGACTATTTCTCTTGTAGTTCTAAAAATCAAGTTGGCTTGGAGAACACTTTAATGTGCCTAGTTGGTAGCAGTTAAAAACAGTGTCCTGTTTATCCCAAATAGGTTGATCAAGTTATAAGAGAATTTGTTTATTAGAAAAAATGTAATTGGACAGTCGAAAGAGCACAACATTTTATCCTCGATCTGATAAAATAATAAATATAAACTAATCAACAACCATTTATTAGCATAATGTCTAATCATTGTAACAAAGTATAAACTAATTTTAAAATTGTCATACCATTTAAAGATTTTGCTGTCGTGTTTCTTCAACTTCATTTTTCCTTTGATGCTTCCTTTGAATTTTCACTAGCTTCATAGTCCATGGTTTCTAAAAAAAACACACACACTATTATCACAATTTCGAATTATTGAAGAAAGTATGAATTTATAAATACTATAACCACTCGCATCATTATATGTGTAACAAAATGAACAAGATCAATAACAAGTGTAGAACTCAAATAATATCTAATCATGGTGTTGATTAGAAAAAAGGCACCCCCAAATAATTTATTATATTCTTTTAATCGTGACTATAGGCAAGCTAGCACCTACTAGCCTTCCTTCTAGCACAAGCATAAGCACATTTCCAAAAGACATTACATTGTGAATAAATAAAAACAATTGTAGAAACTACAACATCATATTTACACAAAATTTATCTTTTGTAGTCATGTATAGTCTTAGCTTGCTTTAGAAACCATAAAAGAAAAATACAATGAAAGAACATTAAGTATGGAAATCATTATATTTTCTTCTAGATCTTTGTCTAACACAAAGACAAACACATAACAACATTGTAAGGTGAAAGAAATAGAGAATGTGATAGAATTACTTCTAGCAGAAACACAAGCATATTGCCAACAAGAATGTTGCAAAGCAAAATCAATATTTGCATCCTAGATTTCTTTCTATCACAGACACATGGATATTGCCAATAAAAACATTGTATTGTGAAATAAATCTAGCACATGCTAGAATTATTTTTTAGCACGAACACATGCATATTTCCAAGAAAAACATTGCAAACCAAAAAAAATCTAACATAAGCTAGAGTTCCTTTTAGCACAAACACAAGCACGTTGACATTAAAAATATTGCAAGGCAATGGAAATGTAACACATTCTAATCTCCCTTTTATTGCATAAAAGAAGATTGCCAACAACAACATTGCATTGTAAAGTAAATCTAGTGCATGCTAAATTTCCTTCTAACACAAACACAAACACGTTGTCAATAAAAACATAGCAATAATAATATTTCCTAAGACATCTCCATGCTTATGAAAATTGACCTTGCTTTTTAGAGATAATGAGGTTTTAGTCCATACCTACATAGATTGTTGTTACAATATAAAAAATCTTAAACCCTCAAATTACTAGAAGGCCCTTCATATGGAATATGTGGTCTAAGAATGGGATATCGTACAAACATAAGGATGTTGCCAACAACAACATTGCATTGTGAAAAAAAACATTCTATATTACCCTCTATCACATACACAAGCACATTGCCAATAAAAACATTGCAAGGTGAAATAAATATATCATACGTTAAATTTCATTTTAGCATAAAGACAAACACATAACAACATTGTAGGGTGAAATAAATCTAGCATGTGTTAGAAATACGTTTAGCAAAAATACAAACATATTTCCAACGACAATATTGCAAAGAAAATTAAATGTAGCGGATGCTAGATTTATTTCTATTACAAGCACAAGCACATTTCCAATAACAACATTAGAAGGGGAAAGAAATTTAAGCATAAGATAAACCAAAAAAAACAAAAAAACAAAACTTGTATCAACATTGGTAGATGAAAGAAATCTAACATGTGCTAGATTTATATCACAAACACAAATATGTTGTCAACAACAACATTACAACAGGGTAAAAGAAAATCTAGCACATGCTATATTTCTTTCTAGCACAAAGATAAGTAAAGAGCATTATTGTATGGCTAAAGAAACCTAATACATGTTGGATTTACTTCTAGAACAAACACAAGCATATTACCAATAACATCATTATAAGGAAAAAGGAATCTAGCACCCACAAGATTTTCTTCTAGCACAAACAAAAACATATTGCGAATAATAACATTGTAAGGTGAAAGAAATCTAATGTGTGTTATATTTCATTCTATCATAAACACAAGCACATAACAACATTGCAAGGTGTCAAAAATCTAGTATGTGCTAAATTTACTTCTATCACAAACACAAGTATATTGTCAACAACAACACTGCAAGAAACCTAGTGCATGCTAAATTTCCTTCTAGCATAGACAAAAACACATTGCAAAATAAAAACAATGCAAGGCATTTGATTTCCTTCTAACACAAATAATTATATTGTCAAAATTAATATTGCATTGTGAAAAAAATATAACACATACTAGATTTCCTTCTAGTACAAATTCACAAACATATTGCCAACAACAACATTACTAGACAAAACAAATCTACCCCATGCTAGATTTACTCCTATCAAAAACACAAGCACGTTGCAAATAGCAACATTACAAGGTGAAAGAAATATAATTCATGGTATATTTCCTTCTAATGCAAGCATAATCACATAACAACATTGTAGGGTGAGAAAAATTTAATCTGCGTTATATTTACTTCTAAAACAAACATATAAATATTTCCAATGATAACATTACATGACAAAACAAATCTAGCACAAGCTAGATTTCCTTTTAGCCCAAACAAAAACATGTTAGCAATAACAACATTGCAAGGTAAAAGAAAATCTAATGTGTTAGATTTCCTGTTGGCGCAAACACAAGCACATAACAACATTATAGAGTGAAAAATCTAGCAAGTGCTAAATTTATGTCTACCACAAATACAAGCACATTGAAACAACAACATTGTAGAGTAGAAGAAATCTAGCCTATGCTAAATCTTCTTCCAACACAAACACAAGCACATTTCAATTTGAAAGAAATCTAGTGCATGTTATATTTCCTTCTAGCACAACCACAAGCACATAACAACATTGTAGGACTAAAGAAGTCTAGTGCATGCTAGATTCATTTCTATCACAAACACAAGCAGATTGCAAGCTGAAGGAAACAAAACACATGCTAGATTCATTCTAGCACAAGCAACCATATTTCCAACAACATTGCATTGTGAAATAAATCTAGTGCATGCAAAATTTCCTTCTAGCCCAAAGATAAGCACATCACCAATAGCAACATTGCAAGGTGAAAGAAATCTAATGTGTTTTAGATTTCCTTCTAGTATAAATACAAGCAGACACAAACATTATAAGGTGAAAGAATTCTAGTGCATGCTAGATTTACTTCTAGCACAAACACAACCATGTTGACAACAACAACATTACAGGGCAAGGAAATCTAGCGCATGCTAGATTTCTTTCTAACACAAACACAAGCACATTACAGGATGAACGAAATCTAACCCGTGCTAGATTTCCTTCTAACACAAACACAAGAATATAACAACATTGTAGGGTTAAAGAAATATAACACACTAAATTTATTCTAGCACAAACTGAAACATATTGCCAGTAACAATATTGCAATAAAAGAAATCTAGCATGTGCTGAATTTCCTTCTAAGACAATCACATGCAAAATTCCAATAACAACATTGCAAGGTCAAAGAATTCTAGCATATTTCCTTCTAGCACAAACAACCAAATTTCCAACCACAACATTGCATTGTGAAAGAAATCTAGTGCATGCTAACTTTCCTTCTAGCTCAAACATAAGCACATAAAACAATGTAAGGTGAAAAAAATATAACATACGTTATATTTACTTTTAGCAAAAACACAAGCCTATTGCCAACAACAACATTATCAAGCAAAAGAAATCTAACACATGCTAGATTTCATTCTATCATAAACACAAGTGTATTGCTAACAACAACATTGTAAGATGAAAGAAATCTAACGAATGTTAGAATTCCTTTAGCACAAATAAGCACATAACAACTTTAACCCTTAGTAGCTCCCACACACATACTTTTATTTGCATGTCTCTTTTTTGACACCTAGCACCCCTCAAGTCATGTCATGGACTTTTTTTAGAAGCCAATGCACTTTTATCATAATGATTAAGTTATATGAAACCCGCTTTGTATGCACATGGGGTCTTACCCCCTCATACTCTTTTCATCTTATTTGGTCTACAACGCTAATGCGTTTATTGGTATGTCATGAAATATCATATTTGCAACACCGGACTTTTTAGCCTCAAAACATATAAAAGCATATGCCCACCAATACTTTGGTCCCAAAACATATACACATACATGCACTTTGCGTTTAACAACCGTTACCTTTCCCATTTATTATAAGCATTGTAAATTAATTTAAATAAAAATGTGTCGAGTTTAGGGACACATCCCAGAGTTAAGGAGGGAGGGAATTGTCTAGGATATTGATTGTTTGATAGCAGCCATGGAGGCTGACAAGTGTGCACAAGGGACATGTTGTAAAAATAGCAGCTAAGGATGAAGGCAAGAGTATGCCTTTGAGTAACTGAACACAGGGCAACAAGACCAATGGAAAGTTGGCCACGTAGCAAGGAACCAGTTTGTGACTAGGTGCACATAGGATTGTTGGCCGCCTGTGGTAACAACAGAAAATTCTAGGAGACAAGGGGGAACAACACATAATTTGGAGTGTCGAGAGGACACGGGCAAGAGAGGAGCAGCACAAAGGGTGGAGGTAGTGAGCTCCTAAGAGAAATTGAGAATAAATAGCAATCGTAGAGGACACTGTGTCGTAAATAGAAGAGGAGATCCTTCGAAGAAGCTTGGGGAAAGTTTGACAGAGGTCTAAATGGTGAACAAACAGCGTCGAGAGCCCTTGAAAATGTTGGGGAAAAACTTGTTGTGAAATCTACAGCATTGAGATTAAGTGATTTCTCTTCGATTGATAATTTCTTGTGAATGCTTTTTACTTCTTGGGTTAGTGTTATTATAGTGTTATTCTTCATCAAACAGTTACCAATGCATAAACCATAAAGAGATAAGAGACACATAATATAGGCTATCAAACAGGGCCAAAACCTCTCCCACTTCAGAGGAAAATCCAAACGAATTCTTCTTCTTATAGAGACTTCAATTAACGAATACGAAACCTAGACCCCTTGACCAAGAGCCCTGTAAGACCAATACACAAAGCTTCTGAGCTTGACCCTTTCCTTCCTTGAGTCAATGATGGTCAAACTGTTAATTCTTCTTTCCTTCTCAACTACTCCTTAGACTTCAATTTGTTGTTGTACTTAGCTTACTTTAGAAACCCTAGCACGTGTGAATCATTAGGATTGTAACGTTAATTTCCTTTGCTTTAGGTGAAGGCTACTTGTTTGTCAACTCGGCTTGAGATACATCCTTGCTTCTTCCCTAACTTAACCTTCCAATGGGACTACAATATTTCGGCTTCTTCTGCAACAAGGACAGTCCCTTTTCTTTGCATATGTGAGATCAAAGTGACCCAAAAACATATCCAAATGATACCATAGACTTCTCTCCCTTCTTCGCTAATGATTAGGCTTCCTTCTAAGTGAAATTCACATATCTTTATATCAGACTGAATCTTCACCGAAATCTTGCCTTCTAGAATGAGGTCGAGCTGCCTATTTATAGTTGTTCCCCAGTCAATTAAGCTGACTTGAGAGAGGGTGAGCCAACATGTCCTTTTGTGAAGATTATTTATTCCATCTTGTAGCCGACTTGTAGGAGGTGCCTTTGCTTGATCTTGGAGGGCCTTCTTATACATGTAAAGACTCATACACAAATGTAACATGCCCAAGAAGGGTCCTTCATACATGACATTGACTCAATTTGACTTTTATGACTAGATAACAATACCTAAAGGTTCACAATGGGAACCTTAACTAAAATAAAATCCCTTGATCATAAAACCCATGATTCAAGTACTTACATAGATAATTTTATTTTCTTCTTTTCATAAAATCACAATTACGCATATCGTTATGAAGACCGAACCTAGTTACACTTTAAAACAAAACTGATTGAACATCACACAAGTTGGATTATCAATAGGATGCAGATAACCTGGGAGGGCATTTGAAAGTTTGGCTAAGGAGAGTAGCAGAGCTCACCCAAGATCTACGTAGACAATTCATGCATCCCTAGTGTGAGCGAAGAGTACGAGATGGAGTGCATAGTGACGAGGAATTCTAGCATTGTTGGAGGGAGCTACGCTATGAGAGTGCATTCCCAGAGATTTGCCTTGATGCAGTGATTGAACGAAGTCAAAAAACACAAAGTAGAAGAAGAAAGGAGTTGAGCACGATAGCTCATAAGAAGCTAATAAATAAGTTGCCTTGTTACACCATTGACATCTTTGAAGGTCCCTGTGCACAATCTGACTTTCGTGTCTCAGCTGATGGGTGGAGATAGTTGGACATCTGGAACCCCTGTTTCAACTGGTGGATTTGGTTTTAATCCTTTGAGCAAATCCCTCACTCATGCTCTGGAATTTGGCTCAAGGGTGATTGGAGTCTTGGATTGCAAGAAAGACCATAGTGTAGCCCAATCTAAGGTTGGGTGGAGTGCTGGAGTCTCGGACTCAGTTGTCGGTCCATACTTCAAGATAAGTATCTATCCCATTTAGCATATGCCATGAAATTTCATGTTATATAACCTATTGTTATGATCACTAAATGCTTGACCATGGTTTACTCGTGTTGGATTGAATTTAAGCTGATGGTTCATAGACTATTGATAAGAGTATGATGGGTTCCATGTATAATGCTGACTTACTAACCTGCCTAGAAATTATGCAACACCCCATATGGAAGGTTATTAGTGTTACGGTTGGATCACAAAAAGCAGACTCATGGTAGTAGGATCATAACATATATATACATTATTAATCTCTCCTCTATAGCAAGGCTGATCATGTACTCATGGGCTTGGAATTCCTTATATATATATATATATCCATCCCTGTGCAATAGTTACAACTTACAACCCTGTTAGCTTAAAGTTTGAAATATGCATATGCATTGATATGTGTGCAATTAAGGTGAACAAACTGTACTCCTTTCAATACCAGGGTAGTGACCATAGCCCATAACTTGCAATGACTACCATGCTGAATTAGTTATAGGAAAATATATGTGTTTTTCCAATTAGACCTAGGCACATATGGCATGATGATGAGAGTCATGGGATATTATTCTCTGGCCGCCTTAGTCACTTTTATGTTAAGTGATTGGGAGTATTAAGACTCCTCCATTCATTATTTAAATCACTTAAATGATACTAGTAGATCTGAGTGACATTCTGTAAATTAGACCTGCTTATCCAACTAACTGTGCTATTATTTATTCTCGAGCACCTGAGGATGTGCTTCCTAACGGATAGGAATAATACCTTGTGAATTTTTGAAAGGCAGTCTCCCAGACAGGCCTGCTTCTACTTATTTTTTGGAGAGTGCATGTCATCTGATTGTTCTATACATCAAAACCCAATAGACAAACTCATTCCTATACCTCCTCAATCTTCTCCATTCCAACTAGGCTGAATGGTCCTCAATTCAGAGGCAAAGTACCAGTATTCTCTTCATGCAATCTCAAAACAACTCCGAGGGCCAACCTACCTTCATTGGATGAATGGAAGGTATTAGCACATCTATTTAGGGTGCATCTAGATGTGCATTTGTGGCTTCTTCAGCACAGGCGTACACCACAGTGATGATTCGGTTTTGTGCTTGTGCAGAGGTGAGACATGGCATTTTATGAACAATGCTGCTCAGTGTCCCTGGAACAGAGTTTAGATTGTTATCATCCTTGCTGGCATGTGAAGGTTTGTCAAACCTTGTATATTCTCATCATGTAGATGTATTGATTAAGTTAGTGAAATTGGCACCTCCCCATTGACATCTTTTCATTACCAAATTGCCAAATGCTATAAAAAAGGTTGACCAAGGTTGTAGTGTGTGAACTCCAGTGTTTTTGCTGAGGCAGAAGCCATGCTTCTTTCAAGTCAAATGTCTAGTGCTACAATTCTCAGGGTACTTCAGGACTTGAGCTCTCTTGCTTCCTCACTTAACAAGGCAAAGGATTATTAGTTAGTACCTTATGGAGATCATGATGAAAGTGTTATTATAATCAGGAGTCTTAAATTAGCCGCTGAACTTCTATGGTAACAACTGGGTCTCTGCATCAGTAAGATAGAAAAACTGGTCATCTTTATTGTCTATTGTACTTGTGTCTTCTGTTGCTAATGGAGTTTTACTCCCTCTAACACCAGGCACACAGAAGATCTTGCCATATATTGACGTATTTTTGTAATATGTGAAAAGTTGCAACCTCCTCAAATGACACCTACACAGCTAGAATACATCAGTGCTACCTCTAGTGAGATAAAATCAGCTGCAAGTTCATCTGATTCCTTAGTGCTCAAGATCCTGGCCCATTGATTACACATAATCGAAGGGAATATCCTTCACTTTGACAAGTGAAACAACCAGTAAAATCAAGGCAGCAATATCAAGATGAGTCCACACATGCTATATTATTAGATTGACATGGTAAACTGATATCTTGCTGCCTGTTCAGATTGCTGGGGCTACCTTTAGATTCTTTCTTTTTTATTGTACGGATTTTAAACTAAACACATACCCGACCCATTTCCTTGTAAGCATTACTAAGCATAGGATGATAATATGGGGCATTTTCCTGGATCGGATTCCAGCTTAGCTATTGCCTCTGCTTTTGGGCATATGGAAAGTTAAGTGCATTCTAGGGGAATTTGATTGCTTGTTTCTTTGTGTCAAGATATCTGCAAATGTCCTTGCTGACACTGTGACATCAATGTAAGAGAAGTCCTTATAATGAAATGGGTATTTATCTCAGGAGTTTATTCTTGCGCATTCTCACACTTTCAAAGCTTTCATATGTGCCAGAAATCATTGACAAGTACCTAGACTTGGAAGAAAACTCAAAGTTGCTATGTAGTGACCTAACCCAATTCCAATTCAAGAGGTACAGAACTTAATCAATAATAGCACTCGAAGGGTTATGCTGCTGCTGAGCTCCATTTCATAGAAACAGAGATCTCAACGAGTTAAAACTCAATCCATGGACCATTGAAGAGTTAGATCCAGCATTCAGTATTGCAATGAGAATATATTAAATACACCAATCTTATCTATGCGTTCATAAGCAACATCCGACAAACACCTTTGGCATCTAGCCCTTAGTTTTTACTAGAGATGCCTGAAGCATCATTACATAAACAGAATGCAATCTTTTGGGAAGTCCATTCAAATGTGGAATCCAAGTTAAGCATTGATATTAGACCTTGCATGCACATTTCATGGATTGCTGTAGTAGTGACATAAAAATGGACTAGGTCAGTTATATCATATATGTCAAAGATAGTAACTCGGAGTATGAAACTGCCATCTAATCTATAAACCTGACTAAATGGTCCAAACCTGAAACTGTGACCCTTCTTTGCAAATTGCATGTGCTACCAATTAACCATACTTAAAAGGCTTTAAATTCAATACGAGAGTAATCTTATGGAGGAGCTGTTGGGTTTGGAAAGTCACCACAGAACAAAGGCCATTAGGTTAATCTCCTGAAACAAGGTGTTAACATAGTCTTCCGAGAGGCACATTTTGCATCAGGAGGTTTGGAAAGTCACCACAGGACAAAGGCCAGTGGGTTAATCTCCTGAAACAAGGTGTTAACATAGTCTTCCGAGAGGCACATTTTGCATCAGGAGAAACCCTAGACTGATCTCTTTTTATGAGGAAGCAAAAACATGACAAATGTTTGGTTAGGTAGGAATACAGCTTGTTAATTTGGTCTAGCTTGAGTGATTAAAAGAGAAGGTTGTTAGGCTCTCTACCATTTCATGGATTGATATAGTGATGAGACAAAAGAGGCTCCCCCTTGAGACTTAACTGGGTCGTTCATAACAGTTGTGGTGTTGGTGCCTTAACTTAGCCAGAAAATGCCAAAACTCTAGTGATGCACAAAATTTATTACTGAATCGACCTCAGAATATGCCATAGTCACTGAATATGACATGCATGGCTGTACCAAGGAGGCCCTAAACTTTTGAACAATGGAACCTTACATTGGTATGGTCAACCTACATGGGGAGAAACAAAAGATTTTAATAAGATGCCAGCAAAACCTAGACACTGCTGTGTGAGATTATTGCTTGGTACCTGTAGATTGCACAACGATGTCTGTGGTTGAGCCAGCAAGAAGTGATCCCTTCAGGTGGATCTTACCAATAAAATATACGTAGCGGTCTCCAATCTCCGGGGTCTGTGAACCACATAGACATAAACCAAATGAAAAATAAATAAATTTACAACAACAAAAGAAAATCATAGGTCTAACCAGCAAATATATATATATATATATATATATATATATATATATATATATATATATATATATATATATATATATATATATATATATATATATATATATATATATATATATACACACGCGTCCCATTTCAATGGTGTACATGCCCAAAACTCATGTCCGTCTGTCCCAGTGTCAGTGTCATGTGTGACTTAGATTGAGCATAAACAAATATATGTGAGAAAGCAAAAGCATTTACTATGGAAGCCAAGTTAAGCATTGATATTAGACCTTGCATGCACATTTCATGGATTGCTGTAGTAGTGACATAAAAATGGACTAGGTCAGTTATATCACATATGTCAAAGATAGTCTAACTCGAAGTATGAAACTGCCATCTAAGCTATAAACCTGACTAAATGGTCCAAACCTGAAACTGTGACCCTTCCTTGCAAATTGCACGTGCTACCAATTAATCATAGTTAAAAGGTTTTAGATTCAATACATGAGTAATCTTATGGAGGAGCTGTTGGGTTTGGAAAGTCACCACAGAACAAAGGCCAGTGGGTTAATCTCCTGAAACAAGGTGTTCACATAGTCTTCCGAGAGGTAAATTTTGCATCAGGAGAAACCCTAGACTGCCCTCCTTTTATGAGGAAGCAAAAACATGACAAATGTTTGGTTAGTTAGGAATACAGCTTGTCAATTTGGTCTAGCCTGAGTGATTAAAAGAGAAGGTTGTTAGGCTCTCCACCATTTCATGGATTCATATAGTGATGAGACAAAAGAGGCTCCCCCTTGAGACTTGACTAGGTCATTCATAACAGCTGTGGTGTTGGTGCCTTAGGTTAGCCAGAAAATGCCAAAACTCTATTGATGTACAAAATTTATTACTGAATCGACCTCAGAGTATGCCATAGTCACTGAATATGACATGCATGGCTGTACCAAGGAGGCCCTAAACTTTTGAACAATGGAACCTTACATTGGTATGGTTAACCTACATGGGGAGAAACGAAAGATTTTAATAAGATGCCAGCAAAACCTCGACACTGCTGTGTGAGATTATTGCTTGGTACCTGCAGATTGCATAACGACCTCTGTGGTTGAGCCAACAAGAAGTGATCCCTTCAGGTGTATCTTCCCAGTACAAATATTCTGTGGACGTAGCCGTCACCGATCTTTGGGGTCTGTGAACCACATAGACATAAACCAAACGAAAAATAAATAAATAAATAAATAAAAACAAAAAACTTCATAGGTCTAACCAACAATATATATATATATATATATATATACACACACGTCCCATTTCAATGGTCTACATGCCCAAAACTCATGTCCGTCTGTTCCAGTGTCAGTGTCATGTGTGACTTAGATTGAGCATAAACAGATACATGTGAGAAAGCAAAAGCAACTACTAATTGCAGAGGAAATACAGGGGACACAAAAAAAGGTACAAAAAATTATATTTTACTAATTAACTAATTCAATTGAATTACTTCTTGTGCCCCACAATGATTGATTGAGGCACTTAGTATTTGGGAATCTTTGTTATATTATTCCTAAAACTGCATTGGTTCATTTTACTGCATTAGTGATGGTTTATTGGTTGACTAGGGCACAATGACTAGTGTTATTTTCTAAAATTCAGTCATAAGCTGATGTTTTTCAATATTCTGTGTCACCCGATTCACCAAATTGAGATGAATGATTCTCATGGAGCGTTGGGTCCCACTCTTTAGGTGATAAGAATTTATTCTTATGTAAGCAATTCTCTACTTGTAAGGCTACGTGGGCTAGAAAGATAGCAAGAAAGTTTCATACCATCATATTTGTCATTTACTGGCGTTACCTTGACATCTTCTCATCCTTCCTGATAAATATGATGACATCATCTTCCCATCCTTACTATAAACATTATAATATCATCTTCTTATCCTTGCTGGAATTTACTTTGCCCAACTTGAGGTGTATTTTTTCAATGGCATGTTTTTCTAGTTTATTTCAAAATTTTGGAGACTTTCTTCATCCATTTCAAACAGTTCTAAAATATCCAGTTAATTCCTCTCAGTAATATCAAAATCGAAACAATCATTGAACTGACCGACAACAGAAATCAAAACTAAACAAAAAAAGAAAACAGAACTGGGCCACAAAACCAGTCAACCAAAAAATAGATAAAATATTCAACTTTTGGAAAAATTACAAATTCATGTGCATCCATATGAATCCAAGCCATCATACACAAATATGCAAAGTTTCTCATGTATGTAGCAAGCAAGGGTGCATATAACCAAAATAGCACCAAGTACAATCCATATCTGAAACCAAAATACATCAACAAAGATGTTCTAAAACTCTCCAAATCAGCCCAACAAATTCTTCAAATCAGCTCTCCAAATCAACCCAAGATACTCAACTCAAAATTTCCAAATTTCTGCAATGAATTGTGAGTCAAATGGAAGGTGGGGAGCTCTTTAAATAGCATTAGGGTGGGCCTCTGGTTAGGTTTTCATGTTCAACCTTTTTATATTTTATCGATTTTTTTTTTAAATATTCAAGTCGTCCCCATCACCAGCGATATGGATTTTTACAGAATGGAGTTGGGCAGTTCTGTACAGAACCAGTTAGTTTTGACATTTATCACCAATTCCAGTATGGAACCAGCCATTTACAGTGTGGAACATTCAATAGAACCAGTACGGACCCCTAACCGATTGGTTCAGGCTGGTTTCACCAAAAATAATCTAGGTCTGATAACATCGATTTCTCTGGCTAATGATTTTGTCTGGCTTCTGTCAGCATAACTTAGAACTTTTCATTTCCAAACTTTCAATACTAGGACTAAGAATTTAGAAAAAGGTTTTTCTAGTGTTGGTAAGATTGAAATAGTCCATGCATCGAAATCAAAACTACAGTTTTAAGTTTGTAGTACATTTCAACCAGCAATTCATGTCGCAAGGGTGTTGTTATAGGTTTACAGATTTCAAAAAGGATAAAAGTTATGTTACATAATCATAGCTTTGGTTTAGAGAACCTGAAACAATCACAGACTCTTTTATGACAGTTTTGCGGCATTTATATTTCTGGATTTACGGATTGAAAGAGTCCAGGACCTATATAAGGCACTAAAACGATGAATCTCACATGATTAGTTGAACTAATGAGACCTGCTAGGTCAAATTCTTAGCAAATAATTCATCTTAAAGATATCAATCAATGACTCGTTTATTTCTAAAACACAGTTCAACAAAATGACCATAAAAAAATTTATGGCTTCAACTCCTAAAGTTTTATACACCTTTTGATTTTACTTCAAATATGTGAAGCATGTTGGCAATTTATGGCACGGAAACAGTGTTCCATGATTTCGATTCCAAGAGATGCATTTCTTGAACAAATTCTAGATCTCTTATTTTGCATTTATTAAAATAGCTCTCTAGCATAATTGTTCCTCTCCTTTCCTGACATAAAACTTTGACAAATAACCCAATAAAAAGCAAACAAGAATAAAGCCAAACCATAATGGATAAATTATTTCTCCAAGCATTTTGTATACCATGCAAACAGTAACAAATAACTGACATGTTAGGCGGCTACAATATGTTTCACATTGGGGCTTTCATTAACACTTCAAACACATGTAATGCTGCAATACAGTACTCTCAGAAAAACTCAGTACAATCCTACTCCACAAATCACCCAATATATTGGCTCTTACACGCTTAGGATATGATGCAATGACTGTCCTGTCACCTGGCTGGCACGTGCTAGCCTTGATTTCCCTAACTTCATGCCATGGGGAGTCTGTGAGCCCATAATGGCTAAATCAAACCTTGAATCCAACATTTCTATTGACAATTCTGCTCTGGTTACTGTTGATTCCAGTGTTGATGCAACTGTGTCTGGACAGAAATCCCTGAATGGTCAAAATGCCCTAGGAAGTTCATTTTGGAAGTCTTCCACAATGAAATGGATCTGATCTTGATGGAACTCCAATAGTCATTTAGCTTTCTGAATACAATTTTGTGTGTGCTGATTATCAGCAACAATCACTGCTTGGCCATTTCATGGACCACATTCCTTTGTGGATGATCTTCAAGGTATGGATGCAGGAGGTAGGGGAGTCTCAGATGGCTTTGGAAAACTACTGGTAGCTTGACCATGGGCTTCTTGTTTGTTTTATTCTTTGAATAAAGTTGTCTTTGATGAAAGTGTTTCCAGCAATCCTCAGTACATATAAACACCTTAGTTGTCTTCTCCTGGTGGTATGAGAAACTCTCGGTGAAGAGAAACACACAGTTATGTCTTCTCCTGGTGTTTGCATCAAGTTCCCTGGGATAGCCATGCAATATTGGCATTTCCACAAACATATTTCTTATTCTCTCACTCACTTTAACGATCACAGGCCTGAGAAACTTTACAACCCTCAGGGGCCATAAAAGCATGCCTGAAGTTTAACTTGTCCAAAGACCTTAAAGAATAAGTTCTGATTGGGGTTGGCAAAAAGATGTTTATATTAATATAACTTGTGAGGTACCTCTCTCCTTAGAGCCTATGGGAGGGAAAATTGCTTCCATCCAAATAAAATGTAAATGTTATCAAAGAATAAGGGAATCTATAAGACAATGCCTCCAGAATATCCTTTTCAATGAAGCACTTCAAGTCAGGGTGGCCACACTCAATGGTCATCTGAATATTGTCAAGATTCAAAGTGCCAAAGGGACACAATTCCAGGGCCATCATCCACTGGCTTAAAACAGGCGATAGGCCTACAAAAGGATTTTTAATTTTTTAGGGGCCCTATATTCAAAAGAAGGCTTGAAGAAAATCTCCACTACCAAATCAACCAAGGGTAGGCTTACTTAAAAGATGAAATTGAGAAACAATATACTTCTCAGTTCTCCCTACAAAAGATTTTTCAATTGCAAATACTAAATGAGGAACGTCCATGCAACCCTGTCTTGGAGTTGTGTCACAAACTTTATGAAGCGCAAAGAATACTGTGTGACTAGTCTTTGACTTTGGGTAAGCTAGCTGCTACCCTCTCAAACATGAACAATGATGATGGTAAGCCCTAGGATTAGACAGATTCCAATGTGAATTCTATAATGCTACTTAGTACTTTGTCAATCCAGACATTTTCCAGAGGTTTACAAAGAATCCATCACAGAGAAATCATTGAGAACCAACTTAAACAAAGGCATTATCAAGTTTATACCCAATTTTGAAGATTCCAAAGTGACTATGAGCTAGAAGCCTATCACTCTGTTGAATGTCTCATGTAATAGTCTTACCAAAGCTCAACACTCATAATCAAGCATATTCTCATGATTATTATCAAACCTGAGCAGACTTGTTTCACCAAAGGGCAATTTATCATCGATAATATTATTGCAGTCTGTGAGGGCATGGAGTGGCCTAGTCATTATGGCCATAACATCTTATTCATAAAAAAAACCAGCTTCGAAAAAAAACTTACAAGATAGTACGGTATCCCTTTATTCTACCTCTTGCATTTGAGCCAACTTCTCTAAAGGCTACTAAAATACTAAGAAACCGGATTCGCTGAAAAGGGGCCACATGTCCGAATCTCGCGAATCGGACACGATTCGTTGGGGATTCGAATCCCAGAAGGGGACACGTCGTGTCCTAACGGGACACGTACGAATCCCGTACGTGTCTCGTTAGGACACAACGTGTCCCAATTTTGGGATTCGAATCCCCAAAAATAAAACCCGCAGGCATAAAAAAAGGCGTTGTTCTTTATGTTTTTTACCATTTCTCTCTTTCAGTTTTGCATACATTGAGCTATGGGCAAGGAGCTAAGGGTGTGGAGCATTCGGCAAGGAGATTCAAGCACCAAGTAAGTGCATTTCATCTCTATTTTTTTGCATTTCTATTACAGCAGTTTGTATATGATTTTTTTTTACAAATTTGTGCATGTTTTGTTTATTTTTTTTACAGTATTCATAGATCAATCAAGGGCAGCAGTTAGGGGGCAAAGGAAGGGAAAGAATGTCTCCATTGGAGATGCCCCTCCTTCCCCAATATCATCAGTCTGCTGCAAGTAATGTTGAGGGAAGAGGAAGACCTAAAGACAACATTGAGAAATATCCCTTGTGGAAATATGTCACAAGAGAGGATGGGACAAGCACCAATGGGAAGGGAGGATGCAATGTGCAATGGAGATGCAACTTTTGCCACATTTCTTTCAAAAGCACATATTACCATGTGAAAGGCCATTTGTTGGCTTTACCAAGTTGTGTATTGGAGCTTGTAAAACTGTTCCTTTACAAAAGAGGAAAGAAATGGAAAAGGAGTTCACTGTTGTTATGGAAAATGTGGCTGCAAAATCAAGAAAAACCAAGAATGAAGACCCCCTTCCATTTTTGAGGAAAGGCACCACCAAATTTCCATTTGAGAGTTATATTGGGGGACAAGCAGCAAAAAAAAGAGCAATTACACTTGGTCCAATGGACAAGATTTTTCAAAAAGAGAAACGGGAAGAGCTTGATCTCACCATTGCCTTCTTTTTCTATCAAAACTTCATATCATTTAATGTTGCATGCTCACCTCTATTTATTGAGATGTGTCGAGCTCTAACTCACGGGTCTCCATCATGGTATGTGCCTCCTGGTTCAGAGAAGCTTAGAACCACATTGTTGACGAAGGCAAAAAAAGAGGTGCAAAAAATGCTTGAGCCTATTGTAACATCATGGCCAACATCTGGGGTTAGCATTGTTTCTGATGGATGGACAGATCCAGCACGACACCCAATCATCAACTTCATGGTGTCTTCCTTGAATGGTCCAGTTTTCTTGAAAGCAGTGGATACACTTGGAGAATACAAGGATGCACAATTTATGGGTGAGTTATTTATTAAAGTTATTGAAGATGTAGGTGTTGATTCTTGTGTGCAAATCATTACAGATAATGCACCTGTTTGCAAGGCTGCTGGCATGATTGTGGAAACTAAATATCCACAAGTGTTTTGGACACCTTGCATTGTCCATTCATTGAACTTAGCACCGAAATCCATTGCTTTTGATGTGCTTTGGATTGGTAACATTATTGAGGATGCACGACATATCCGTAACTTTGTGCAAAATCATACAAATGCCCTCACTATCTACAAGGAGTACAACAATCTATCATTGTTGAAGATTGCTGATACACGGTTTGCCTCTTCATTCATGATGTTGAAGAGGTTGAGGGAGGTCAAGACCGCTCTTGGGGCCATGGTTATTTCTGAGTTTTGGTCTTTTTGGAGAAAGACAGATCAAGTAGCCTCTAAAAGAGTGAAGGACACAGTGCTAGATGATGCTTGGTGGGAGAGGGTAGATCTAATTATTCAGATCATGGACCCTATCATTTCTTTGCTTCGATTTGTAGATACAAACAAACCCATCCTAAGAGAGGTTTATGAGGGATGGGATTCCATGATTAAGTCTGTGAGGAGCATTATTCTACAGAGTGAGTGCCCCGAGTATGAGACATCACCAGAGGCCTTCTGTGGTACTATACAGGATATTCTTGTCAGCAGATGGGACAAGAATTGCACACCTTTACATTGTTTGGCTCACTCATTGAACCCAAAATACTACAGCGATGAGTGGCTGAATGGTGGACCTTCCCGTAGATTCCCTCCTCACATGGATGGTGAAATCTCACAGGGGAGGAAAGATGCATTCAGGCAGGTTTTCCAGGATAGAGCATCCCTTGATGAGGTAGAGGATGCCTTTGCAGAGTTTTCCACTGGCACTGGTCGATTTGCAGGATATGATGTGATTAGAGGCAGGGGGGCTAAGAAGCCTTATTCTTGGTGGGCAAATCATGGGGCAACAAGCCCTCCTCTTCAGCAGTTAGCCATGAGGCTCCTCTCTCAGGTGACTTCATCCTCTTGTTGCAAGAGGAATTGGAGCACATATGGGAATTTGTATAGTGTGAAGAAGAGCAGGCTTGAGCAGTCCAGGGTAGAGACAATGGTGTATGTGCACACCAACCTTCGTCTTATTTACAGGCAGAGGGAAGAGCGGTTGAGGGGAAAGACAAAGATGTGGGATGTCTTTCCTAATGATATGGGTCTGGACATCGTATCTCGATCGCAGGCCTCAAAATTATATATTGACAAACAGCATATACCATCAACATTATCATTGATTTCTTATGTCACTATATTTTCCATCGCATCACCGCTTGACACTGCGTGTCATGCAATCGTTGTCGAAACATTATCTATAAACCGAAGGGAATATCAATTTCTGTGGGTCGTTTGGTGGAGAACTTAGAAGTAATCATCAATTCAGCGGTTCTACCACAGACTTTACTAGTGGATTGCCGAACCTGCAAACTCTTTTATTTGTTTACCAAGATGGCCGGAGGAAGAGCCGCAGCAGTAGGCAGAAAGGATTTTCCCCATTAGAAAATAGTGAAGTTACAGCTAGTTGCTCTTCCTGGGACGAAGATAAAAATGAAAAAATATCCTAATCGGTCAAAGAATTTAAATTATTTGAGTTGCAACAATTGGTGAATGAAGTTGTCTAGTAGCACCCAAATTTAATTCAGAAGCTCAAGGTAACAGGAGATTGTCATGAACAACAAAATGAAGTAATGCAAAAGAAGGTAGATAGTGTGAGTTGTTTGCCTGAAATCCAAAGTCCGAGAGTATTGTTCCTGTCATGTCCCTTCCCAAAAGAATTTGTAAGAGGTTTTGTCTCTCCACAATTTTTTACGAATTTGGTTAAGGAAAAGGATCCAAGCAATTTTGACTTAGGAACTTAGGAGAAATGAAGGCCAGATTAATTTGTTAGTGGAAGGTGGGGGCCATCCACGTGGGAAAATGCATTGGGCAATTTGAATTGGCTTGGAGGAAAATCATATGGCTTTTGGAGGTGCCCACATGGGGAAAAGGGAGGCCCACGAAGTCATTAGAAGGAAGAGTTCCTCACTTGGGGATTCATTAATTCTTGCATATCGAAAATCACTTGAATGTTTGCTCAAGCTGCTTAGCTGAGTCAATTGGTTGCTTAGCCACGAATCTCTCAAGCGGGAGATTCAACCTTACCTTCGGGGGACTATGAGTGCCACCCTAGGAAGGCATTTTCAGAGCACTAGGGAGGATTCATATCCAACACATTCATCCACAAACCAACAGTGCGTATTTCAGGGCCAGCAAAGAAGGGAACACGCAGTTGGGGACAGAGCTTTATTGGGTCAGCACTTGCCGGAGGAATCTGAAGAGTTGAAGGACTTTAGGAGGTCAGCACTTGGGAGGAGTTTTGGAGCATGTGGGTGCAGCAATTGGGCAGTTCAAAACTCATCCTTGGAGGACAGCGCAGAGGGCCAGACTGAGCAACACATGGGTCTTGAGGGAGAGAGCCATAGCACCAGAATTACAGTTGGGAAGGAAGGAAATTCATAAGGGGTCTCATTCCGGTGATTTGGGGCAGTTTTGGAGAGCTTTCCTAGCTTCATTCAGACAGGCCGAGTTTGCCAGCTTCAGCAGAGGACGGACTCCTTGGGGGTCGAATTTCAGAAGTTTGATCTAGGCCAAACCCTTCCTGGGTTTTGGTAGGTTTTTGCTGAGGATCCGGGAGCTGAAGTTTTATAATTTTCTGAGCACGGGAAGCAGTGATTCCAGCGTTTTTGTTCCAGCAGACAGCACAGATCAGTTCTAGAGCAGCAGTTGGGCAGCTCTCAGATCAGCATTTGCTCAACTGGGTTTTGTCACGCTTGTCCTTGGAGACAAGCCCAAGCCCAGGGGCACCATTCCATTCACTGTTGTATTTTCCCTTGATGATTTAATAAAATGGCTTGACAGTTCTCTATTTCCAGGGTTTTCATGGGTGTATGATGTTTATTTCGCATTTTTGATTGCTGGATTGTCTGTTTGCTTTGTTATCACTTAATTTCCTAGTTAGAAACATTACAGTTCCGCATCACTCCTTCCCTGAGAACTCAGGGGCAATGTTGTACTAGCAGCAGATCCAATCCAATATCCTATAGTAGATCCTCAGGATGCAGAGGCAAAGTTCGATGAAAGAAATGGGAAAAAGGTAAATGAAATATCTTGATCCTGGGATCAAATCTCTCTTCCAAGATCTCTCCTTCAAATTGGGCTTTGAACAGTGGCCCTTTACGTGCTCCGTTCTCCATTCGTCTTAAAACCCTCTCTACAGGGAAAACGCTCATCATAGAGAATGCCATTCCAGAGAATAGGTAGCCAAATGGTACATACAATACCAATGCCAACTTTCATTGAAAGCAAGGCATGTAATCTAGATGCAGAAATTAAAACGATCCATAGGATATCTACAATGATAATGTGACCTTTCTGTTTGTTGCAATTGAAAGTTTGAATCCAAATAACAGAACTTGTTAAAGAGTTTTTTGTAAATCTGAGTGATTGTAGGAAGGCCAGATGCATACGCTAAGTCATCTGTTTTCGTCTCCAGTGTTTAATGAAATAGGGGACCTGGTTATGGAAGACTATTATATTTATGCACTATGTGCATCACCTTCATGGTGATTTTCATTTTAATTAAACAAATAGAGAGGGAATACTTTAAAACGAAAACCAAAAAAACAACAAAATCTGCAAAAAAATGCAATCTGAATAATGCGGCAACAAAGTTCATTCAACGCAGCAACAACTTAAAATTAACGTATATCGAATTCAAAAAGGTATGTAACTCCATATTGAACCCTAACAGATGTGGATGGGCTCGAAAGTTTTCTCACCTTGAGAAACTGCCGCTGGCTGGGGGCTTAGGTGATGAAAATTATGTTAACCAGTTTCTGCCCTATGGTCGACGATGTGCTTCCCATACTTGGGGACTTCTGCCCCGTGCACCGATTGCCAGGTCCATGAATTTCCACTGACGAATGCATCTGGGCATTATGATTATTATTACTGTGATGAGTATTATTACTACCAGCCCCCGCTGCTACTGCCCTCCTCCCATAGGACCACGTTTCACTGGATACCTCAAACTATACGAGGCCTCGAGCTTAGCCGCTGGGAACTGCGCTTATTATTAAACCTACTAATTTGTTGGTCTCTGTGTAACCTCTCCAACTTTAAAAGCCTGGTAAAACCTCAGTATTAGAGGAAAA
The DNA here is from genome assembly GCA_031772625.1 of Pinus tabuliformis. Lineage (NCBI taxonomy): Eukaryota > Viridiplantae > Streptophyta > Pinopsida > Pinales > Pinaceae > Pinus > Pinus tabuliformis. The sequence goes on from CM062819.1 coordinate 450,392,461, forward strand.
TATACCTTGTAGAAAACCTGACGCCAAGGGTTTAACGGTGAAATTGTGGCCAAATCCTGCAAAATGAAAATCCACGGATAGCGGAGGAGGAGGCAAGCTCAAAGCTGTGAATGGATCCGAATCGCTTGAACAAATTCCCACAGCATTGAAGCTCCGAAGTCCCTGAATGAAAATCGAGTAATGATTCCAGAGGTCCATGAGTTTGTTTAGTTGGTTTGAATTACCACAGCAATGAAGCTCCGAAGTACCTGGATGAAAGTCGAGGTCCATGAGTTTGTTTAGTTAGTTTGAATTACCACAGCAATGAAGCTCCGAAGTACCTGGATGAAAGTCCAGTAATGATTCGAGAGGCCCATGAGTTAGTTTGTTTAACTTTTTGCAATTTTCGCTGATTGAAAATATTTTAACAGGCGGGGCGTAACTAATAATCTCTTTGTTCAAATTTCATGTGAACAATTAATTTAAATTTATTTTATGGGTATTTTAATATTATTGAAAATTTAATTTTTTTATGGGTATTTTAATATTATTGAAAATCTCTCCATCACTTGTTAGATGTTTATGGTGATATTTCTACCTAGGTTCAATTCACTTTAAGGTTTTTTTTAAAGAGTGTTGTTTAATTCACTTTAAGGGTTTTTTTAAAGAGTGTTGTTCAATTCACTTGAAGGTTTTTTTTTAAAGTGTTGTTGATGACTTAGGTTTATATGAGAAGAGATTTCAATGTTTTACAAGAATCATATTTTTGTAGTTATTCTGAGTTTGAATCATGTCAAGGTAAAGGGATAAGTGCATAGTCGTGGCTTGAATCACAAGGGCTTCCCAGATGACCATAAGTAGAACGCCAAGAAGGAGAAGACATTGGAACCCGTGGCACCACAATCGGTGGTGGTTTGAATCACAAGGGCTCCCCAGACGACCATAAGTAGGACGCCAAGAAGGAGAAGACATTGGAACCCGCGGCACCACAATCTCATGTGGGCCACCCCGAGGCAATCGAGAGGAGCTAAGAGGTTTCTAGTTTTCAAAGCATTGGGTTTAGTATCACCACCTCTAGCTAGATTGTTAGTAGTGGCACCAAGGTTTATCAATATCGTGGAGTGGAATATGGGCGTTGGTGGCCATTGTCTTTTAAGGCCTGAAATGACAGTTCATCAAACAATTTTTTGAAAGATCATTGGTCTCGACCATGGCCCAAGGCATTGGATTGAGTTGGTCGCTCGAGGTATGGGAGCTACTACAATGTAGTTGTCCAATTTGCTCAGTTGCTTCCCAAATCTGCAAGTTCTTTGGTTGCTCGCACAGTGTTTGAAGAAACACCTGAATGAGCTAAGTGGGGCAGCACTTGGGCCATCTAGGATATGTTTGTCAAAATGTTTCACCATGATGAAGAGGGTAGGCATGAATTTGTCCCTCACTTCCCACGGAAAAAACTAGTAAAGCATGGATTTTCAAATTCATAACCACCCCTTTTCATAATATTTGTAAAACCTCTCTCACAAGGGACTATCTGTATCACGACGTCAACAGCTAACTTGGTAGCCATGCTTGGTACCAAACTCTAGGAACGTATAAGAATTCCAGTTGCGCTTTCGAGGCTTATCTACAAAGGCAGGATGCTACAAGAGGAATTCCTTCTAAGCGACTATGGCATTCAAAATGAGGCTTTAATCTCCCTCGTTGTAGAATTGAAAGGGGAAGCCAGGGGAGAGGGGGCTCCTTCTACCACCAAGTTAAGAAGCCTTCAAGCCTGGTCCCATCTCTTCAAATTTTAAGGATCATTCAGGCTTGGGCTTTGTGGTTGAGCACTCTCTGGCCACTCCTAGCCTGGAACTAACAAAGGTTGGCATCAATTTGAGGGTTGCATAGTATCTCAATCAAGCAATCATATGTCGTTTCAACGGTTTTTGGCCCTCATCATCTGCCCTCACGGACTGGATCTATCAAAATTGGACTCATAACCTAGAGTTGATATTTTGCTCAAAGTTTTTTTTGTGGCGATCTTCAAATGTCTTGAGGATAAGCAAAAAATCCTTGACCAAGGCCCATGGTTTTGGGGATGAGTTGGTCTTCCTGTGAAGTCATGGTTTCCCAACTTCAATCCTCTCACTATGTCATTGATGACTACTCCAGTATGGGTAAGACTCCCATTTTTCCCATTCACTTTACCCATCCAGATCTCTTAGAAAAAGTGGGCAATTTTATTGGAATATTCGTCAAAGTAGACGGGGAAAGACTTTTGAAAGGCATTTTCACCTATGTCTACATATGTGTTTAGGTAGATCTCAATGAAGGTCTATTAGATAAAATAGAGCTCAAATGGATGGGCATTGCGTATTCCCAACCCCTAGACTATGAAAAGACAACTTTTCGATGTAGGAATTACCAACAAGCTAGACACCTTCAAACTATATGTCCCTTTCCAAAAGGGGCTTCCTCCTTACAGTCATCTAAGTACTCTAGCTGCAGTTGGAGGGATCTTAAGGAAAGAAAGGGATCCAAAATGTAACACCCTCCCTTGTGTGTCAAACTTTGCAAACCTAAGTTGAGAAAAGCTAGGTATGATGTGTAATATAAAAAGTAAATACATTATTAATAAATTAATCACTTGGAAAAGCGAGACACCAAGAGATGAGATTCTTGCCAAATCCCATTGGTGAATGGGAAAGGATAATTCTTTCATGATGAGCTTCTAGATTTAATTCTAGATAAGCTGGATGGATTGGAGATCAATATCCATCAAGAAAAACATAAAAGTTGTGTAGGAGAGAAAGGCAATCTTTTATGAGGAAAAGCCTCGTGGGAGAGAAATGCGAGATTTTCTGAGATAAGCCTAGGCAAATGGATAAAAACATCCATAAAAGTGGGGCGCCGCTAATGGAAACCATATCATGAACAAATATTTGCATTAAGATGTAGTGAGGGAATCGAAGGAAATTTGGTACCCCTAAGCCACCATTACTATTTCCAATCACACGTTCAATAGTAACCATAAAAGATAGTCGCATATAAACAGAACCTGGAGGTGCTGACAGTCAAAGGCTATTGTAATAGCTTTGACGTATATACAATTGTGTATGAAGTGGGCTTCATCCAGGCTTCGGCTCAATCTTCGTCTATTCCATGCAATGGCCCCTCCAAATCACATATATACAGGTCAACCGTGGAGCACAAATGGAGAAACATTTGGTGGATTTGAGGTAGCATACCAAGGAAGAAAGGATTGATGCCCTAGCTTTATTGAAGATCAATTGAAGGAGGCCGACAAGGTCATTCCATCCACACTTTTGATCTGTTAATAACTGGAAACAATGAAACTTACACTGCATCCATGAAGAAAGATTTGAAGAGATATTTGAAGAAAGGTTTTGAGATGACAAATTTGGAACATCTTCATTACTACTTGGGAATTGAAGTCAATCAAAATCCAAAATACATATTAATTTCCCAAAATAAGTACATTGGAGGACTACTAAACAGATTTGGCATGACAGATTGTAGCCCTCTCTCCACTCTAATGGATTAGAATTTAAAGCTTACGTCAAAGAAGGGAATGCATTTGAAGATGCAACCAAGTACATAAAACTTGTTGGAAGTATCAACTACCTAACCACGAACATACCAAATATCTCATATATTGTGAGCATACTTTTCAGATTTATGTATAAACCATGTGAGGGATATTGGTCTGCTGCAAAAAGAGTCCTCCTATATTACATTGTCCAAAATATGTCTCCCTTTGACAAAGCCGCCTTGGGTGGGAGAAATGAGTTTCCCAAGCAATGGCTTGATTCTGTTTGCCACTAGTTTTGTCAGGATTTTGTATGATGCATTGCAAAGTGAGATTGGCCTAAACCTATCAAAAGTGCCCGGATTCACTTCTTTTGGTATTAATGCAAGGAAGGTAGAGTTAGTACTGCCTCCCACTTTGGCTTTTTGATGAAAAGCTTTAATCATCCTCATAAGATCAACTTTTATTATTTCCTAGCAGATTCTATAAAAATGAATTGAGAAGCCGTCAGGTCCTGGTGCCTTGTCTGGTTCCATGGACCATATTACTTTACAGATTTCTTCTTCAGAGAAAGGTTTCATAAGACTAGTGTTGTCCTCCTTGCTTACCAAAGATAGAATGTGGGAGAGAAATTCAGAGGTGACTTCTTCACTCCCATTCCCTTCCTCTTTATACAGATTCTGGAAATAATCTTCTGCTGCCTTTTTTCGCTGTTCTTGACCTTTGAGCACAGTCCCATCTGAGCAAGTGATTTCAGAGATATGATTTCGAGATAGCCGGGCTCTATATTTGTAGAATTTCTCACTGTAGATCAACAGATTATGCAATATACTAAAGCAAAATACTAGATCTACTTCTACAACAAACTTGTGGAAGCTTAATCGATTTTGAGCAAGATCAAATAGAACACATATAACAGAGAATGAGAAAGCAATCACACATGAACACAGAAGAATACTCTCAGGAAAGCCTTAGCAAAAAACCCCGATCTCTGTATTATCATACAAGTGGAAATATGTTCGGATTACACAAAGCTTTAGCTCACAAGCTATCCAGCTCTCAGTACAATCCTACAATGCTGCTCATAGACTGAATAGACACCACATATGCCTTCCCTTAGTCCTCGAAGCCTCCTATTTCCTTACGCAGTTTCTCCTGGGTCCTCCAGCTGCAACCTGTGTGATTCTCACCTCACACATAACACTGACCTCTGAAAAAACTGTGCAATCCTGAAGGAGATAATTCCTTCTGCATGGATGAGTTTCCTATATAGGAAAATTCCTCCAATTGATAGTACACTGTCCCCTCCTCTGATCTCAACTGGGTCTCTGACTGAATTGGCATGCATGAGTTATTTATGAGAGAATATTCAATTATCTGAAGTGCAACAATTACATGCATGCATGCATTAACTAACTGAACTCACAATCAGTTCCACAAATTGTTGGAACTAATCTAACTGGACTTAACTCAGATAACTGAGCTAACTAATTACAACTCAAAGTACAACTCATCCTGATCTCATTAATCAAGGGATAACTTCCTTAATCGATGGAGAAACTATTGCATGTCTTCACATGGACTTCATGTTTGATTTTCTAAAACTAATTAACTCAAGATGAATTAATTAATTATTTTACAAACAGCTGCTAAGATCAAATTCGAATTTTACTTCTCAATTTTAGTTCAGGGACTAACTAAAATTGGAATCTATCTCGAAATGCTATTTATAGCAATGCTATTTTTAGTATTTCTATTTTATCATTCCTTGTTTCTATTTCCAACACTCGTACCTGAGATGCTATTTATAGCATTTCTTGTTGCCATTTTCAACAATATTGCCTATGGAAGAAAGAGGTATTTTGATCTCCAGCTTTAAGCCACAGGCTACAAGACTAAAGCATCCAAGTCTCTCCATGGCGGAAAGCGCGAAATGATTTGATTTGGATAACTTGTTCTTTTTCTAAATCTGAAGCAGAGGTCTCCTTACTTTCCAAATCCATTTGCAGATTTGATAACAACTGAACTGTCTCCTTTCTGTTGCTGGTAGGAGAATTTGAGGGTTATTTAATCCATTTTTCAGAGCCCTCTTGGTTATTTTTAGTTTCTGCTCCCACACGAAGCTTGGAGATCCTGTCACAGGTATGGACCATGCCTCCAAAACAATTTCCATGAACCTTTCTTTCCCTAACCAAAGCAGGTTGAATCTAAAGGGGATAGGACCCAAATATTCTTCCTCTTCCAACTGTAAGAGAATAGGTTTGTGATCTGAGGCTAGCTTTGGGAGAATTTTTGAGGAGATCAGTCTTTTTCCTAGCAACAAAGAGCTCTGTGCTAAGAAGCGATCTAGGCGAGCATAGATGTGTTCTGCCCCAACTCTATTGTTTGTCCAGGTGTAAAGACCTTTCTTCGGTTTGAAGTCAAGAAGATCCCAATGAAGTATCAACTCCTCTACTTGGAAGCATTTGGTCCCTGCCACTATTGCCACCTCTCTTTTCTTTTGGATCAATGACGAGGTTGAGATCTCCAGCCACTATTATATTCTGAAGGGAGTAAATGTCTAAGAAATTAGACAAGGTTTGCCAGCATTCTTTCTTCTCTGTAAGGTAGACTAGAACATCAAGGTTGAAGAGAGAGATGGAGAGCTTACTAGAGAGGTGCCAAAGTTCGGTGAATATCCAATGTTGGGTCTCAAAGGAGCTTTCTAGTTGATACTTGTCCTCCGACCACAATGTTGCTAGGCCACCAGAGGTACCTCTTGCACTAATGGCCTTTCCTGCATTTTTTCCCCATTTTAATTTGCTGATCTAAAGAAGGGTTTCCCCTTCAATCTTAGTCTCTTGGAGCATGAGGATCTCGGGAGTTTCTATTTTCAGAATATCTTTGATTGCTTCAGCTTTCGAAGGGTTCCCCAAGCCTCTGCAATTCCAAGAGACTAGTTTCATTATTTAGCGGGACTGGAGTGAGTTGATGCCCCCTTAGAGGGCCTTGTTCTGGTGTTTCTCCCGATAGACATTTCAATGGTGGATTGGTTGCCTTACATTTTTTGCCTCTCGGCCTCTTCTTCCCTGGCTTCCTTATGAGATTTCCTTCCAACTCTTTTAGAGGTTCTCTCGAATGTCTCGTCTTCCGATGACCCAGAGGTTTTGGGGGTTTTTCTTGTCATTTCTGCATATGTGGGTGAGGAGGAGGTTCCTGGTGGGGAGTCAAGTTGGGTTACTTCCATGTTCTTCTTTTCTGCTTCGAGTGAGGGAACTTGTCGTTCAATCTCCTCTATCTCTGTTTTTGGAATTTCAATTGAAGAGCTAAGGGTTTCGAATGGGTTTATTGTGGTTGTTGTCTTTGGCTGTTCTCCTCTTCCTTCCATTTGAACCATTCCTGTTAAGGGAGTTCCAGACTCCATCGATACCTCTTTCCCTTTATTCCTGTTACTCACCTTGGCTTGGACTGCTTTCTGCACTTGGATCCATTTCTCTCCTTTCGACTTCTCTAGATCTTCCTCCTTTTTTTTTGCAGTATCTTGCGAAATGCCCATATTCATGGCAATTTCTGCATTTGAATGGTAGTTGCTCGTAGTCTAACTCTTGGATATAAGACCAGTCTGCTATTGTTAACTTTATGGCTTCAGGTAACCCTATTTCCAAGTCAACTTCGACACATATTCTTGCACATGAATACTGATCCCTTCTCTCTGCTCTGTCTATGTATTTTCCCAGGGTGTTACCAATCGTTTCTAGTGACTTCGGGTTCCAGCAGTGTAGTGGAAGATGAGGGAGGCGCACCCACAATGGAACTGCTCATGGCACATCTTGTGTCGGATCGAAATCTGGTGACCATGAGTTTAGATACAGACCCTGAGGTCCCATGAAATATGGTCCATTCCTAAAGATGAGATTGCTGTCTTCTACTGAATAAAAAACAAAGACAAAAAAGCCCTTACCAACCAGGAAGCTTCCGATGCCTTCCTTTACTAGTGATTGCCAGTTCCTATGTGCCCACGCCTCGACAGCCTTGGGGGAAGGCCATAGCCTTGTAAATTGGCTGATGAGCCCTCTTTCAGCTAAGTTCAAAGCAGATCTGCAAGAATCTTCAACGGGCAGGGCGACTGTGGGAATGTTGTCCAGTTTCTTTACAAACTTGCACTGAGTTTCCCTTGCTGGGCGTTTACTACTGTCGCTGATTAGCTTCCTGAACGCAAGGATCTCTGGTGGAGGAGGGGCCTCAGGGCTCCCTCCTAGGGCCATGGCGATGGAGGGAGTATTCAGGTCGCACCAGGGGCTGCTGTGCGCGTGAAAGAGGCCTTTTTTAAAAAGTTCGCAATCATAATAACCAAAATTAATCGATTTCGTAGTTGTTGGATTCCTGTTTCCATGATTACTTTGTTAGGTTCCTATACCAATAAGAGTCATAATTTTATGAGTTAGGTTTTAATTACTATCTTTTTTATGTAATAAATTCATTTTTATTTCTCAATGAATAACCATGAGAACTCTTCGATCCTTAAAAAAATACAACCTTTCAAACCCATTTCCTTTTTATCTTTCCTAAAAAACAATCCTGGCTTAAATGACAATAAGCTTGAAAATAAAAAAAAATAAGAAATAAGAGTTAAAAAAAAAAAACACATAATTTTACATTCTGTCGCACCGTGACCCTAATATCTCCGCAATTTGAGTAAAAGAAAGATAAAATCTATTTAAGAAAATTAGAGATTATAATGATTCCAAATTATTCCCTCCAAATTTACGAATTTGAATTATTGCCTCCAAATTTATGAAAAACATAGGTTGCCTCCAAATTTTCACAAATCATCACTGTGCAATCCGAATTAAACCATGTGCACAGTTTCAGATTTTTCCATAAATGAAATAGTCATAGCCTCTGTTGCCCTCCTGAACCGATTTCAAAATCATTATCTAGGTCAATCTTGCCCTATAGTGGGCACAGTTTTTTCAGTTGAAGCGTCACCAACAAAAGTAGAAAAAGAGAACCAGAGTCTGCATTGTCAAAGACCGATATAGAAATGGGCACAAAGGCCAAAACTGGAGAAAAACTTGTGAAGTTTGCTATTTGGGGCTGTGTCGTCTTCAATCTCATTTTTCAAATTGGCAATACACGATTTTGTCTCAGATTGGTCGAGTTGAAGCGTTTCAGATTCTTTTCCTCTACATGTTACACAGTTCGGCATAGGTATCTTTTTTCTTTCAGTTTTATATTCTTGCCCTATAGTGGGCACAGTTTTTTCAGTTGAAGCGTCACCAACAAAAGTAGAAAAAGAGAACTAGAGCCTGCATTGTCAAAGACCGATATAGAAATGGGCACAAAGGCCAAAACCGGAGAAAAACTTGTGAAGTTTGCTATTTGGGGCTGTGCCGTCTTCAATCTCATTTTTCAAATTGGCAATACACGATTTTGTCTCAGATTGGTCGAGTTGAAGCGTTTCATATTCTTTTCCTCTACATGTTTCACAGTTCAGCATAGGTATTTTTTCTTTCAGTTTTATATTTTATTATTTTCTTCTGATTTTGTTAAATTCAAAACATTTTGAATTTCCAAATGTGGTTCTGATTGCTTCTACGCATGTTTTAACTTAGTTACTACCTCTTTGCAATTCTGGGTTCCAAACACCAAAATACATTATTAACATGGTTTTGAAGATGCATGCAAAATAGGGTCCTATGCATTGAGGATGTAACCCACCCTAACCAAAGGTGGTTACCATCCTAACCTTGAATCTCAATGTGTATATGGGTGACTTCACCTTCTCCAGCGATGCCGTGTGGGGGCAAGGTCATTTTTCAAGGTTTGCCTTCAGTGTGGGGCAAGGTCATTCTTTGGGAATTACATATTTGACTGCACACAATTCCGAAAGTCACCTCACATAAAGACAACCATACATGCACTACATGTAACCAAGAAATGCTTAAATGCATAACATGTTTTGGCCAGTCTTGGCCTCTGCCATCAACACTTTCATATTAATAAGCATAGTCACCACTGGATCTAATATGCCTATTGATGTGCCCCATCATATGTCAAAATATGCTCAATTCTTTAATTTGAACCTTTGTTGAAGGTTAACAAGAATCCAACTGACATATGGATAACTTGCAGCTTACTAAAAAAAGGATTTAGTACTCGGGATCTCCTTTCATCTAGACCAAGAGTTTACAGAGAATTATCAACTGCAGTCTCCATTTACATTTCAGCAAGTAGTATACCTATTTCTATGAACAAGATTGGTGTCGAAGGAAATAAACTAGTATCTCTTGAAACAACCATGTGAGTAATGATAACAAGAGTATGCATCTTCTACCTTATTTACGCTCTATATATCTTCATTACTTTTCAAGTTGACAGATCATGTAAACTGCGCACACCGAGATGGAACTATGCTCAATCTACTATGGCATCGATTAAATTTGGCTTATGATTTTTCTACAAAGTTAGGCTTATGATCATTTTTAACCAGGTGCAAGTTCAAGCTCCCAAACTTGGCCGAAATTTGAAACAATCTATAACATATTCCAGTCATGTCAAAGAGTTTGCTCCAAGTTCTGTGTTCCACAAGTATGCTCCACATTCTGTAAGTATAATCCAAGCATAGTAATCTAAGACCAATATGATGACCTAAAGACAATAATGAGATCCAAAATGAAGATCCAAGTTCCTTGGATGAATCTCGAAGTTCTGTTTACTAGAACATTGTCTACAAAATGATCGTGAGATGGAGTTCGAAGTGCACCCTAAGATGGAGTGAATCTGAGGTTCTTCTGTGAGGTTTGGCCTAAGACATTTTCATGATCCAAAGTTGCTAAGAATTTTTGAAAGAGCCAAGGATGATCTGGAGTCTTGATTTGAAGTAATCTCAAGTCTTGACTTGGAGTATTGATCTGCTTTGAATTTGAGGTTTGGTGTATTTTCTAGGGTTTTTGGACAAAACCATAGAGTAATCTATCCCTTGTGTAAAAGTACATTTAGGGTTTTGACTTTTTGATTTATAGGGTTTGCAAATTTAGAAAGGCTTGATAAGAGAATGCCTAGGGTTTTGGACAAAACCCTAGGATGAGATGCTCCCGCTAAAGAAGAAACCCTAGGTCATGATAATGATGTCTAGAGCAAGAATGTTGATCTATTGGATAACTGCGAAAATATAAGATCAAGAGGGAGTTGTTACTCATCATAAAAGATACGTACTCTATCTCTCTTCCTTTAATATTATTGATTTCTCTAGTAATCTAGTCTCGTTTTATTTTCATTGCCTTGATTGTAACTATTCTTCCGTGACCTCCTAGAGAGGATTGCAAGAACATGTTGAAGGTTGTCTAAGGTTGGAAGAAGTTTCTGACAAGTCCTGGATTCAAAGGGAGCTTTGAATCTTGAAAGGGTTGTGAATGTAGAAGGAGCTTTGAATCCAGAAAGAACTATGAATTTAAAAGAAGCTTTGATTCAGAGGGAGTAGTTTAATTCTTATGTATTTAAGTATTATTTTTAAATTATATTTAATGGCTAAAGCTGTGATAGGCCTTTGACAAGCCTTTGTCCTGGATGAAGTACATGTACTTCAGGGACAAGCTTGGACACATTAAGGTAAGTTCTCTCAGAAAGAGGGAGCATTAATGAGATAACAATAGGGGTAGAAGTTTGGCCAGACTATTGTTGAAATCATACATTCTCCTAATATGGTCTTTAAGGCCTAGTTACTCAGAAGAGTACGTACCTTTCTATGATTGGAACAACCACTCTATAAGAGTGAGTGCCTCTATCAAGCTCGTTTACTTGTTGAGTGAGCCTTTTGAGACCTTTGGCCAAGATAATGTCAACCCTGTGATGTGAGGATTTGTTAGGGTTTTGACCCTGTGGTGTGAGGAGTTAAATATGCTCTAGGGTTTGGCCAACCCTGTGTAGTTGGAACTTGGAACATAGATGTTCTTGGAGTTTTGACCTTGGTGATGGAAAACCTATACTAGTTTGTATACGATGTGGTTGAGGCACCGATCAGATCATGGTGACTAGTTGTTGTACCTTAGGCTAGGTAGCCTGTATGATGGTACATAAAGTTTTGGTACCTTAGGTTGAATAGGCTGTATGATGGTACATAGGGTTGGTACCTTAGCAGTAGCCTAGATGGTACCTAGATCCCTATAAGATGTTGGGTTGGTACCCTGGCAGTAGCCCAGATGGTACCTAGATCCTTGAAAGATGTTGGGTATGTACCTTTGCAGTAGCCTAGATGGTACCTAGATCCCTGAAAAATGTTGGGTCGATAACTTGGCAGTAGCTGGATGGTATCTAGATCCGTGAAATAATATGTGTTGGTTTAATGCCTTGGTAATCACCTAGATGGTACCTAGACCTATAGATCAACATGTCTTTTGGATTGGTGTCTCAACAAGAGCCTAGATAACACCTAGAGTCTTGGAGAAGCATGTCTGTTGGGTTGGAATCATGGCTGTGAAGAAAGAGTAATTATCATTGTGAACTTGGTTGAAGAAATTTTTGGAGGCAACTTGATGAGCAAGTTCCTCCCAGTATCATGCTCAAATCTTTCTACAGTGAGCTTGTTTGGTATTAGGCCTAAGACGAGGCCTTTGGAGTTTCACCTAGACTATGTATGGAGACTAGTTGTTTGATGGTGAATCTCGATCATAATTATGTTATAGTACCATAGGATAATGGTATTATGAAGTGTGTAACCTTATCTTAAAGAAAGATTTTACAGAGAAATGAGAAAATCTGGATAGTCATTATGAATACCTCCCTAGCTAAGAGGGAGTGTTGATGTAGTACAACCGTTCATAGTCCCGAAGATTCCTACTCTCATAAGGTATGGGATGACCACTCTGCATCAACACTGCCCCAATGCCCTCACCTGATGTGTCACACTCCAGTATAAAGGGTTGGGAAAAATTTGGTAACGCAAAGACTGGGAAAGTACTCATGACCATCTTGAGGTGCTCAAAGGCCTCTTGCACTGTGTTTGACCAACTGAGTGCCCCCTTCTTCATGAGGTCTATAAGGGGTGCGACCAACTGAGAAAACCCCTCACGAAGCGCTTGTAATATGTGCATATGCCCAGTAATCCCCTCACCTCCGTCACATTACTTGGTGTGGGCCAATCAAGGATGGCAGGAATCTTCTCCTGGTGGACTCTAACTCCGTCCTCTCCTATCACATACCTTAGGTACAACATCTTGGTTAGCCCAAATTCACACTTGGATGTCTTGGCATAAAATTGTTGCTCCTCCAGGATGCTTAAGACCTATTCCAAGTGTTGTAGGTGCTCCTCCCATGTCATGTTGTAGATAAGCATGTCATTGAAGAACACCAAAACAAAACTGCACAAGTGCTTGCAGAACACATGGTTCATGCAATACTAAAATGTGGTTGGGGCATTGGTGAGTTTGAAGGGCATCACCAAGAACTTAAAGTGCCCCTTGTGGCACCTGAATGCTTTCTTCAGAATGTCCTGCTAACACACTCGAATTTGATGGTACCTTGTGCGCAAGTCTACCTTAGAGAAGTACTTGGCTCCTCTAAGCTCATACATCAGTTGATCTATACGGGGCATGGGGTACTGGTTCTTCAAAGTCTTCTATTTAGCGCCTAGTAGTCGATGCACATGCGAAGGGTCCCATCCTTTTTCTTCACTAGCACCGCTAATGAAGCAAAAGGGCTAGTACTAGGCCTGATATGCCCTAACACCAATAGCTTCTAGATGGACCTCTCAATATCGTCCTTGCAGGCCTCAAGGCGTTGATACAGAGTAGTGATAATTGTATGTACACCCTCTTCCAACTCAATGGTGTGCTCAAACCCTCGATCAGGAGGCCTTCTTGGACAGATCTCCCAAAAAAACTGTTGGATGTCTCTCCAACAACACAAAGATGTCTGGATGAACCAGTCATGCCTAAGTTCTTGCCTCTGAAATCATGAGCACCACTGCTCACTCTATACCACCACGCCACATGTCTGCTTCCATCCGATGGACGTATATTGACTATGGTGGGTAGGAGTGCATACCCCTCAACACTACCAACTTCACATTTGGGTCCATGAACTCCATCTCCAGTTTCCTCCAATCGGTAGTGACCCACCCCAATGAATACAACCATTAGACACCCATCACCACATTAGTGTTTGGAACATCAACCACAAAGAAATGGTTAGTCATGGAATAGTTCCCCATAATCAAAGTTAGACTAGGGACATATCTCATGCATCGCATAGTTCGATCTCCTGGTACCAATATCAAAGACCCCTCAAATGCCTCTATATGTATGCCTCTCTGGTCCACCATCTAGGAATCAATAAAATTATGGGTAGCCCCACTGTCCACTAATACTAACACACATTGCCCCTGCATTGTGCCCCTGTTCTGTAGTGTCAAGTACTTTGGAACTTCCTAAAGTGAAGCAAGAACTCCCCTGGTGGGAACAATTAGCCCTCCTCACCGAGGCGGTGGTGGCGGCGGTGGTTCTCCTCCTGCAAACTGTGGTCCTCTGTCGCCATTGTCTATCTCTTGCTCAGCCTCATCCTCCTACTCACTATCTGAGTACACCTTGATGTAATGGGCCTTGCCCTTGGTGCACTTGTGCCCTGGTACCCACAGATCTTGGAACGTGAAACACAACTTCCTCCTCCATAGGTCCCTCCAAGTCTCGTCATCCAACTTGACCACACCCAATCTCCCTCTAAGGATGATGAGTATATTTGCTCCCCTAAGGAGCCACGGGCACAGTGGGTATAGGGGCCTTGGTATTGGGAATTGCATCAATCATGTCTCGGGTCTTGGAAATGATGTCCATCAATGTTGTGGGCTTGTAGGCCCTCATCCATCCACACAAGGGATCTGATAACCCCTTACAAACAACATAATCAACTGAGCTTGAGAGATGTACGACACCATTACAGCTAGACTCTGGAACTACGATATGTAAGCCTCTATGCTGCCCATTTGTCTCAAGTGTGCCAACTCCATGAAATGCAGCTTGGGGTCCCAATAGAACATTTTTGTAAAATTAGATTGTCCATTATTGAGAAAAACCATAGTTTTTGGAGATAGTAAGATAATACATTCTTTAGCCAGTGGAATCAAATGAGAGGGTGCTCGTAGATGAAATTCGATGTTAACAATCCAATGAAATCGATGATTTTTCGATGAGACTCATGGTTACAATTTAATGGCGAGATGCAAATCCCTTCCTAAAGCTCTTCAGGGAGACAATGGACATTTGTTGCTTGGGCATAAAATATAAATCGAGCGACATAATTGAGTTTTGTAAGTTTTTGCTAGTGCGTTCAACCAGGGACCAAGTGGGAAAGCTACCCAAAATCACCAAATTTATTGTCTTGAATAATAGAATCTTAATGCATATATTACATTGTCCTTTATAAGCAAAACCTAGTTTTGGAGATTTGCAAATAAAAACCTTTTTAGGTGGTGGAATTAGATGAGAGGTTGGCACTAGTTGTAATTCGATGTCAGGAGTTCAACATAATAGACAATTGTTTCGGTTGAAGTCCCATTTAGAGTTTAAACTTTATTGCAAGTTGCAACTCACTTCTTGAAATCATTCAAGGAGATAATGAGAATTTGGTATGGAGGTATAAAATCCAACCAAGTAGCATAATTGAGTTCTGTAAGCTCCTACAAGTGTGTTTGCCTAGAGACCATGTGGGCACACTACCCACAATGTCGCGACATATTGTCTTGAAAATAGAACCTTAGTGCAAGAATTACATTGTCCATTACTGACAAAACCATAGTTTTGGATATTGTCAGATAAAACATTTCTTAGCTAGTGGAATTAGATGAGATGGGTGCGCCAATGTAGTTTTATGTTAGGAGTTCAAGCTAATCGATAGTTTTTTTATTGGTATCTTGTGTAGAGTTTTCTGGCATGTTGCAACTTGCTTCTTGAAGCCTTATTGGGATAGAATGAAAATTTGTTTAGGGATATATAATCCAAACTAAGAAACATGATTGAGTTTTGTAAGCTCTTACAAGTGTGTTTAGCCAAGTACCATGTGAGCACATACCTAGAATCGCCCAAGTTATTGTCTTGAAAAATAGAATATTAATTCAAAAAGTTGCATTGTCTTATTGAGCAAAATCCTAGTTTTCCGGATTGTCAAATAATACCTCCTTTATCTAGGGGAATCAGATGAGAGGAGTTTCCCTAGCTATAATTTGTCCATTGCAATCGAGGGATTTTCAATTGGATTTTCAGTTGGAGTTTTATGGCAAGTTGCAACTCCCTTCCTAAAACCATTCGAGGACACAATGAGATTTTGGTCCATGGGCATAAAATATAAATTGGGAAGAAAATGTAGATTTTTCTATAGATTCACAAGCTCAAGTAATCTGCTAAAACAAGAGACAAGAATTACTTCTACTTTCAACTAGCGGAAGCTAATAGATCGATGAACAAAATAACACAAGAAGAAGATAAATCAAGGCACAACACAAAAAGTTTTTATGGGGAAAGCCACTGCTCAAAACCCCGCTTATCTGTATTGCATTAATCAGAAATATGAGTGAAGATACAAAGCTTGTTCTCACAAGAACAATTCCGCACAAGTATGCTCAACTCTCTCTCTCACAAGCCTGCTCTTAGCCAACACTTAGCCAATTTCCACTGCCTGCCAAGCCCCTATTTCCTTGCGCAATTCCTAGGATGAATAGCCCATATTAATGGGAATCCAGTGCATCAAAACTACGCAATCCAATCTAGGTCCTCTTCTTGAGTGCATGCATGATCTATACAACTCAAAAAATTATACAACAAATAGTAAACTGTCCCTGCACTCTAGTTTCAACTGGGTCTTTCTCAAACTAACATGCATGAGTTTTCGATGAGAGAATTTTCATTAACTGGAGTAGCACCTGTGGTACACTAGTGATTTAACTACTGCTAATCCTCTACTAGTTCAACAAAACAGTTAGAAACTAGTTTAATTGTCTATAACTCAGTAAACTGAGTTATCTAGTTCCACTCAATCTAAACTCATACTGG